>JANPWX010000103.1:1533764-1629958 GCA_024734555.1 Trochalopteron elliotii
TGCCTCACATCCGTGGCATACTATCGCCGCCGCCGCCGCCGCCGCCGAGTCCCGCCTGCTGCTCTTCGTCCGCAGCGAGCTGCCCGGCCGCGTCGCCGTGCAAGACGATCTGGACAACACCGAGCTGCCCTTCTTCACCCTCGGTAGGCGTCCCGCGCCGCTTCCCGCCCCGTCCCGTCCCGTCCCGCATCCCGCCCCGCCATCCCGGAGCATCCCCGGAGCATCTGACACCCGCCGTGCCGGCTCTGTGTCCTCCCTCCCCGCTCCGCGGGCAGCTCGATGTGTTTTGGGGCTTTCTAACCCTGCCCCTGTGCTGCATCCTGGTTTTTGGGTTGTTTTTTGTTTTGGTTTTTTTTTTGTCTTTCCTGCCGGGGAGGGATTTTTTAGCAGGGCCTGAGGCTGCCGCCGCTGCCAGCCCCGGGAGGAGGAGAGCATTCCCCGGGAGGAGGAGGAGAGCATCCCCGCGCAGGCTGGAAGTGATGGGGGCTGCCTCGTGTGCTCCAAGTTGAGCTCTGAGCCCCGAGGAGGTGCCGCCGAGCCTGGCAGAGCGGGAGGGGCTGTGTTTTTTTTTTTTTTTTTTCTAGCCAGAGCTTGATTTTATAAATGCTTCGTGTTAATTCTCGAAGCTCGCTCTCGCTTCACGCACAACTCCAGCGCCCGGGTCTGTGCGAACGCTGCAGACTTTCCTCCGCTCTCAGCTTTGTGGGGAGGGGGATGGGAATAGAAATAATTCTGTGGTCGTACTTCGGTCCTGATGCCGGACCCTGTTGTTTCGGATGGAGTGCCCGAGCTGCCTCTTGCCACTTTTACCCATTTCTGCGCCGTAATCAGCCAGTCCCCCGAGAGAACTGTTCCGAATGTCACCTGGGCAGTGCAGTGTTTACTCTGCCAGGTCACCAGAGGGTTTTTGTTGATCTTTGCTTTATCCATCAGCTGTCCTGTTCTTCGGCATCCAAACCCAGGATAATTTGAGTACCTGCTTAACTCGGGTCTCAGGTATCTTGACACTCGGGGTTGTGACTTCCAGCACATCTCTCTGTGTGCCTGAGGTGTGTCGAGCTGTGCCCATGTCCAGGCTCACTGGGGACAGCTGACCCCAAGTCCCTTCCCATACCTCGTGGAGTGGTTGCTTTTCAGTGGGTGCAATGAGCAGGGGTAGGGAAATGCCTGTCTGTGTCCCCCAGTCCTGTCATTTTACCTTGTGCGAAGCTTTGCTGTAGCAAACCCCCTAATAAATAAGTTGGTGATACTTCCTGAGGCTCCTGGGCTCCAGCTTTGCAGTTTCCTTAGACACGGTTGGTCAATTGCAAAAATCCGAAACAAACCAACTAGTCTGTTTCCACTGAGGGAAGTGACAAATCAAAGGGTTGGTGCAATAGGAATGACGTTTACCATACCGTGCTTAAAAGTAACAAGAAGTTTCATGGTTCACTGAGTTAATTTTCAGATTAGAGTACAGTTTCTTCAGGGACTGGGTGTGAATTGCGTACTGATCTAAATATATCAGATAGCAAAGAAACCCCTCTGTGTGAGCTTAGATAATAGCTCAAGTTGGAGGAGAGAAATTTGTCTTGATAGATCAGAGGCACGATCTTGTGTATAGCAAATCCTATTTCTGTGAGTGCCTGCCAGTAAAGAGACCACGTCTTCATCTAAAATTTTCCTTTACTCGCCTGGCATATTGGTTATGTGTGTACTCATGAATATGAAGCATGTCTTGTGAAAATCTGTGGGGGATTTCCTGCCCCTTCATGAACAGAAGACCCCAAAACATCCCCTCCTGTTCCCCTGGACTCACAGCCATCAGGCAGATTGGAAGATAAACGGAGGCTGTGCCCATGGTGGGATGGCTTCATCATGGTCCTGGAATTAATCAGCCCGTTGCCTCCAGAGAAGGTAAAACACTTGTCCTTCCCCAAGGTCTAGCTCATGAATTGCTGTGGATGTTCTGATATTTCAAATTTGTTGCATTTCTCCTCGTCTCCTGGTGTGGCAACTGTCTCTCTCGCAGTTAACTCTTCTCTGGGTGAGGATTTCTGCTGGCTGGTTTTCCCAGTGCAGGAATTGAGGCTGTAGTTTTCTGTGGTGGCTTTTTTTTTTCCCCCCTCTCCATCCTTTTCTAACTTCATTGATGGTTGGGAACCAGAGAGCAGCTGCTGCCTCGTAATGGGCTCTTGGAGGTGAAAATCACGTTACATGCGGGAGGGCTTGGGAGTGACGTGGGGGCAGAGATTTCTCTTTGGCAGAATCTTTGCAGGTCCTTATCTTTAGCTGATTTCTGGTGATTGTATCTCTTTATGCGTGTTGCTGGACATGTTTAGTGGCTGTCTGGGCATGAGCTCAGGAGGACACGTAAGAGCTGACGTCCTGCTGGCTGCAAATGTGTTGAGGACTCCTGAATGTCCTGGAGTGCAGGATCTTGTTGTGAGCAGAGATCACTTTCTGGCCTCAGCAGGGTAAGGATGGGGCAGGATGACCTCCTCAAGCACACAGCCAAGCTGACTGGCATCCTGGAGGGGTTTTTGAATGGAAAAAAAAAAGATTAAATAAAAAAGAAAAGGTAACATAACGCTGGCAGAGCTGAGACCTGGTGCTGGTGCTACTGACTCTGAAGTGAAATAAGTTGAGAAAAAATTGAGGCCACTCCGTTCTGCAGGGCTCAAAAGTCTCTCCAGGCCAGGAGGCAGGAAAGAAAATGTTGCTTTGCTTGGTGGCAATGAGTTTAAGCAGCCAGGGCTGTACTCCTGGGTCTGCTCAGCAGCTCCCAGCTCAGTAAATCTCCCAGTGCTGCAGTGGTTCCTGTGCTGCTCCTCACCCCTTGGCATTTGAAGGAGGGTGGGTGGTCTGTAGCTAAAGGCTGGCAGGTGCCAGAGCCAGAGCCTTGTCTGCAGTGGTGTGAAGCTTAAAGTCAAAGAATCATGTAGGTTGGGAAAGATCTTTAAGATCATCAAGTCTAACTGTAAACCTAACACTGCCAAATCCACCACTAAACCACATCCCAAAGTGCCACATCCTCCAGGGAGATGCCCTGAATTTGTGGCTGGCACAAAGCACATGGAGTGCTCTGTGTCCCTTTTCTTTAAAGGATTCCTCCTTCTAAGGAGGAAACAACTTTATCTGTTCCCTGACAATATGAGATTTTATTCTCTTAAGTGCATAAAGTGAGAGCTTCCAGTGCAGCATCCCTGCCTGCGGGGCTGCCTGGTCTGCAGGAGCTGCTGCAAGGCTGAGACAGAGGAGAAATCAGCATCAGGAAACATCCACACAGCCGGGCCTGGGCCCAGGGCACGCTGGCAACATCAGGAGCAGCAGCAACAGGAGCAGCAGCAGCAGCAGCAGCTACTCGTGGAAGGCAGGAGCCCACTAGGGGGTGGTGGGTACCCGGGGATGCTCCACAGCAACTCCTGCTCTGTGTGCCTGGGGGATATCAGGGATGCTGGACAGCAGCTCCTGCTCTGTGTGCCAGGGGGATACCAGGGATGCTCCACAGCAGCTCCTGCTGTGTGTGCCCAGGAAGGTACTAGGGATGCTGGACAGCAGCTCCTCTCTGTGTGCCCAGGGGGGTACTAAGGATGCTCCACAGGGGGCTACCTGGGGATGCTGGACAGCAGCTTCTCTTTGTGTGCCCAGGGGGGTACCTGGGGATGCTCCATATCCTCCCTGTGTGCCCATATGGCCACTCTGGTATGCTGGACAGCAGCTCCAGCTCCTCTCTCCAGCTCCATCCTCAGTGGGCACCCTGCAGGAAGTTGGGGAGCCCAGGGTGGGGATGGCTTCATCCTCTCCCAACAAAGGTAGAAAACTTTGATTCTTTGTGGATCCCTCCTGGGCTGCAGTGGGGACCTGCTGCTGAAACACCCACTGGCAGCTCCCCGTGCTCGGTGTCCCTCCTCCAGTGGGGTGTCACAGCTTCTGTGTTTCCTACGCCTCGGTTTATTTTTTCCCTCCTGCGTTGGAGACAAGAAGGATGCTTCTCCCACTACCCCCCAGTTAGGTTACTATAAAATTACTCAGCAAGCCCAGTGGTGGCAGGAAATGACAAATGTAAGTGCCACCAGTGCATTATGAATTGCTGTGCCTCCCCTTTCCTGAAAAAGCATCCTGCCCTTTCCTTAACCTTGGACACTACTGATGCTTTGTGGCTTTTTCTCTCCCCTGTAATTCTCCTAGAGTTACTCTGGCAAACGGTGCAGCCTGTCACTGACTTTACCCTTGCACAGTGAGGTCTCTCTGAGGTACAGATCTTGATTCAGTCAGCAGCCATGTGTTCCCCACAGAAGCTGCTGCTCCACGGCGTATCCAGCTCTGAGTGCAATTCAGGGAATGAGGCAGTTTGCTTCCGAGCTAATTTAGAGGAGCTCTGTCTATGTGTGAGCAGGCTTATATAGATGAGAGAGAAGGGAAGAGGCAGACCAATTTTCACCACTGCTCTTACCCTGTAGTGGCTTACATAAGAACAGTTTACTACACACTTCTCATAAATGGCTTTAATGGATGCTGTTTGACGGTGTCTGTGGCACTTCAAAGTGCTTTGTTTTGGTGGCTGTCACAAAACAGGCTGGTGTGTCTGCACTCCTGGTGTCCCCCTGTGGCCCCCCTGTGTGGCTGGTTGATGGTTGTCCTCTGCTCTTCCAGCTCCTCAGCAGCTCAGTGCCACTTCTTTCTTAACTCTTCCCAAAGTCATCTTGTAACTTGGGCTTCTCCTCTTTAGGGTGGGAGTGTTGAGCCTTGAAGGAATGCCATGTGGCACTCAGGGGCTCTGGGCTGGGTGACAACGTGGTGGGGATCAGTCACAGGTTGGACTCAATTATCTTGGAGGCCTTTTCCGACCTTAATCATTCTGAGTTTCTATTATTACATTAAAATAAGGGAAAACACTCATTTCCCTATGGGCTGATTGCATTTATTGCAATTATTGTTCCTAGAAATGCTTGAGCAGGGTTTTGCCACCCTCATTTTGGTCATCAACTCCTGTTAGTGCAGAGCTGGGGGGAGGCTGGAGGGTCACCTGGGGAGCACTGGTGTGACTGCAATTTCCTGATGCTGCTGTTCAGAAGTGCCCTTCCTGCTCTGAGCTGCTCTGTGGGGTCTGGAGCAGCACTGTGTGGGTGCAGAGAGTGTCCCCAGTGTGTGACTCCATCATCAGGGCTTGGCATCTAAAAATGGGGTTGTTTCTGCTGAAAAGCCGATGAGCAAAGTCAGGTTTCTGCACTTCCCTTTGCATTAACTGCCTCCTGCTGGGTTTGAGATGCCTGGAGTATCAGCTCAGAGGTTTGGTTAATCAAGTGTTGGGTTTTTGGGGTTTTTTAATGGTTTTGGTGGGTTTTTTTGGTGGTTTTTTTTTGGAGGGGGAAGGTTTTTTTTTTGTTTTTTTTTTTTTTTCTGTTTATATTGTTTCTGTCCCCCAGCTAATCCAATGGGTAAAGAGTCATATCATCCACCCTAAAGCCTCAGTGAGATGCTGTGGTGAGGATGAGACAGGTTGGCACCCTGGGACAGGGGCAGATGTAGACCTGGCTGCTTCCCTGCCCCTCCATTCCCATCCACAGCTGTGTATGGCCCGGGGTCTGGGCCAGGTCCCGGGTGGTGGGGGCTGCCTGGGGAGGGTGTAGGAAAGAGGGAAACCTGGTAGCAATTTCTTCCCCCTCCTTATATTACTATGTGATTACTCCAGCTTTCCAAGATGTTGGATTTTACAGCTGGGAAGAGGAGGGAGAGCCCAGCTCAGGGTGGATGTGGATGCTGAGCTGCAGGTCTGCAAGCACTGTAACCCCCCAGAAAGGCTGTAGGGAAAAGATGCCAAGGAAAATGGGTCAGTCCTGAGGCCATTCCTTCTCTCCTCAGAGTCGGGGGTTGGACATGGCTTGTCCAGCACGGCGGGGTGTGCACTTGACAGGGATTTTGCTTCAACTCGGGTATTTTCTGGGCTGAATATCCCAGTTAAAGCTGGGAATGTGTAGCTGAGTGCAGGCTGTGCTCGGGGAGCTGCTGCTTTCCAAGAGTACCCGCGTTGACCAGCTAGTGGCAACAGAAGATTAACTATGGAGGGAGAGAGGAGCTGGTTGCTGCAGCTGAGCTGCCACGGGAGGAGGCTGGTGGCTGGGGATCTCCTCTGTTCCCCCTTCCTCCCAGCTGATTTTCTGTGATGCCTGGTGTGCCTGAGGCTTTTGTTGCTCTTTTTTAGGAAGAAATAATGAGCTTTTATTCAGAATTATGCAGAGAGCTTGCAGTCCTCCGTGGGGAATGGGGTGGTGAATGACCTCCGAGTGCCACCACGCTGATGGATGTTACCTCCAAAACTTGCTGCCTGTTCCCTCCTAAGCCCTCAAAGTAAGAAGCTCAGCTGTGTGATGGGCCAGCCTTTGTGCTGACACGGTGCTGATGTGTGGTGTTGGCTGGCTGTGAAACAGGGCTGAGCCCTTGGGCTTTCCTGGTGTGACAGGAGCTCAGGCACGGGGCTGGCTGGGACAGCAGGAGAACAGATTGATGGCATGTGTGGGAATGATGAGGTATTGATCTTATGCTGCCTTGACACACGTTTGCAGGTGCAGGTGGCTTGAGAAACACCTGCCATCACACCAAAATGCCATGTAAAGTGTGGGGCAGGCTGGGGTTGGAGCTGAAAGAAAAGAAGGTGCCTCAATTGATGCCTTTCACCATCTGAAATGTCCACAGTACAGCCCGTGCCTGAGTGTCCTCCTCCTGTAGCAACCATTTGAAATGAGGAATGATGACCCTTGGCCTGTGTCCCCAGTCCTGCCCTGTCACTACCTGTGGAGAGCGTGATGGCATCGAGCAGAGATGGCTGTTGTGCACAACCAGCTTCAGAAATGGGGCCACTTAAAAGAATTGAATGCTTGTGCTGCTGCTCGGGTCTCAGCTAATGCAGTTAAGGTTTCCAGTGTCCAGACAGTATGGAGACACTTAATGGTATTGAAGAAGCAGAATGGCATGCAGAGGGGACGAGCAGTGATCTTGGCTGCCTGCATCTGCACTGGCTGGGTGAGGCTTTCTGGTTGTCTCCTGGGAAGGGAGAAAGTGGGGAAGAAAATCACAGAGTAAATGTTTTGGCCCATTGCTCCCTTTGGGAGCTCTCTCCATTTTCCATTCAGGAAGCAGTGCTCTTGAATGCTTCAAAGTATCCTGGTGCAGGTCAGGGGGAAGAAGGGAATCCTTGCAGGGGGACGTTGGGCTGTGGCTGCCCGTGAGAAGATGGGGCAGACAAGATTTGGAGCCAGGGCTCTGCCTGTGGGTACAGGTGCCTGGTGGGGAGGGGGCAGAAGCACCAGTCCTCTCTATTTCACATTATCTGCTCCCCACCACTCCTGCACTCCTTTCTCTGTGCTTTCACCTCTCCTGTCTTAGTGGAAGACAAAGCCTATAGGAAACCTCGACTGGCTTTGAAAGCAGCAGCAAAAGGGGAGAAATTTTCCATTAGCAGCATCAGCAGTATAAGAGATTTTTTCCCAGTCACCTGGTAACTGCTGTATTTAGGAAGATTACTGGGCTAATGGTGCTGCTCCCAGGCATATGCATGAAAGAGAGTGATCCTGTCAGGAGAGGGAGGCAAGGGATGGTCACACACAGGGAGATGGGCTGCTAAAGGTCAGCTGTGCAAGGGAGAGGACCCGTGGGGCCAGGCACCTCCTGTGCTCCGTCATCTGCTCCTCCAGAGCAGGGGATGGCACAGAAGTGGCACTGCCAGCTGCACTCAGGGGCTGCAGTGGGGGCAGAGATCTCCCCAGGGCTGGGTGCTTGCACATCCATGAGTGGAGGAGGGAACCTCTGGCTCCAGCCTGGTTTGGGGCCAGGCTGGGGGTTTTGGTGCATGGTGCTTCTCTTTCTGTGGGATGGGATGTGCCTGCAGAGGGGCACTGCCCTGCCTCTACTGTGGACTCACTGCAGAGGTGAGCCCACTCTCCCATAGCCCCAGGTCTGTATAACTGACGAGCAGGTTCAGGGGACCCCAGCTCTGCTCCCAGCCATGACCAGGCTCACAAGAGCTCAGCCGTGTTGCTGCCTTTGAGGTTTTGATTCTTTTTCCTTTTTCCCCCTCCCTTTTCTCTCTCTAGGGCAGCAGGGTGGCCTCGCCTGTGGCTGGGTCCCTGCCCTGGCTGTGCTGTGTGACCTGGGCTCCCTGGCCAGCCCTGGGGCTCCCGCTTGCCCAGGCACTTCCCTAACCTGAGCTGGCATTCCCGAGTGTGCCTGGGGCTGTTCCCAAGGCCATTCACAGCCCAGATCCTTCCCTTGCTGCTCTCTGTGGTTCTCCAGCAATCGGCATTCCAGGGAGCACAGCACATTCCTAAACTCTGGGATCAAGTGACACGATATCGGGGTTGGCAGCAGCACAGGAATGTTTTTGTTGCCTCAAGCCAAGTGCTCAGTCCCATCAGCTTCCTGCTGCAGTGCTCCCATGCCAGGGTGGGGAGCACGGGGTGGTCTGTGAGTGTGAGCAGGGAAGGGGGGCTGCAGCAGAGGGTGTTCCCTGCAGCCCTGGACCAGGATCTGCTGCTCATCCACCCTGGCCAGAAAAGCCTCTTCCTCAGCTCACTCTTGCTGTGCATGTTGCTTTTACTACCAGGGGACCTGATGAGATAAAAGTTGGTGCCACTGAGCTGATGAATTCCTCGTGCAGGTGCCCCCAGAGCAAGGTGTGTTCTTCCAGGCAGTTTCCCACTCAGAAGGGCTTCCTGGGATGATGGGGCTCCCACAGCAGGGGCTGCCACCTCACTCTGCTACTCAGCCCTGCCTTGCTCAGGCTGCTCTGTGGGGTGAAGAGTGATGGAAACCCTTTACCTGGCCCTGAACAGTAACCTGTGTGGTGGGCTCAGCTTGGGTGGGGGTCCTGGACAGCTTTGGGGGCTTATCGAGATATCCTGATATGTCCCTTTTTGTTCTACCCCCATCACACTTCTTCCATGTTCTTTGAACCTCCCATCTGTTTAAATTAGAGGGGTTTCAACTCTTTTCTCCTGCCCTGCCCAGGGAATTCCTCCCAGCCTTCTTGTTGCAATCACAATTCTTGTTCCTCTACCTGTAATATCCTGGGAAATCTGGCCAGAGAGAGGTGCCCAGAGGCAGAGCAATGTGTTGGGCAGGTGATCCAAAAGGATCCAGATTCCCTACCCTCCCTTCCATGCCATCCAAACTGGGCAGCCCATGGACAAGCTGTGTCCACAGCAAACATCTCCCATTAACTTCTGCCTGGAGCAGATGTTCAGGGTGGGCAGCTTGGGGGATTCAAGGGGATACCAGTGCTGGGTGCCACTTAATTGATGTTGCCTCAACTGATGGAGCCTCCTGGCCCTTCCTGGGGCTGGCTTGGGACAGGAGGCTGTGAAGAAGGTCCAGCAGCAAAGGAGGGCTGCTGCAGAGGAGCCAGTGACAGCAGTGGCATTTTGGGAAGCCGGCAGGTCTGTTTGGGAGTCATGCTGCAGGCTGGAAGCACACCCAGCAGAGGTTGGCAGTATCTGTGCAGGCAGGTCCTTGTTCCTGCTGCTGGCAGGGCGGTTGCTGCTCTGGCTGCTGTATTCCCATCAGGGGCTTTGGCATTTTTCCTCCCCCACAGAGGGGGAGGGAGGGCTGCAGGGGTGCATTCGTCACCTGGAGAGCCCCCAGGCTTCGGCTGAACTTTGTGTTGCAGCAATAAAACCATGCTAGGAAATGTGTGCTGTAACAAAGCCCGTGGATATAATACATCCGTATCATACTGTACCTTTCATCTTGAAGGATTCCCAAGGAGCTTTACAAACTCGGTGTGCTGCAGCCTGCCAGGGTGACTGAATGTTATCAGGAGCAGCGGCAGTCTAATCTCTGTGGTAGTATTTCCCCCCCTTGCAGGGGGAACTTTATGAAGTCTGGTCTCAGAGTAGCTGCTGCGATGGTGTTTTCCTCTAAGCCCGAGTTTCTCAGGAGAAACAGGCAAACTGTGTAGCTGTTTGTTATGCAAAACCACCAAAGAAATATTTTTTCCTGGGGCAGTGGGAGTGGGTGGGAATTACTTTCACACAGCTTCCACAGCTTTGCATCTTGACAGAAGAGGCATTCGCAGGGGAATGTGCCCTCCGTGCAGCCCCAGAGAGGGGATGATAAAGTTTAAATGCTTGAGGAATTGCTTCTGGGCATTAGCAGGGTGGTAGAGTTCAGCTGCCGGGACAGTTCTTGGGAGGGAAACTCTAAACGTCTGCCTGAAATACTTGCTGTGTGAGTCTTTTGTCACCTGATGATCCCTTCTGTCTCTGCAGTCAGTCCCCGAGCCAGCTGATGGCTCAGCTCCACATCCTGCAGCCTTTGGTAACATCTGGGCAGTCGCTGTGTGCGGGGTGGGAGCAGGGAAGGGTGATGATGCCTCCACCACCCGTGCTGGTCTCCACTTCCAGCTGGGTGTATTTGCACTGCTCTTGTCTTACCTGGAGCTGTGGGAGGTATCTGAAGGTGCTGCCAATGGTGACAGAGCCCAAAAATCAAAACTGAACATGGGGCACCAAGTGAAGCTGCTGTCAGAGGCATATGCTTGAAGCACGGCGGGTAGCTGGAATCTATTTTGGTTTGGAGTGGTGCATATTTAGCCTGTTTTGTTTAGCTGTTTGTTTATGGGATGTACTTTCCCAGTCCGTGTAGCTCCCCAAATGTGTGCTATAAACAAACTGTAAAATCAAAAGCAGCCTCTACGTGATCCCATCAAACACATCACAGGAGAAAGGCAGGGTGCGTGGTGCCTGCCAGCCTCGGGTCCCCTCCTCAGGAGGAGAAAACACACTGGTGGGGGAGGTTATTCTGTCAGCTTTGAGTGCAGGAATTGCTGTGGGATGGAGCAGGGGTATCTCAGGGGCACACCATCCCTTTTATCCATTTGCTCTTACTCCAAACCTTCCCAAGCTCATCCCCGAGGAGTGCAGGTGTTGGCTCCTGCTGCTCCTTTAGCTTTGCTTCCTTCCCTGAGCCTCGTTGAGGTGGTTCCTCAGGCCACAAGGAATGGGATGTACAGATCCCGGACGTTAAGAACCTTCAGAATGGATCAAATTCCAAACAGGCATTAGAGGTCTGTGGCTGTTTTACTGTAGCCATTGCATTTGTACCAGATCAACAGCCGTGCGTTCCTCACTTTAATTTTCCTGGGCGTGATCAGAAGGGCTGGAAGTGCATTTAATCAAACAGCAACAGAAGCATCCTTCCCTCTGTGCCAGCCCCTGGTCAGCACTCGGCACATCCCTCAGACCTCAAAGAACAAACCTCCCTCTTCCCTGACTGCATCCTCGCAGTTTGAACTCCATTCTTTTAAGGCAATTCGAGAAGCCAGAGCTGCTTGGAGACACAAACCCCATTACATCGCTTTACATCTTCCGGCCCTCGCCGTCTCCCCCGCTGGCGTTTGCCGCTCCCCCAGCCGAGCAGCGCCGTTCTCTCCTCGCTATGTCCTGCCTTCTGGGACAGGGGGTAGAAATCCATCATCCAGGGGAACGGCAGCCGGGAGGGAGGTCGGGGACACGCTGCCTGTAGGGGCTGCTCGCAGCCAGCTCGGGGTCTTGCTGGAGCAGCAGTTTTGCGCGGCAGACACGCTGCTCCTGGTTGTCCTCGATTTTATTCTGCTTTTGTAGCAGCTGCCTTTGCTGCTTGGCTGACAAGCTGTTCCTTAATGTGCCGTGGCCCGGCGATGTGTGGGGACAGGGACAGGAGCTGGGATTTGGGAGGCTCTGTGAGCTGGAGGTGGGGGAGATGCTGCCGGCCTCAGGGATTCTGCCAAGCTCAGATTCTGCTCCCCAGGACTGCTGCCTGAAATCCCGTGTGCTGCCCAAAACCGTGTGTGTGCTGAAGGAGGTATCCTCTGCTGCCTGGGCTTGCTTTCTAAAGACTGTTGTAAAACCTTTTCCCTCCTCGGTGATGAAGGGTTTTACAGTGTGTTGCAATGAGCCACTTAAAAGCTAAACAGGAGGGAAAAAAAAAAAAATCTTGTTTGCTACACTCCTCCTGCCTGAGTTGCCGGGGTGTGAGATATGGGGTGGTTGTAGGGGATGCTGCAGGAGAGCTGAGCCCGTTCTTTGCTAAACAATCCATTGGTGTTTCTCCTGTGGCATTTCCTCCCCAAAATCATGTTTCCCACTGCTCAAAGGCTTCTCTGGTTTGAGGTGTGCCTTGAGTCATGTAAAGCCAAATCTTAGTAGGCTGCAGTCTCCAAAGCTTTTCTCCAGCAGAAATGGTGCAGGTTTATCTGCGGATACCTTGCCCACAGCTGAAGCAGGTCTGTGGTCAGCTCCTGGGAAGGGCAGGGCATCCCAAACCACCCCTTGTCCTGCCCTCCAGGGTCCTGCTGTGGGAGAGCAGCTCCCCTGGAAGCAGAGGGGTTTGGGCTGGGAAGGAAGGTGATATTTTTGCTGTGGCTCAAAAGGCAAAGGCATTTCTGTAGATTCGGGCCTTGTGGGTTTTAATCGCTGCTTGTTTTGATCATCTCTCTCCTAAACTGCTCTGGATGTGCCTGAGGGCAAACAAGCAGGTGCTAACGTTAATATTCTGCTCCTTTTGCTGTTGTTAGATTGTAGGGAAGCTGTTGGTTGGAGTGGTGCTTCTCTCAGCCATGGCAGCTGCAAGGCAGGTGAGACCTGGCGAGAGGAGAGCAGGGCTGGACCGGGCTGGGAGCAGACTGCAGCCTTAAATTGGCTGCTCATGGCTCTGCAGCTTCCCCACTCCTCTCCATGCTCTCCTTCTTCCAGCTCTGCAAATATTTGCAGCAGTTAGGGGACTGCCCAGGGACATTTTTATTCCTGGCATGAAGTGAATGAGGGGGAAAGGTTGGGCTGGGAGAGTGGTCTCACAGTGGGCAGCAAGATGTGCCTTGTCCAGCAGTCTGTGCTGTGGTGGCAGAAGGTGAGGAATGGGGCACAGGTCTCTGGAGCATCCCTGGAGCTGTTCCTTAACAAGCTGTGGCCCCAAGAGCTGGGATTTGGGCAGGAGGGAGGCTCCATGAGCTGGAGGTGCTGCCAGCCTCAGGGATGCTGCTGGCCTTCGGCTGCTCCTGCATTCCTGCTGCAATAATGCTTGTCCTGACTGAGCTGAAAGGGTCCCACAGCAGCTCCTGAGGGGCTCCTGCATCTCCCCCCTGCATTTCCTTGGCATTGGCCTCTCTGGGAAATCCCTCTGGTCGCTGGGATGCTGCACTGTGCCCACACAGATGGGATGCAGTCAGGGAAGAGGGAGGTTTTTCTTTGAGGTCTGAGGGATGTGCTGAGCACTGACCAGGGGCTGGCACAGAGGGAAGGATGCTTCTGTTAATTAGCACGAGATGAAAGGAAAACTTGTCTTTATTCAAAGAGCAGCTTGTTCCAGTTTCATCGCAGTCCCTCAGTTCTGAGCTTTAAAGTTCGGTGAATGTGTGAACAATAAGTTTGGGAAGATGTTTTGAAGCCAGAATGGCAGCATTGTTATGAAAATGCTGAAGGGGAGTTGTGACACTGTTTTGAAGATGAAAGTATTTTTACAGTCTTAAACTGACACATTTTTAAAAGAAAAGGAGAAGAAAAAGAAAAGAAAAAGAAAGTTTTCATGAAAGACAGCTCTCAACAAGACTTTCCCTATCCACAATTAAATGTGGTTGAAGTGCACCCTGAGGTGCTGCTGGCTGTGGCTGTCACACTGGTGACCCTGTGCCCAGCAGGGTGGGGTGGTTTTTATTGGTGTTGCTGGTGTGTGTTGGGCAGGGTGGGATCTGCACAGCCCTGATGGGGGGAGCAGTGAGTGTGTCCTGCCCTCCAGGCAGCTGATGGACCAACAGAGCAGCAGGAGGAAGGCACGAAGATGAGGAGATGTGGATGAAGCATGGACACCTGCCAATCCCATCCTTGCTGCTCCAGCCATGCCTTCACCACTCCTGACCCCACAGCACTCACTGCCCTTTGGAGCTGGTCTGTGAAAACAGATTTTCCACATGTTTAGCCAGCATCTGTTAATGGCTTAGCCAAACATCACCCAGCCAGTGTGGAGTGAAGGGGAGACTGGAGCTGCCCATGCCTGGCAGCAGCTCTGGGCTGCTTCTGCCCTCAGCTGTGCCACAGGATTTGCCAGTTTGTGCTGTTCCAGCTCACCCAGTGGCACTGGAGAAGCTGGGCTGGGAGTGGAGGCTAGTGTGACACACTGCTGGCACGAGAGGGAATGGTTTGGGGTGTCTGGGGACGTGCAGCAGCTTGGGCTCCATCCAGTGACTGGCTGCCCATCCCAGTGTTGCATCTTGCCAGCTGGAGCTGCAGTCCCAGCCTAAACCAGTCTTCCTCTTGCTGTTGGCTGAGCTGAGCAACCTCTTGGAATCATAGAATGGCCTGAGTTGGAAGGGACCTCAAAGATCATCCCTTTCCAATCCCCCTGGCCCAGGGAGGTGGCACACCAGAAGGTGTCCAGGGTGTCTGAGGCAGCTGTTCTGAACCCATGTCCCTTTACCAGCTGCCTGCAGTTCCTCTTGTCAGAGTTAGCAAATGGCAACACTGGTCACACACTGATGCTTTTTCTTGGAATTTTCTCTTCCATGAGCACCTGAATGCACCAGCTTGTTGTAATGGGCTGTTTTTATTATTCCCATAAAGCTCTAGTTTCCATTACAGTCCCTTGGACACTCAGGGGACTCTGAGTGGGTGCCCTGTAATTAAAAGCAATCTATTGCCATGTCTGAGGGGGCTGTGTGAGCTACAGGGCCGTGAGCCGTGGTCTCCTGCAGCAGAGCTGTCAGGCAGTTCCTTCCTTAGAAAAGAGAAACCAAAAATTCCTCTTCCGCCCCCAACTTTGTCTTCCTGCCAGCCCTGGATTCCAGGTTTATTTCAGGGTCTTTTCTTTTGGGCTTGGGTAGGTGCAGAGCATGTATTTTTTGCCATGTGAGTCTGACAAGCCCTTGGGGAGGATGAGTGGGTGTCTTGAAGTGTAAGGGAGAAACTTGGCAAGTGTTTCCAGCTCCAGGATCTCTTTGCATTTTTGGCTGTATCTCGTTTTAATCCTGCTGCTCTTAAACTTTTCTGAACCAGCAAAGTCAGCCCCAGCAGCGCTGCCATCCAGGAATACCTCTGCTCCCATTCCTTGAAGGTCAGGTCACAGGGACTGAGCTTCTCCCAAGGGTGCCACTCCTGGACTTTTCCTGCCCAAATCTGTGGATGGGGATGATCTTACCTCCTTTACATCATGGAGAGGGGTCCTCTGCCCTTGGAGGTGGGCAGGAAGGTGCTTGGAGCTGGCTGTACACTGGATGTGTGCTCCATAGTTGGGTGACTCCCAGAGGAAGGTGCTCTCCTGAGCCTCTTGGGGTGATGAATTTCTTGTTGTGTCTTGTTCTGTGCTCCCAGCTTGGTTCCCAGCCTAGTCTATGGGATTTGGGATCTGGTTTTCAGGAGGTAAAAGCAATCACTAAACTGTGCTGGAGACTGGGGGAAGGAGCTTTCCTTCAATGTCTTTCCTGAGCTGCAGTTAAAGGCAGTGTCTTGGGAGTGTGTGGATTGATTCTGGTGGAAAATCCAGCACTGCTGGGTCATTCTGGGATTCTCCTCTTGGCTTTGCTATTTCCTCATGAAATGACTTTGGCCAAGTGAGCACAGTTCCTGTACCTCTTTCTTACTCACTGTTAGCAGGAGCCTGGAGGGGTTCCCGTTGTGCATTACTGAGGTGGTGTGAAATTCCCATGTGGAGGTGGGAGGGAGGGACAGACCCTCTTGCCTCCCTTCCTGCCACACTGCCTGCAGGCTGGTGGTGCAGAGAGGGTTGAGGAGATCAGGGCAAGTGCAGAGCCAGGGGTGAAAGAAATGGGTGAGTGGGTTCAGCAGACCAGGATCTGCTGCTTCTCTGAGCTGGGAAAGCTGCTTGCCCACCCATGCACTTGTCCATCCAGCAGCTCTCCCTGTGGCTCAGCAGGCAGCAGGACAGTGGGACAGTGGCATGTGGCTGTCTCTGCCCATGGCTGTGACACACTGTCCTCTGAGGAGATGGGGTTTTCTCTCTGCTTTAATGAGCTAAAAATGATCTGTGTGGTTGAAAGCTCCCCCATGTGCACCTGCATCTCCTGATCTTTGCCAGGCAGTGACAGCTCCTCTAATTAGGCAGCCGAGGAGGTAACCTTAGCAACTCCACGCTGCTGCTGGGGACCAGCTCACATACCCCTGGAGATGGTGTGTGTGGTGTTCAAATGGGCTCTCACAGGACAGGAGAGCTCAGAATGCCTGTCCTCCTTCCCCAGGAGTGCTCCCAGGGCTGGTGGTGCTGTCATGGAGAGCAAAGCTGGCACAGCTGGAGGCACCGATGTCCCTTCACTGCTTGCTCTGTTCTTGTTGATGCACAGGCTGGGCATTCTACCTGCCACAGCTCCAGGGAGAGGTGCTGGTGCAGTACTGGGAGGGAACTGGTAAAGAAGGAGATGGTGAGCTCACTGCTGTAACCTGTGCTGCAGGGATGGGGTCTTGGAGCTGCATCAGGAGGAGCTCTGGACGTGCAGGAGAGCAGGAACCTGCCCTCCAGAAGCATGGTGTGGCTCTTGGATAGTCCCTCTCCTAAGTTTGCAAGTGGAGGGAGCTGATGGCCTGGCATCAGAGCAGTGATGGGGCTTGGAGGATGGTTGTGAGTGCCCTGGGAGCTGAGAGCAGGGATGTGCCACAGCATCCCAATCCCTCATCCTCCTCCCCATCCCTCATCCTCCCCATTTCACCTGACCTGCAGCACCAAGCACTCCCCTAAAGCCTGAACATGCCTCTTGCCCCGTGGGCTCTGGAAGGGGCCTTGGCTACTCAAAACAGTGCTCAGAAATACCTTTTTATAGCAGCTGGGAGTGAGCCAGGGCAAAAAACGAGCTGAGGCCGCTGAAAGGAGATAAGCTGAGACGTAAACTGTGATTTTCTGCCCTGTGAGCCCTATGCATGGATTTCATCTTTTAATGGAAGTGCAGTAAATAAAAGCCA
Organism: Trochalopteron elliotii; assembly: GCA_024734555.1. Lineage (NCBI taxonomy): Eukaryota > Metazoa > Chordata > Aves > Passeriformes > Leiothrichidae > Trochalopteron > Trochalopteron elliotii. The sequence goes on from JANPWX010000103.1 coordinate 1,550,678, forward strand.
TTTTCACAATAAGCCGAGCAACAGGTCATAAGCGTCTGAGCCACTGAAATTGATAGAAGCGAGCTGAGCGTAACAAATCTCCCAAAATTGCACAGACTCCACTTGTATCTAGTCCCTTCCTGCATCTCACCAATTATAGCAAATGGCAATTATTTCTGAGCCAGAGCTTTCTCTGAATAAAACCTCAGCCCAACTGTAGATGCTTTATCTTCTTTTCAAATAGATTTGTACCGGAGGAAAAAGCCCCAGTGGGGAGAAATCCCATTTGAAGGGGTTTTCCCTAGCAGCGTTTCCACAGACAGTGGATGCTGGACGTGCATGCAGGCATAAATTTGACCAATCCATAGTTTGCTGGCTCTGGCTGAGAGGGGGATTTGGGGACATGTCAGGCATGTTCCCTTTTGGTTGTGTCTCTGCTAGGATGAAATGTGGGCTGGGGATTGACATGCTCACTCCTGGGGTGCTCCTGTGGAACAGTGACTTTTTCTCCCTCTTCCAGTTAAATCCAGTGACTGTCTCTTCCCAGTCTTCACCCCAGGGCTCTGTGCTGGAGTCCAGCAATTCCTCTGGGGTGTAAAGCAGAGTCTGAGTCCCTACTCAGACTAAATGCAAACGCTTTTGTCCCTTATAACCTCTGTGCTTTTTTTAGAACCATCTCTGCCGCAGAGCCTTGGGGATGCACCTGCAGCAAGGAGAGTGCAGGGGAGGGGGGAATTTCTTTGTCCCTGTACCAGTTTGTCCCACTTGAAGGGGTTACTTAGGAATTTATTTGCCTTTTTTTGCAAGTGCTTGTATAGAGATTTTATACATAGAGATGTGGCAGTGCTGGCTTTACCTCCTCAGTCTCCAGTGCACAGTCAAAAGCCTGAACTTTTTGGCTCTGGGTGTTTGAGCAGGACATCCCTGATGCTGTACAGACCATGGGGGCCCTTTGCCTGTATTTGGTCACTCCTTGACCAAAATGCTGTGCTGGGGCATCAAACATCTCAGGCCCCATGTTTACATGGAAGCAGGATGGAAGTGCCTTACTTGGGATTTGCTGGAAGTATGTTCTTGCTGTCAAATGCTGCTAGAGATGCTGATGGAGAAATGCCACAGGGTACCGGGTGTATGAAGCTCAACTGACTTTCTGATTGATGTCATTAGTCCTCCCCACTGAAAAACCCCTGGGAAGCTGGACGTGTTCTGTCTCTGGATTCCTCCAGAAGTTGTAGCTGAACAGCTTCTCCACAGGTGGGCAGAGGCTGCTAATGTGGCACCCTCCTGGGTGCCTGGAAAAATGGCAAGGTCTGAAATTGCCCGAGGACTGATTTGTGATGTGGTGTTGTCAGTGAAGTGCCTCAGGTGTTTTGTAGTGCCTGGGAGCCTGTGGGATGGGACAGGGAGGTGGATTTCCCTAGAGCCACCTCTCAGGACAACTCTCACCAATGGCAGTGATGAGTGTTGCTCAGTGGTGAATCCTCCCCTGTCATGGGGAGCAGAGTTTGATTGATTCACTCTGTGTTAGCTTCTTGAGAGGAAAACTGCTGGTTATTTTTTTATAATTTTTACCTGAGTCTTGGGAATTACATTCCCCATCTCCCTTGGAGGGTTGTTAATGGAAAGCACTGAACCAGCTTGTCCTCAGTTTAATTTGTCTGAGCTGGCAGCCCCCTCCAAAAAACTCCCAAAATATGTCACAGAATCCCAGAATGGTTTGGGTTGGAGAGGACCTTAAAGATTATCTTGTCCCACCCCCTGCCATGGGCAGGGACACTTTCCACTGTCCCAGGCTGCTCCAAGCCCTGTCCAGCCTGGCCTGGGACACTTCCAGGGATCCAGAGGCAGCCACAGTGCCAACACCTCACTACCCTCACAGGGAAGAATTCCTTCCTAATCCAATCTAACCTTGCCCTCTGTCAGTTTGAAGCCATTCCCTCTTGTCCAGGGCTCTTCATACACATCCCACCACAGGGATGCAGCCTCATCATCCACCTTCGGAACCTCCTTTATTGGCAATGTGGGAGGTAAATCAAATAAAACACGGGCTCAGCATGGTTATTCAGTACATCCCCCTTCCCCTGGTGCGTGGTCCTGCAGGCAGAACATGTTCATTTACTCGCCTAAACAGAATTTCATCCTCCACCTCCCGTGGTGTGTAATGGATCCAGCTGGAGACGCTCGGCCCATGTCCACAGCAGACCCAGGCTCCTCAAGCTGCTGCACAAACTGTGACCTGCTCTCTGCATCTTGCAGCCTTCCCATGATGCAGTTGAGCCCCACAAACCTCTTTGCAATTTGGCAAACACTGTCTTTGTTTCCTTTTGCATTACCAGCTGTAATCCCTGCCTGGTGCTGCCCCTTCCTGGGTAGCTGTTTATTTTCCTTAATCTTTTATGAAGTACTTTTATCATAAGCTCTCTGAAAATCCGCTGAAATGAGACCCCTCCAAATCACCTTCATTTATTTTAAAGGCTTGCTTTTGCTGATAATACTGCCAGGTTGCTTAGCACACCTCTTTTCCACCCTTCCTTAAGGAAGTTGTCTCGACATTGCTCAGATTCCACTTTGCTGCCTTCTACAGTGGCTGACCCCTAATTAGACTCCAAGTGAAGTTTTTGGGCTCCTGCAGTTTGGTGGTTAGTTCTTTAGGCCTGGAGACATGGCCTGCTGCTTTTTAAAAACAAAATAACAACAGTAAAAAAAATAATGCTGCAGCTGTTTCACTGTTGACACAGCTTTTAGGAAAAGCATCCAGGGCTTGGCAGATATTGCAGGAATTGTATTAGAGCTTGATACTCTCTGTACCTGAGCTAAGAAGCCTTTTCAGATGTGTAGGAGTGAAATTAGCTTGGCAGCCAGGATGCACAAGTTTGGCTAAGTACATATAATCCTAGAATGGTTTGAGATGGAAGGGACTTTAAAGCTTACCTCATTTCAACCCTCTGCCATCAACAGGGACACCTTCCACTATCCCAGGTTCCTCTAAGCCCCATCCAACCTTGCCTGGAGTTCCCAACCCCTCTGGTGTAACTTTTTTGGCAGTTCATGCCTCATTTGACTAGGAGGGGCTTTTTTTTTCCAGGATATGCTGACCCCTGAAGACAGGGAGAGCTGTGAGTGAGCTGTTTGCCCACTGACAGCAGCCTTAGGTCAGTCCTGTGCACAGGGAGGCTGCAGCATAGCCCAGCACTGCTGTAGGGAATTATTATTTTCTTTCCTGGGTGGTAAAAGCAGCCCATTCTCAAGGCACGTGGTTGTGGCCTTTTACCTGGTGTGAAAGCTTGGGGAAAAATCACACTGCTTCAGCAGCTCTCTGTATTTGGGAAAATCAGGCTGTTCAGAGCAAAGCCCCCACTCTGCAGGCTCAGGCAGGGTTGTACCCAGCTGCTGGAAGCTGAAATTAGATAAATTCAGGCAGAAAATGAAGCTCCAATCCCCAGATGAAATTAGGAGGCTGCTGTGGGGCAGGAGGTTGTGCTGTGGGGTTGCTGTGATCCATCCTGGATTTGGGAACAGCTGGATCCTGGAAGTGCTGCTCAGGTGGCAGCTCCCTCCCAGGCTCAAAATGCTGAGAGTCTTCAACAGACTGAGGTATTGCTCTTTTTTGATGCTTTCTACAAATTAAACAAGGTTCTTCCTGGGCTTCTCAGGAAGGGTGGGATGCAGGAGGAATGTCTCAGAATGGAAACATCCATCCTCTCCCTGCACCCCTCCTCCTTCTCCCCCATCCTCTCACTCCTCTCTGCAAGGTTAAATGCCACAGCAGAGAAGGAAATTGAGTTTCAGTGTCTGTGCTCCCAAAGGCTGCTCTCAGCCAGGGAAATGCATCATCCCTCTGGGCTCTCCTGCTAATCCCTCCTGGGGATTGCTGTGTGCCTGGCAGGCAGTGACACACACCCAGGGGGTGTCAGCTGGTGCTCCTGGGTGTCCTCAGGTCAATGGGATACTGGTGCCATTATGCACTTGTAATGGAGAGGATATCTCTAAAAGCAAGGATTTATTCACTGTGTCTGGCCTGGCAGGAGCAATTTGGGATTGTAGGGAATAAGTAATCAGATTTCCATTTTCCCAGGGCAATGCCAAGTGAAAATGTATGAGTCTATTTCCTTTTTTTATTTTTGTTTAGAAAAAACAAAACTTTGTGCCCTGCACACAGGGTGGGCTCTACATTAAAAATAGAGGTTAAAGACCTGGAGCAGAGCTACAGAATCCTTGTGAGAAAGAATCCAGGACATTTTGTTTGGGAATCCCAGGGTGGAAGAGCTACTGATCCCAACATGGGCTTGCAGAGAAGGGAAAATCATGTTGTCCTGCATCCTCCCACCCTCAGTCTCCTTTCCTGTGGGACCCAGGGAATTATTCTGCTCTGATCATACAGGTTGCCACCAGCTAATGGGGGACTTTGTCTCCTGCATCCCTTTGGCAGCCTGTGGTGCTTCAAAGAAAGATGCTTCACAGGTCTCAGTTTTCAGAAGGCGGAGGGAAATTGACCCCATGCTGCCCATCAGTGTGTGTGTATATGTACACATATATATGTGTGTGTATATAAAAAAGGCATATTTAGGCATGTTGGCCGATACATTAAAAATAATCATTATTGGTTCCACAAATTACTGGCAATATTGCTGTGGCCGCATTACAGCCTCAATTTTCACTTGATTGCCACCACATAATTTTTAAGCAAATAACCAAAGCATTCTAACTTAAATATTGTCACAGTATCCTTTTAATAGGCAAATGAGGTAATTATAATCTCCTTGGATAATAAGATAGCTTCCACCTACCAACATGCATGTAATGCATTCTGCTGATTTTAGGACGATTGGGAGAGCTGTGCTTTCTTTAGTGGTAGTTCTGCAGAGCTGGAAAAACCCTTCAGCTGGGTGAATAGGGAGAATGCCAGAATCAAACAATATCCTGAGTTGGAAGGGAGCTACAAGGGTCACAGAGTCCTGTCCCCAGACCCCCCAACAATCCCACCCTGGGCATCCCTGGCAGTGCTGTCCAAAGGCTCCTGGAGCTCTGGCAGCCTCGGGGCCGTGCCCATTCCCTGGGGAGCCTGGGCAGTGCCCAGCACCCTCTGGGGGAGGAGGAATCTTTTCCTAACATCAGTCTAAACCCCTTGACACAGTTCCAGCCATTCCCTTGTGTCCTCACAGAGCTCAGGGCTGCTGTGACATCTCCTGGCCTTCTCCAGCTCTCTTCTCAGTGCCCAGTGGAGCTGGGCATGTGTCCTGGTGCTGAAGCCAACAGGGGTTGCTTTTGTCTGGGAAGGGTTTGTCCATATGGCCAGGGGATAAGCTCTGAAATAATGAGCACAGTGGTGGCTGGATTTTGGGATTAGTGGCTGAGTGGAGCTTGTGACAAAGCAAGAGTTTCTGGCATGGTGCTGCCTTCTTAAAGGGTACTCCAAATTCTTGCAGCCCCAAAACCTGGAACATTCTCCCAGTGCCTCCCCAGCTGTGCATGTTGAATTTTGGGCTTGAACAGCAGTGCTCATCTCCAGCTGCTGGAGGCTGCAGGGAGCTGGTGCTGGGCACAGGCAGAGGTTGTCATTGCCATTGGCTTTGGTGGCTGCACCTGCTTTGTCACCTTCCCCTGGAATATTCACTCTCCCTGTGAAGAGTGGGTGTACAGGGAAGGGCAGGGGCCAGGAGGAGGTTTGTTTCTCACTTGTCTGTGCAAAAGTTTTATTGGCCTGGTCTGAGGTTTGCAGCAAGGGTTAGAAATGGGTTTTGGCACTTGGATCTGGAGGGAAAGCTGGCAGCTCTGAGGCCATTCCTGCTGATTTCCAAGTGAAAGGATGGGTGCTGGGCTTGGAGCTGTTTCCAGTGGTCTGCACAGGGAAGGGAGGCTGGGCTGGAATCCAGGGACAGGAACTGGGATGCAGGATATGCCTGTGAGCAGGATGACTGGCTGCCTTCACTCTGGCAGCCCAGGAGGCTGTAGTGCACGCAGGGGAGCTCACAGGAACCAATGGTCACACAAGATTCACCCCAAATTCATCCCCTTCACCATTCCCTACTCCTCCAATCACGGTTTGGTGACTCCCTGGCCATCCAGTGTCCACCAGAGCAGCATTTCATGAACCAGCATCTCCTCTGTCCCCACCGTGTCCCTGGTGTCCCTGCGATGGAGCTGATGGGAGGGAAACCACAGCTGCGAATGACCCTCGCTGCTGTACCTAAGCCATCACCTACCTAAGCGATCCTTCCGTGCTTTCTCCGCCCTGCCCCCGATGATTGTAGCCGGGAGAATGCCTTGATTGCCGACAGCTTCTCAGGAGTTGCGGCACAATTGAATCAGTTCCCTTTCAGTGCATAGAAGCCCTTGAAATTGTAATCACAGGCCATTCTGCATCTCTGCATTGTGTTCAGCAGCCAGCTGCGAGCCAGCCTCTCCTCCTCCTCCTCCTCCTCCTCCTCCCTCTCCTCCTCCTCCTTTTCTTCCTCTTCCCTGAGCCCCCTGGGTTGAGCTGGCACCAATCCCTTCGCTCTCACCCCTGTCAGGGTGGGGGAGTTTGCATGGTCTGTGCAAATCAGGCTTGTGATGGAGTGGGCTGGGATGGCTTGGAAAAGCCTGTGGGAGCAGGTGAGGTGACTCCTGGGGACAGCCAGTGTCAGGGGGGACGGAGGCTGCAGGTTAGGGGTGCTGTGTTTGTGTATCTGCATCCCTCCCGGTGTGGAAGGGGGGAAAGTCCTGGCTGGAAGCAAAGTGAGGATTCTGCCAGGCTCCTGCCCTGCCTGCTGTGCCTCTCGAGGCAATGTAGCACTCAGATGTAGTAATTCTGGCTTTGAGGTGGGCCCTCTCCTAGGAGAAATACATTTTTTGGGGGGAAACTCCAGCCAGGAGCAAGGGGCAACCACATCCTGCTGCCCAGCCTGTGGGACTGAGAGAAGAGAAAGTAGAAATGAGTCTCTGCTGTCTTTGGAGCAAAACCATCTGCATGTGTCCCTGCTGCTGTGCTGGGTGTCCCAGGGAGATGCAACAGGAGCCATGCAGGGCTGCACTGGTGGCTCCTGGGGCCAGGAGAGTTCCCCTGAGGCGAGGCTGTGGCCGTGCTGCTGGTGCCTCCCTCCTGGTGCCACTTTTATCACCCATTTATCAAGCATTGCACTTCCCTTGTCATCGGCTGGATTTCTGCTGCTCTTGCTCTTCTTTCTCTTCCCCTGACCCTTCACTTTCTTTGTGCTGCATCATTTTTTATTTCCTTGGCTTCCCTTTTGTTCCCCATCTCCCCCTGTGGTGTCTTTCTGCTCCCTCCAGGAGCTTCCCAGGCATTTCTGTGCCGCAGGGCTGTGTCCGTGCTGATGCCAGCAGGAGCAGGAGCAGGGGAAGGAGAAGGAGAAGAAGCAGGAGGTGCCTGGCCTGCCCCTCAGTTCCCATTCCGTGTGGGCAGGTGAGGGAATACTGCCTGCTGCCTGCCCAGAGCCAGCAAACGCAGCAGAGGGTCAATGGAAAATTGAGTGCGGAGAGAATTAGGGCAGCAAGGCAGAATAATAAAACCTATTGCTGTTGAAACCGTGCCAGGAGAAGCTATAAAGGGAGGGCTGGGTGCCAGCTCTGGGGAAAAAAAGATATGATGCAGTGTGACCCAGGGCACATCTGTCTGGGAATGAGGATGGGGCTGGGATGAGCTGCTGGGCATGGGGACAGCAGGGAGGTGACACTGGCTGTGGCAAAGCCCTGGGACCACCTCCCTTTGAGACCCTCACTCCTCTCCCCACAGTCTCCAGTGTTCACTGGTGGAGCTTGCTAGGCTGGGTTTGGTCTGGCTGCTGTCAGGTGTTGCTCTGTTCCTTCCCTGAAGGTAAATCTGAAAGGTAAATAAGTATTTAGTGGGAAAGAAGAGCTTGAGGGAGGGGGACAGATTTTGTCCTTCTGTTTGTTCTCACGTCTCATACTTTCTGCAACAGGAAAACCTAAAATTTGTCAAACTTCAAAGACCTGCAGACCCCAGAGTTCAGCCTGGCTGGGGGAATGACTGTCCTGTCCTGCAATGGTGTGGATTTGTGTGTCCTGATTCAGGAGCACAGCCCAGGCACGTGCTCAGCTTTCAGCACTGCCGTGTCTGAGGCTTCAGGTCAATGTTCTGCTGAAACAGATCTGACAGGCTCGTTTGCTTTGTTTGGATTTTTGGGGTTTTTTCCTCTTTTTTTTTTTTTTCGTGTTGGGAAGAGGAACTCTCTCAAGGTGGCAGTCAATTAAAAATAACAGAACTCCAAACCTGGCTGCTGTGATCCATCCCTCTCCCTTCACTGAGCCCCATCGGTTCCCTCTGAATGCAGAAGAGATGTTAGCAATGTTAACAACATCCTTATCACAGGACGACGAGTCTTTAAGGCAGCCTGGTTTGTCTCCAAGGCTTTCAAACTTTCTTTTGTCCCAGGAAGTCAAAGTAAATTGTAGAATGTGTGTCCCTGGGGGATCCTTTCCCTGGCAGATATGCAGGGGGTTTGTTATTTAGTGAGGTCTCCAGCATTGCTGAGTGCTCTGATTGTGCCGCTGTCACCATTCTGTGCTGCATCAGGGCTCCGTGGAGTGTACTGGGAAAGGGCCAGGGAAGCACAGGCATCCCTGCTGCATCCCATTGCATCCTTGCTCGACATCCCGTGGTAATGCAATCCCTACACCTCTAGCAGGTGCTTCCAAATAGGGAAAGGGTCTCACTTTACTTTTTGACATGTTAAGAAGTTAGCTGGAAAGTTCTGTGGATTTCTCTTTGCAATTGGTTCGGAGCCAGCCCAGAAGTGTAGATTGGACCCTGAAAATGCTACTCAAAGACTGTTGTTACACTCATTGGGCCAAGGGCCAAAAAGCCCACCTAAGCTGTTAGGTACAAAAGAAAGAGAGCAAAGGAACTCCACAATTTTAGCTTTTCACTTTTCGAGGTGCTGTAGCAAGCAAGGAGTTTGTCTCTGTGCTGTGCTCGGCTTTGTTGTTTTGCTTTTTGTTATTATTTTCCACCTTTATTAAAACCCTTTTGATTTTTCAAGGCACCCGGGATCAGCCATCTCACTCATTATAACCACGTCTCTGCAGGCTGGCCCTCAGAAGTGTGGGTCAAACCCATAACATCCCACAGCACATTGGCATCTCCAGGCTCCATGGGAGCATCCAAGCCCCTGGGGACCCTTGGCTGAAGGAGCTCTAAGTTTTACCCGTGGAATATTCCCAGCAGGATGGCCAAGACCTTGGCTAACCCTGTCCTGGGGCTGGGGAAACGACCAACTTCCTTCCCACGCCAAAGCTGGGAAAACAAATGTCCCTGGCTGCAGCTTAAGGATTGCGTCCTCACATCGGCTGGGGCACAGCAGCTCATACATTCTCGTTTCCCTAAATGAAGGATGCACTCAAGCAATCAAAAACAACTTCTGGGACAATCTGGTTCCATTATGTCTAATGGCAGCGGGTGCACGTGGTGCGTGCTGATATCTTAGAGAAACAAAGAGGGATTTTCCCATTATTCAGAGAATGGATGAGACGTGAAATGAACTCCTCAGAGGCGTTTCAGTTTGTCACAATAGAGCAAAGTGAGTCACGTTTGGAGGATTCAGGAACAAAATGTGTGCAGCTTCTTGTATTCCCCTGTTTGTGTGCTCCCTCCCTCTTCTGTCCCACTCCTCCCTTCTCCTGTTAAAATTCGGCAGCACAAACCCAAACTCTCAAGGCACACTTGCTACACTTGTTGAGTCATCAGTGGAAGTGAGATTCTAGCACTCTTCCTGGAGTGGAGCTCCAGCAGCTGATCTTACCAGCCCAGGCATCAGCAGATGCTCCTGAAATGGGGTTTCATTTGTCATTTTGTTTGTGAGCCCAGAGGAGGCATCACTTTATGCCTTAAAAGCTGTGACCATGAGGAGCAGCTAATTAAAGGCAGAGCATCTCAGCTCTTCTGGATGTTGTAGTTGGAGCACTAAAAAATGACCAAACGTCCTGTGAACTGGAATAATTAATCTCATATTGATAAGTAAGCTAATGGATTCAATGGGCTGTGGGATGTTGTATTTGCAGCCTGGGGCTTCTTGACATAGCCAGAGAGGAGCTTCAAAAACTTTTCTTGCAGCTTTCCCTTCAGAAAATACAATTTCACTGGGAAAAGGGAGGGAGTGTGGGGGAACACTTAATTTGTACCCTCCAGTTGGCTGAATTAGAATTAAAACTGCCATTTTACTTTGACATGTTGTTTTTCATGGCTGAATTGCAGGAGGATTAGGATTCTGCTGGGCAGGTCCTACTTCCAGCTCTGCTCCAGCATAAAAGAGGGATGGGGAGGCAGGTTTGCCATCAGCAGAGGCCCAGGGAAGGTGAGTAGCACTAGTTTAGGAGCAATGCTTGCCTGAACCAGTGTTTTTTTTTTGCTTTTGTGGCACTGAAAGTTTCCAGAGGACAGATGGTGCCCCCCAGAAGGTCTGTCCCAGCTCAGGCAGGGGTAGGTGCCAGGGACCTTGTGGCAGAGCCAGCAGTGCTGATGGGACAATGAGCCTTACCTAGTCAACACTCACTGGACATCCCTGATTTTGGGTTATTTATGCTTTTCAAGTGGAGTTTTTTTCCCCAAAGCAAGGCAGGGAGCTGGTGTAGGGGTGGTGATGCTGGTGTGGGCAGCTCTCCTCAGTCAGATGGAGCACGTTTGGGAAGGGCAGCACGAAGCACTGCAGTTTGTTTCTCCTGAGCAGCGTGTCATTTAATTTTCTCCTGCGGAAATGCTATCCAAAAATAAATCCTTTACAGGAGAAACTTAATTAGAAAGCCTTGGACATAAATCTCTTTGTGCCCCTGTATCCCACCCTGGCCACAGAGATCCCTGAAAGCGAGGAGGGAGGGCAGAGCTCCTCTTGCCACACTTTCCCCTGGAGTGCTTTCTGCCTCTTGTTGAGCTCCTCTTTGCTGCACCTGGGTTGCTGATTAGAGAATTGCCTTGAAAGGCATCTTGAAACTCTTAAAGGACTGTTTCCCGACTTAACAAATCAATGCATTAAAATCTATAAATATTTAATCACTGTTTGCCCTCCAGTGAGGCTGGCATGGTGCCTCTTCCCCTCCCAGCCCTCCCCTCCACTGTTAAGACCCTTCCCTGCAATGCCCAAATAATCCATTTATTAATGACTGCATGGCCATTCCTATTCTTCTCTGGCAGCACCAGGTCTGTGGAAAAAGCAGCCCAAAAGTGCCTGGGAAAACCCTGGCCAACTATCCACCTCTTTCTTTGCAAGCCATGGTCCTGAACTGCAAAACAAAAACCAATCCCCGAGCAAACTCTATAATTATTTAGAAAAGAGACACAAATAATGTGGTTTATGAAAGGGGTTCTTTATCACTCCGAACATTTTTTAATTTTATTTTTTTTTCCTCCACTGCAATTAAATCCAAGGTCTTGTATCATCTGCTGTCATCATTCACAGGGAAAAAAAAAAAGCTCTGGATGCGACAGCAAGAGTGTGTTGGGAGGAGGGGACCAGGCTGCACCTTGAGGTGGGGTGGCAGCTTGTGCTGGACCCCTGGAGGTGGGGAGGCTGCTGTGGGGGCTCTGGGGTGAGCTGGGGAGTGTTGCCCGAGCTGGGATGACACACAGGGAGCAGGCACGATGCTCTGTGGGCACAGCAAGTTTCCCAGCAGAGCTGGTGAGACTGACATTGCCAGTGCCCAGCCCAGCTGGGGTTTTGCTGCACAGAACTCTTTGAGGGAGGGGGAACAGAGAGAATTTCACAGAAAAAAAACAAGCCCCCCCCCCCAAAAAAAGAAAATAAATAAACAAATGCAAAACCAAAAAATAAACCAAAAAAACCCACAAAAATAACCAAACCAAACACTCAGGGGAAAGCTGCTGGCAAGTTCTGTAGCAGAGGAGCAGAACCTCCCAATCCTGAGCTGCCTCTCCTCTGCCTCTCCTCTCTCCTGCTCACCAGCCCGAGATGGATTCGTGCCACTTTGCTGCTGCTGCTGGTGCTGCTGCCTGCAGCATTTGTGTTTTTCCTGTGACCTGTCTGGACTATTTCTGGGGCTGTTGGCTTGAGGGATGGGAACAGGCAGGCTCTGGAGCAGCTGTGCCAGGGCTATTCCTGTGCAATCTCCTGTTCTCAGTGCTTAGCAGATCATTACCCTTTGCCCAGCTCCGGAGGTTTGGTCTCTTTCTCTCCTCTCCTGAAAGTGTGGCGTTTGAGGGGCTCAAAGATGACAAAACGAAGGTTTAAAAAGGGCAGGAATGAGTGGCTTAGTGCTGGTCCTTCCCCAAGCTCATCCCTGAAGGTGTTTCCCAGCTCATGGATTTGTCCAGGGAGAACCCTGTGGGTACCAGGGGTGGATGCTGCTGGCTCTGTGCTTGTCTGCTGTAATTTTGAGAAGTCCCAGTGATGTGTGCTGGCTTGTCTGCGTGTTTGGGGAAGGTGTGTGTCCCAAGGTTCAGTGCTGGATGCCTCCTGGTGCTGGGTCTAGCAAGAGGCAGGAGGATGACTTCCCCTGTAGGAACCTCAACAGGTTTCCCCTTTCTCCTGGACTGTGAGTGTTTCCATCTGGAATCTGCTTCACTTTTACTTCTGAAAGTGAAAATGAGAGAGAACCAAGTGTGTGAGGCTGAATGATTCCATTTGTGGGGCTTTTGTGGAGCCCTCCAGCCTGCAAGGAGCCTGGAGAAGCTGGAAGCAGCATCAGGAGCTATCCCAGTTTGGAAAAAAATGATTTCTCCCTCCTCCCTCCCTTGAAACGGGAGGGAAATTCCAAAAAATCTCATCGTGACAACTCTGACACTTCTGTTTCCATTTGCTCAAAAATTACCTTTCAAATATAGTTCAGTTCTCTCCAGCAGACCTGTCAGAGGAGCTCTTCCAGGACAGCTGAGGAAGAGAGAATGTACTAAAGCAGCATCCATCCCTGCAATCTCTAAGGGAACTAAACGTGGCTCATTTCAGCTCTGGGTGCCTGTGCTGTGCTCTCTCCTTCTGCAGCACCAATCCCAAAGGGAGACAGTGTTCTGAGTATTATAATTTGATGATAATAACTCAGCATTTACAGAATCTTCTATCTCTGAATAACAAAGCGTGTCAGGGAAAAAAAAAAATTCTTATCCCTGGTGACAGGTGGGGAGGGGTGAGAGGTGAAATGGAGAGAGTTGAGCTGAAGATCTGGAAGGAAAACTTGGGGCCTCTGGCTTGTGACTTGGGGTTTATATTCCTGGTGTGAACAGTGTACAGCGAGGGGGTTTTACATTCCTTTTGCTGTACCCCAGCTGTGCTTCAGGGAATGTCACCAGAGGATGCTAATGGTTGTGGAGGAGTTCCTGAATTTGCAGCCCATCATTTTTTGGTGGGCTCTGCTGAAGGGGAAGATGCCAGCTGTGACAGAAGGGTGTCCCAGGCCACCAAAATGAGCTTCAGTGACCCCAGTTTGGCTCTTGTGCTCCAGGGTCAAAAGGAGTTATTTTCATTTTTGCCTCCTGCACAGCCAATGCCATCCCTTCTCATTTGGATGCTCTTCCTGCTGGTCTCTGTGCCCAGTTCCTGCTGGAGGCTGGAGTGCAGCTGGATGTGGCCCAGTATCCAGAGGTTCCAAGAGGCTCCTGCCTGGGGAGGGAGTGTGGGATGTGCTGTTCCACGGACAGGCATTGAACTGGTGACAGCAGTGATTGTTTGTTATGTTGTACTTTCTAAAACCATAGAGTCACAGATAAACACTTTGTTTTTTCTTGAAAAGCAAATTAATTCAAGCTTCCAGGAGGGATCCAGGTGCTGTTCCTGGTGACAGCAGGAATGGCAGAGCCTCTGAGCATGGGTGGCTTTGCAGTGCTGCCCTTGAAGCCGTGTCAGACATCTGTATGAAAGCCATGTCGGAGTGATCATTATCCCTAATTGTCCAAACTCCTCCTTGGCTGCATGATTTCACTCCTGAAATGACCCAATGAGAGGGGATGGGGGGAGAAGAGAAGGGGGGGTGTGCGGCAGTGAGTCAAAACCTGGGATTAGAACAGAAATTGTCTTATAATTAAAGTTATGGAGCTGCTGCAGTGTAATTACTAATGGGGATCAGTGAGGCACAGATGAGGAAATGTGGAGATACCTGTTTGTGGTGAGCTCAGGAGCAGTGCTGAGCAGGCAACACCAGCCTGGGAGGACAGCTGGGACTGCATTTAGGGGATGAGCAGGATGACAGGAAGGGGACAGGGGAGAGATCCTGTTCTGCTGCAGCTCCTGGAGGAGTTTCAGGCTGGATGGAGGGCAGGGGACACTCTCTGACCACGTTTGTGTGCACACTCAGGGACACTGAAGCACCTTGCAGTCCCTGCTGCCACATGCATGTGTTTTCCTCCAAGAGCAGCCAACCTGTTGTTTGTGTGGAGGGAACATTTTATTTGGCGTGTGTTGGCCTCTGCTACTTCATTTCATGCTCAGTGCTCAGAGATCAAGGGCTGTTCCTTTCCCAGACCTTCATTAAATGCTTCTGGGTTACTGGAACTGGTTGGTTAGCCCAGGGAGGTGTATTTTTCCCAGTCCAATGCTTGTGGCTGTTTTCTTGCATTCCTCTGCCCCTTCCAAGCACACGCTGCCTTAGTTTTTATTTATTAATATTGGCCAAATGTTGTTTTGGGGAGGGCTCTCGCTGGTGACACAATTAGAGCTTCATGACCATGAGCACTCAGGAATGAGCAGTTATCCATGTCTGCTCCCAGCAGAGGCCATGGCCTTGCTGGCCACCAAAATGAGCTTCAGTGACCCCAGTTTGGCTCTTGTGCTCCAGGGTCAAAAGGAGTTATTTTCATTTTTGCCTCCTGCACAGCCAATGCCATCCCTTCTCATTTGGATGCTCTTCCTGCTGGTCTCTGTGTCTGATTCCTGCCTGGAGGCTGGAGTGCAGCTGGATGTGGCCCCATATCCAGAGGTTCCAAGAGGCTCCTGCCTGGGGAGGGAGTGTGGGATGTGCTGTTCCATGGACAGACATTGAACTGGTGACAGCAGTGGCTGTTTGTTGTGTTGTACTTTCTAAAACCATAGAGTCACAGAATCACAGAATGGTTTGTCTTGGAAAGGACCTTAAAGTTCATCTTGTTACACCCCCCTGCCATGGGCAGGGACACCTTCCACTGTCCCAGGCTGCTCCAAGCCCCATCCAGCCTGGCCTTGGACACTGCCAGGGATCCAGGGACAGCCACAGCTTCTCTGGGCACCCTGTGCCAGAGTCTCATTACCCTCACAGAGAAGAATTTCTTCCTGGTATCTCATCTAAACCTCCTCTCTGTCAGTGTGAACTCATGCCCCCTTGTCCTATCACCACATGCCCTTGCAAAAAGCCCCTCCCCATCTTTTTTTGTCATCTCCCTTCGGATGCTGGTGTGTCCTCTGCATGGGATGGGAGTGGAGAGGGTGACTGGGATGGGGCAGTGCCAGGCTGCAGGGACTGCTGCTAATGCACATCCCTGCAATATGCAAAATGCTTACAGGAGCAGTGGGAATTTCTGCCTGACCTCAGCTGGTGTGATCAACTGATGCCCTGAAGCATGAAAATAAATAGCTCTGACTCATAAGAACAAGTGGTGCAATTACTTTAGCTAGGATAAAATATTTGTAAGTATCTAATCCTTCCCTGCACCGTGTGCAGGAACGAGTCCTTATCTCCCTGCTGCTCCCTCTTCCCTCCAGCAGCACAGATCCCCACAAAGCAGGAACCTCTCCAGCTCCAGGGGCCGTGGCACATCCCTGCAGCACCAAGCTGGAGCCCCTCTGCTCTGCTCTGGGGAGAGCTTAGTAAGCCCTTCCTGTACCTAAAGGGGCTCCAGGAGAGCTGGGGAGGAACTTGGGACAAGGGATGGAGGGACAGGATACAGGGAATGGCTTCCCACTGCCAGAGGGCAGCAGGAGGGATGCACAGCCCCAGGGGCTGCTCTTAGGAGAAGTCACATCTCTTCATTCAGGGTTATTTTGTAGTTTTCTGTTTAAAAAAACGAGACAGCAGAGAGTGCCTGGAGAGCTGTGAGCAAAAGGGAAGCTGAAAAGGAGCAGGAGCAGTGAGGTGAACCTGGGGAGGGTTCCCTGCTCCTGGCTGGCTGTGCAGGGTGCTGAAGCAGCAGCTTTTTCCTGTGGTCACTGGTGTGTGGAGAAGGGGCTCGTTCTGGCTCAGAACAGGGAGTTTGGCCCAGCCCAGGGGCTGGCAGCAGCAGGTTTTAATTTGGATTGTGTTTAATTTGGATTGCTGATCACTGCATCTCAGTGGAGCCCTGTGTGTCAGCTCACACCTAATCCCCCTGACCCCCGGGGGACAGGAGCTTTTGCCCAGTGTTGAACTCAGTCCTTGGATGCATGAGCTTGGAAAATCCTGACTGGGCAGGCTGGCAGGGTGGGAGCTGTGCTCTGGGAAGGGCAAGGGCAGGGCCATTCCTTCCACTGGCCAAGCTTGGATGGATTTCCATCCTCCTTTTCATTCTGCTACCCAGGGATCATTCCCACTGGGCTGATTCCACAGCACAGCTGAGATTTTTCTGACTCAAGCATTTCTTTTTTTAATAGGTTTGGCCCAACAGTGATTTAATGATATTTTTATAAAATTTAGGGGTTTTTTTTGTTTTTTATTTTTTTTGGCTTGGTTTCAGGCATTCAGTATTTCAGAACTAATTGTCAAATGAAACATTGGGTTCACAGCAAAACATTTGATGTATTATTTTTTCCTTAGTGCTTTCAACAACCTAAAAAATGACTAAATCTCAAGGCTGTGCACTGTGCCTTTGGTACTGCTGTAGCTGGACAAGTGTACATGGCAATACATTTCTCCATTATTTTTTTTTTTACACCGATTTCACAGTCAGCAGGAAAATAGTCCTGACTTCAGCTGTACTCTTACAGCATTAGCATCTTGCAAGGACCTGACCCAAGCAGCTGGAGGTGTCAGGTCACTGCTGCAGGCTGCCTGCTGCCTGCATCTCCCTGCTTCCAGCCTTCCCTGAGAGACCAGGGAAAGGGGCAGCTGTGGCAGGAAAGCTCTGTAGCTTAAACTTCTCCAAGGTGATCTGAGTTTAGCTGGGAGCAGAACTGAAGCTGAGGTTAAGCAGCATACTCAGGGTGTGTTGAGGGAGGGGATTATCCCACTCGGCTTTGCTGGGAGCCTGCAGAGCTGCCCCAGCCCTGGGCACAGCACAGGAAGGACCTGGAGCTGCTGGAGAGACCCAGAGGAGGCCACGGAGGTGCTCCAAGGGCTGGAGACCCTCTGCTCTGGAGCCAGGCTCTGGAGAGACCTTAGAAAGGTCTTCCTGTACCTAAAGAGGCTCCAGGAGAGCTGGAGAGGAACTTGGGACAAGGGATGGAGGCACAGGATACAGGGAATGGATTCCCAGTGCCAGAGGGCAGGGATGGATGGGATGTTGGGCAGGAATTGTTCCTGGGAGGGGGGCAGGCCCTGGCACAGGGTGCCCAGAGCAGCTGTGGCTGTCCCTGGATCCCTGGCAGTGCCCAAGGACAGGTTGGACACTGGGGCTTGGAGCAGCCTGGGGCAGTGGGAGGTGTCCCTGCCCATGGCAGGGGGCAGAATGAGATGATCTTTAAGGTCCCTCCCAACCCAAACCATTCTGTGATCCTGTGATCTAGTGGTCCAGCAATGTCCTCACTGATGTTCCTCATCCTCCCCTGAGTCCTGGTGCCACTGGGGGCTGTGGCTTTGCCCTGTCCCCAGTGCCCCTGGCTATTGTGAGCATGGGGACGTGGTGCTGGTACCTCAGACCTGGTGAGCTCTGCCTGGGAAGGGAAACATCTTCCCCTGGGACTGGGGGAGCAGAATGAATCACTACCCCAGTAATAGGACTTGAGGTTTTTTAAGGAGACTAAAATAAGCTATTTCTCATAGCTGTTCCTCTCTGGAAGTTGGTTGGTTGTGGAGAAAAAAACAAACCAAAAACAACAACAGTGCTTTTTCGATAGCAAGTGATTAGTCAGACAAAGCCACTTTTGGGGAACTCGAGGCCAGCATTGTACCAGCTCAGCACCCACCATCAGCTCTAGGTCTCTCGAGGGCACTTTCTGCCCCAGAGCTTGAGTATTCCTGCCTGGCTCCCTGAAACCCAAAATGCCTCCAGTGCACACAAACTAATTACTGTCCCCAGCCCCCGGAGAGTGCATGTGAGGAGAGCTGCCAGCCCGATATCTTGATTGTTCCCCGGGAAAGAAACAAAGCCAGCCTTGTACCCGAGCTCCCTGAGGACCTGGGGAGATGTGTGGCTCAGTCATGATTGCATTTCTCTGTCTGCCACATGATATTAAAACCATCTCATAAACACCTCTGGAGCTGAGGCTGATGAGCCTGTGCTGGGTGAGCTTTGGAGCCCCGTGCTGAAGTTCACTGCAGGAGCTGTTTCTTCCTTTGGCTCCAGCATCATCTGGTCCTGGCCATGAGGTTGGCTGGCACCGGGAGTCACCATTTCCCAAGGGAATAATTTCTTGGACCTTAGTGCTCACACTGGTCAGGAGGAGATGGAGCTGTCCCACGGCAAGGCAAACCTCCAGGCTTCAACGCTTCCAAACCCCCGGGACTTGTATATTTTGTATTTTCCTTTCAGAACGGGGCTGTGTTGATCTGCCTGCATCACAAAGGCTGTGTTTTGCAGTTTACTGGGATTCTTTTTTCTGCTTTCTTTCTGATCAGAAGTGAAAAAAGCCTCCTGGTGGCACCCAACAACCTTCCCACTGAAATGCAAACGCACTGGGAAGGTTTTGGCTTGAGCAAAGCGTGCCCAACTGATGGAAACCCATTAGCTGCTGCTTTTTCTTTCCTCCCTCCTCTCTTCCTTTTGGAGAATAAAGTGGTTTGCATCATTTTTTCCCTTGTTTCAACCAACAAGCATGTTTGTTTCTCCTTAATTACCTGGGTGTCAATGGGGTGCTTCATCACTGTCTTTCCTCAGCTGGTTCCTTTTCATTTCAATATGCAGCAGATAATCAGAAGCCTCAATTGCAAATCCTGCAAAACCCTCTAGATCAGAAACTGTAAAATAACCCAAAAATGACCTTGAGATGACTTTCCCTGTCCGTGGAAATGAAAATTAACTGGACTCATTTGACTGGCCTGAGGGGAAGAAGGTATTTAAAAAATAAAAAAAATAAAAAAATAAACCTGACAAATGAGGCAGGAAAGTTTCGAGTGTCTCAGGTGAACAGGAACATTAGAATATGTATTAGTTATAAATGCTCTAGTGCAGGGTGCCTGAAATCGTTAGAGGAGAATAATCTGTGTGTGTGCATGAGGAACGCATGTGAGATGTGCCGAGGAATGTGACCCTGGAAGCTGGGAGAGAGCAGGAGCTGGGAGGGCTGGGAGCTGCCTGGGAGCTGGGGTGAGTGAGCTCCTGCTCAACTCTGCTGTCAGGGTGAAAATTCATTTTGGTGGTGCTGGCAGCTCTGCCCGAGCTTGACCCTCACTTCTGCTGCGTTCTGCACAAACACCAAGAGCTGAACAGAGCACAGGGACGTGTCCTGAGGGTGTTTGTGCTCTGGGGAGGCACAAAATGCCCCATGCAAGGTCCTGTAGGATGCACCTTGTGGAGACCACGGAATGAGAATGGCTTGGCTTGGAAGGGACCTTGAGGATCATCTTGTTCCACCCCCTGCCACCCACTAGGTCACACTTAAGAGCACGTCCCCTGAGCTGCCACAGCTGTGCCTCACCTGTGAAGCATCTTCCACATGGACAAACCAGGGATGGAAGGTGACTGGAAGACAGACATGGGGCTGATCCTCCTGGGATTTCCCAGGCTCTATGTCTTTTTCCCAAGGTGTCTGTGTTTGAGGTCCTTGGAGTTGCCTGTTGCAGGCTTGTCCCAGTCTGAAGGTGCTGGAGAAGAGTCCCCCTTGTGCTGCAGCAGGAAGGGTCTGTGCTCTGTGGAGTCTGGGAACGTCCAGCCCGTTGCTTGGTCTCCACCACTGCTTCATGTTTGCTGATGGGACTCTCTTGTCATCTCTGAGCCTGGGTAGTAGAATTATCTTGACAAGAGAGGGAGAGATTTAGAGCTCTGTAATCCACGCTTGTCCATCCTAATTATTTCCCTTATCAGCCTTCAGGAGAGTAACTTTACTGTGGTAATTAATCTCTGCAATCCCACCCTATCTTAATAATTAACACAGAGTTAGAAAGGGAGGGGAGAATCTGTTTTGGGCTGAAAAGGTCCTTCTGGGGCGAGAGTGGCACAGATTCCTTAAGCAGCCAAGTGCAGCCTGGAGAGGACAGCAGTGGGGATGGCACCGTGTGCTGGGGACCCCTGGGACAAAGACAACAAGTGGCAAGGAATATGTGCCAGAATTGTGTTTGTGCAGTGTGGGTTTGGATGTTTTATTAAAGGAAGTGCCTGGCAGGAGCTGTGGTGCTGGAGCAATGAGCATCTCTCTGGTTTGCATGGGCTTCACCTGGAGCTGTGAGCATCCAGCTCTGCACAAAATGAGCCCATTCATCATCTCCAGTGCTTGAGACACAGCACAAAAAGGGCAGTTTGACCTAATACTGCCCTATAGGAGCTGCAATTACTGCAGTATAATTCATTTTAAATAGATCCAGAGGTTTCCGTCCCTTAATATCCAGAGTGAGAAAAAGAGCGAGCAGGCAGGATTTGTGAGCCAAGCAGGGATCAGATCGATGGCCATCACAGGCAGGGGATGAGCTGGGGATCCTGTGGAGGTGAAGGGCAGGATTGGAACGAGCAGAACTCTGGTGTGCACCTCTGGAGTCACAGTGCTTTTA
This sequence comes from Trochalopteron elliotii, assembly GCA_024734555.1. NCBI lineage: Eukaryota > Metazoa > Chordata > Aves > Passeriformes > Leiothrichidae > Trochalopteron > Trochalopteron elliotii. Next base: position 1,571,360 of record JANPWX010000103.1, read on the forward strand.
TTTTCTGGGGTTTAAATGAGGATCTTAACCCTGAGTGCAGTATTGTGTGTGATGTGGTGGTCAGGGTTGGCCATAGTGGCAAATCTCTTGCAGGAAAAGTTGATCCTCAGCTTTTTCCAAGTAGAGTTCAGCTGATAAAACTCATGTCTGTTTGTTTTGGTTATGGCCTTTTCCAGAAGGAGGCTCACAGAAGAAATTTATAGAAGAGGATAAAGTGTGACCCTGGAAGCTCCTCCATTCTGATCAAGTGTGGGGACATGTTTCTGGATGCACAGAAACTGTGGAGTTGCTCTGAACACTCAGTGCTGCCTCAACTGGAAGATCTGGCTGTGTGTGTTGGATTTTGGCATTTCTTTGAAATTATTAAAGACTCAGTTCAGTGTTGTTACACATTTCTTGGAATGCAGCCATTAACCAGCAAGGTGGATTTGGGAGCAGGACATGGTTTGCATGCTGCTCCCAGGCTGGGATGAAGGCAGCTGTGGCTCCCCTGCTCCAGCACTGACTCTTCATCTCTGAGGAGCTTGCAAATAAATGTCCACAAAGGGATGGGTGGAATTGACATATTTCTTCAGGCTGTTCCTTTAATTTTCAGACATTTATCTAACCTGGGGGAAAAAAAATACATCTTAGTTTTTATTGCAAGCCCCAGAGGCTCATGCTAACAGGTTGTTTCAGAGCTGCCAGTAATACCTTCCAGAAAGTGTCTGTGAAATTGTCTGGAGGCTGGATTCTGTCACCACCTTCTCAGGATCTCTCTCCTCACTGGCACTTTTCATCCCTACCCTCAGTCTGTTTTCTTCTGCTGAAACTCCAAGGAAGACCTGATTCTGCCAGGTCAGCCAGTGCAGGTTATCCACCGGGCATGGCCAGGGGGGTCTTCAGTCCTGGGTTTTCAAGTGGAGTGCAGGGTTATGAGCAGGGTGGGAAGAGTTTCCCTCTCTTCCCTGTGGAAGGTGTATTTCCTTTGGCTTCCTCCAGGATGAATTTGATCCCCACTGTGCCAGGCAGGTGTCAGGCTCTGATGGATGGGCAGAGACACTGAGTAGCTGGGTAAGGATCCCCTTGGACGTGGCCCTTGGCTCCCTGCCCTGCTCCCGTGGTGGGGACATGGCCCCTCTGCAGCCACATTTCCCTTCCATCATCATCATCATCCTAAACTGCAGAGACAGCTCAATTCAATAATTCATAACCTCACAGAGTCTTGCTAATAGTTAAAGGATAAAATAATACCCTGTGGGTTGTCCTTCCTCCAGGCTGAAGGTGGAGGGCAGAAGTGGTGAAGGCTGTTGGGTTTTTTGGGCTGTGCTGTTTGATGGATACAAACCCTTCCTTGCAGACCTTCAGCGTGGTGGGGATGTGGGGCAGGAAAAGCCCCCGAAGGTGTGAATATTGTGCTGGGAGGGGAAGGCTTTGCAAGAGACTTGTACAAGGGCCAGAGAGAAAGCTCCAGCTAAGATTTTACTTTTTTTGTTTGGTTTTGAGTGTGTCTAAATGATTCTCTTGCTCAAGTCTGGTTTTCAAAGGGGATTTGATAATTCAGAAACCAGGGTGTTTCTGAAAACCAACAAATCTGGCTCTTAAGGAATTTTACAATGAGTTTTGAACTGTTTTCTTGTCCTCCATGTAACTTATCCTCACAGCTATATAAGTTAATTCTGCTTCCTTTGGCTCTAAGGTGAGGTATGGGTTTATCTCCTGTCCCTACCCAAGCTCATTCTCACTCTTGTACAGACTTTTTTGGAGTCCAAGTAGAGGGTGCTGTGCTGTTTTGATTGTTTAGAAGTCACTGGAGTATCTCATGTTCTCTTTTTTAACAATTGGAGAGAGGCTTTTATTTTCTCCAGAATCATAAACACAATCTTCAGTGTGTTTTTTGGAAACAATAAAGCTAAACTCTAATAACCACACATTTTCCTTGCTTTATGTGCACACATCCTTGGGGAACAGAGCCTCAAGGACTCTGCTGTTAGTGGGGTTTTAACTTGCTCAGGTTGGAAAGTGCTGGAGAGCTGGATTATGAATTTGCCGTGGTACCTAAAGAATTTTTTTTTTTTGCCTTTAAAAGTGCTCAAGGTTAGCAAAAAAAGCACCTCTGGAAGAAAATGCCAGTGACGCAACATGAAGATTTTAGCACCACCATCTGAAAATCAGGCTTCATTTAAATGTCGTATCTTGCAAACTCCTCTGTACGAGGACTAATTAGCTCTCTTCCATCTCTTTCCCATCCTGTGAATAATATTGTTTTCTTTTAGACAAGATCAGAGGCTCTCCGAGGCAATTTATAAAGGAGGATGCTCTGCTACAGACGGAAAACCGCAGCAGGGAGATGAAGGGACACAGTTCCTAAAGTATTTAGCCACCTAATGGCTTTTTATTTTTGAGTGCAGAAGTAGGTTAGGGCCTGGCTTCCATCTGTGGTAGTGATTTTTTGATGGAGAACTCACTTAACAAGGTAGTTTTCATCCAGTAGTGTTGAGGAATCGAAAGTGCCATGAGATGCTCCAGTTTTGAAGATTTTTTTGGGGGAGGTGGGGGGAGAAAATCACATCTGCTCAGTGTGACAGGGATGGGCACTGTACAGCATCTCCAGGCTGCACTTACAGAATCACAGAATTGTAGAATTCTTTGTTTTGGAAAGGACCTTAATACTCATCTCATTCCACCCCCTGTCATGGGCAGGGACACCTTCCACTGTCCCAGGCTGCTCCAAATCCTGTCCACCCTGGCCTTGGACATTTCCAGAGATCCAGGGGCAGCCACAGCTTCTTAGATCCAGGCCCTCCCTGGCAACAAAGAATTCCTAATATTTAGTCTAAATCTAAGCCTATGGCTCAATCCTTGTGATCCTCACGTGCCAGGATCAGGACCCCCAGCATGTGGGACATCAGGGGGGACAATCTACATCTGTAAATCCTGAAAACTCAGCACCAAAGGGCTGAAGGAGGGTGGACCTGCACACCCAGAGCACAAACAGCCTTGCAGGGTGGAAAGCTGCCAGGGAGGAAAGAGAAGGGGTTGAAAAGTGTTGCTGCTGCTGCTTCCAGAGGGAGGACAGTATGTAAATGCAGGCAAGTGCCTCTTTTTTTGGGAAGGGAGAGCTTTGATCCAGCAAAGATGGAAAGGCTGTGGATGGAGAGGCTGTGGATGGAGAGGCTGTGGATGGAGAGGCTGCGGATGGAGAGGCTGTGGAGGGAGAGGCTGTGGAGGGAGAGGCTGTGGAGGGAGAGGCTGTGGGCTCTGCTCACCATCCCGGGCAGCAGGAGTAAATTACCAGGGCTCTGTCACAGCAGGGACATTTGCCACTGTCGTCTTTTCAAGCTAACATGGAGTTTCCTCATCCCAAGCCCTTTGATGCTTGTCTGAGAGCACCAGGGCTCTCTGCTTTCCAAAAGGAGCTCTCCGCAGAGGAGTGATAAATGTGCTTAATTTTTGCAGAGCTTGTAGCCTGGTTTTATCCCAGGATCCGTCTCTGGAGGTTTTATTAGCTGATGGTGTCTGTAGGAAAAAGTCAAAGCGACTAGACAGGAACAGCCATGGAATTGATGTAAGGAGCAAGAGCGTGTTTTGGAGATAATGTTTCTCCTTCTTGCCGTGCTACGTGCTGAGGCTGGGCAGTGCATTTCCAGTCCTGCTGTAGTTTTACAGCTGCTGCTGCTCAAAATCCCCTCTGGCTGGCCTCCCAGTGGGGCAGGGTGTGGGCAGGGATGGGTGCCCTGCTCTGGAGCATGGGGATCTGTAGCCCTGGTTCGTGCCTGAGGTGTTTTGGTTTTCTGAAATTCCTTTCCCAGGGAATTTTCTGTAAACAAGAGAAATGTTTTTGTAAACTGTACCTATGTTTTCATTCCTTTTCCTGGGAGGGACTTCTTGATGTCCCTCTGGTCTGACCAATGTGATTGAAGAGGTTTGTCTTTGTTTCACCAATCAAATTGGTCTGTGTAAAATAGTATAAAAGGGAGACACATCCCAAGAATAAAGGAGTCATTTTCAGCCTTCTGAAGTTGGAGTCTTTGTGTCGTTCTGGTGTAAAACAGCATCAGGGATCAGTGACAAGTGACAAACATCCTTGTCCCTGGTGTGGCTCTGATGAACCTGGCCTAGAGGGAGCTGGCTGGGTGTGCCCAGGTTGCAGCTGTCAGGAGGGGCCCAGGAGCACTGGTGTGGGGAGATGATCACCCTTCCTTTGAGCCTGGCAGAGAGACAATTTGCAAACATGTGTTGGTGCGTTCCGGGAGGAAGCCAGGCACTAAATCATCACCTTGCATCTTGCATGCAGATTCGTCCAGGGAACCTATTTAATTAGGGGATAAATTTAGAAATCAATTATTTGCAGAAACAGTTTCTTTCCCTCTAATGAGCCTGCAGGATTCATCCCCCTCTGCCACTTTCCCATGACCTTTGTGTATGCAGATCAAGGGGAAAAGCGCTCCATGTCTCTTCTGTCTCGGTGTGGGTGTCCCTTTTTGGGCAGCTCCTGCACAGCTTTCACTGAGGCTCTTGTGAGGACAGCAAATGAGACCATGCTGCTGCTGAATCTGGTGGTGTGGGAACCAGATAATGACACAGATCAGCCTTTCCTGCTGGGGAAGGAGATGGGAAGCTGCAGGAAAAAGGCTGGAATGGGGTGGTCGGGTGGTGTCCGTGTGTGGTGTCTGCTTCAGGCTTTGGTCTCTGCCACTTTGTTGCTTCCAGTCTCTGACAAATTGCTCAGCTTCTCTCATGCCTTACCCACTTTTAAATGGTGAAAATTGTTTTGCTCCCAGGCTCTGAGAAGCCTTAATAAATTCGGTTGCTTTTATTATTTTGGATTTTAACATCTCCTCATCTTATGATGCCACTTTCTGAGCCCTGCAGCAACTTTGCTGTGCTCTTACATCAGCTGCTTTCAGTCCAGTTCACTGCAGTGGGAGTCAGTCCAGAGAGAGGTGAGAATTTTCACAGCTGATCTCAGTAAACCTTTTTGCTTCTGGCAGCCTGAGGGTTTGCAGCCTTCAAGGGCAGCCCTTGGCTCCAGGGCTGAGGCTGCCCAGGTGGTTTGTCCTGCTCAGCAGGGTCTGTCACCTTTGGGATAGCACCTTTGGGAGCAGCAGTCTGCTCTCCCATAGCCCTTCTGGGCTTCTTTCCTGCAGGACTCTGGTGGTGCTTGGGAGGAAGTCAGAGTGTCCTGGGCTGGGACACTCTGGGACATTCCTGTCAGAGTGTCCTGGGACACTGTGGGACATTCCTGTCAGAGTGTCCTGGACTGGGACATAATGGGACATTCCTGTCACTGTCCTGATCTGGGATATAAGGGGACATTCCTGTTAGAGTGTCCTGGGAACCTCACTGGGTGCTGGAGTAGAGAGACATGCAAGGTTGCTCCTGGGTTAAGGTGTCATAGTCTTAGAGAGAATCAAATTTTCTGTGAGGTTGCAAGAGATCATTCCTGACGGTGAGAGCTGGATTTGGGGTTTGTTGAGTAGCCCAGACAAAACCTGGGTACTTGAGTGGTACCTCAGATACCTGGCAGGCTTTGGGGGATTTTCAGGGAGTGAGCACTGAAAAGCCTCTCCCAGGGACGAGGTAAGATCCTTAAACCTTTGGCAGCCACTGTGGATGTCTGCCTTGACAGCAGAGAAGGGACTGTGAGTGAAGGAGCCCCCATCATGATCCATGTGGAGGGCCAGCAGCAGATGGGCATTCCTGGTAACTAATATTTTTGTCTTTTTTGTCAAGGGCATACCCAGAATTTTCAGACTGTTTGGCTTTTGATGCACCCACCTGGTACTCCAGGTGACACAGGGGCAGAAGATCCTAAGTAATCCATTAGCTGCTTTTATTTCTTCCCTGAAAATACCCAACCAGCTCCTTCTCCTTGGGAAAGGACATCCATCTCTCAGCAAGTGGAACTGTCTCAGTGTTTGTAGAAGGTGACCAGACCTCCTCTCTCCTGTTTTCTTCTCCTCCTCTGCCTGTTCCACCTCCCCTTTGGGAGGGCAGGTCTGTGGAGGAGCCATCATAGAAAAATTACCTCACAGTCTGAGCAGAGCCCTAAGCTATCAAACTGCCTTATCATTTTAAGAGGTCTGTTTCCCAAAGAGAGGTTTAAAAATGCAGAGGCCTTATAAAGCTCTTGGCTGGTTATAATGGAGCTCGGAGCTGTGCTCACCCCTCGAGGCTGGCACTTGCTCCTCGGCAGCTGTAAAGCCAATGCACCTCTCTGCTTTGTCCTGGAGCATGCCTCACTCTTCAAATCACCTGAATAGGTCATGCTGCCCTTCTGCTCCTGTCACAGCTTGCAGAGAAGACAAGTATGTTCCCTCTCTGTCCCTCTGTGACAATTCTGCTCTGCCCTGGTGCCCCCCCTGCTGTGCTGGGCTGTCCCTGCCCTGCTCCCTGCTCCCTGCTCCCAGCTCCTGCAGAAACTCACAGACAAAGTGAAATTGCTTTTGCTGCTGTTACCTGCACAAGGAAGAGGCCATAGGGGTGACTTTCCAAATATTTTCCCTTTGCACAAGCCTTAGCTAGTGCCATCCTGGCACCCGGGACTGCCACAGTGTCTGTGTTTGAGGTTGGCCTGGGAAAAGGCATCCCCAGCCCAGCCCTACCAGTGCCCAGGAAAAGGGATCAGGAGCAATGCAGGCTGGTGGGGGCTCACTGGGCTCCTTCCCTCTCCTTCTGTGGGATCTGGGTTATGGTATTGGCAGTACTCACCTGGCCCTGTTTCCATGTGCCAGCATTTCCTGTGCACCTGGGAACCGTGTGCTGCCACTGCAGGTGATGCACAGTGCCCTTCCTTGTGCCCCTTCCTTGTGCCCCTTCCCTGTGCCTTCCCTGTGCTTTCCCTGTGCCCTCTCTGTGCCCTCTCTGTGCCCTTCCCTGTGCCCCTTCCCTGTGCCTTCCCTGTGCCTTCCCTGTGCCCTCTCTGTGCCCTCTCTGTGCCCTTCCCTGTGCCCTTCCCTGTGCCCCTTCCATGTGCTTTCCCTGTGCCTTCCCTGTGTCCTTCTTGTGCCCTCCCTGTGCCCTCTCTATGCCTTCCCTGTACCCTCTCTGTGCCCTGCCTCTTCCCCTTCCCTGCGCCCTCCCTGTGCCTTCCCTGTGCCCTCTCTGTGCCCTCCCCGTGCTCTCCCTGTGCCCCTTCCCTGCCCCCCTTCCCAGTGCCTTCCCTGTGCCCTCCCTGTCCCCTCCTTGTGTCCTCCCTGTGCCCTGCCCAGCCTGCCCTGCAGTCCCTTTGCTGCAGTGAAAATCCAAGTTTGTGTTTATCAGAGGCAGCAGCTCCTCCTGGTAGTCCATGGTTGTGCCATTGACCACTTCAGATCTGTTCAGGCTCCAAACAAAGCTCTGGTGTCATCACAGAGGCACCGTGAGATGGCTGAGCTCTGTCAGGGCTAGGGGATTAAAGAGGGTTTTTTTCCTTATACAGGTGCCTTGTGAAGGCTTTCAAAGGCCATTCCTCTGGATGTGTGGTGGGAATAGACCCTCTGAGGCTTGTAGTGGTCCTGCAGGAGCCAGGCTGGGTTTTCAGGCAGGCTGGAGCCCCTGGGGCTGGGGCAGTGACAGAGAGGTGTCCCTGTGGCAGCAGATGCAGGCTGGCACCTGCAGTGGGGCAGGCCAGGTCCGTGCAGGTCTCAGGGCTGGGCAGCATTGCCTGTGCTGATGCAGCAGATCTACTCATTCCCTGCCCACCACTGAGCTTTCTGAGCCAGGAAATCCCCACAGTCTGCATGAAAACCTGTCCTGCTTAATCCACCCTGTGCACAGAGCCGGGCCAGCGTTGTCCTCCTGTTGCTTTCAGAAAAGCTTCACAATCAAAGACATGGATTTCTGGATTTCTTTACCAGAGATTGATAGTTGGACCATCAAAAAATTATGCTTGTGCCTTTTAGGTAGGCTTTTTTCTCCCTGTTTATCAAGTCTGTCTGTTGTTGGATTTGAGGATCTGGAGTAACTGGGAACAGAGGACTGTCCCAGCTTTCCCCATGCACTGCCACAACAGCAGCTTTCATGCACCAGCAGCTCTTTCTCCTGTGACATGAGGAAAGGGTTGGCTCTTTCCTCTTCCTTGTACCTTCAGGTGCTGCTTCAAAAGTAAATCCTGCACTTCTCTTGGGTGAGCCAGGAGGCTCCAGAGAAGTGGCAAAGCTTGAGCTTTTTACTAAAACCCTAAAGAAAAACTCCTGTGCCTTAACACAGGGGTGGGGATTGGGGAAGGAGAGAAAAATGCATGCATCAAGGCACCTCCTTCACACCCATCTCGCTGGCACCTTGCCCGTCACCTCTGCAGGATGCACAAAAGAGGGGCTCTGATGCTTGAAGTCACATTCCTTCCCCTGCTTTTTCCTCATGGCAGCATCCCAGAATCCCAGAATGAACAAAGTTGGAAAAGACATTTGAGATCATCTCGTCCAACTTATGACCTCACACCCCCTCATCAACTAAACCATGGCACTGAGTGCCACGTCCAGGCTTTTATTAAACCCATCCAGGGATGGTGACTCCAGCACCTCCCTGGGCAGAAGATTCCAGTGCCCAATCACACCATGGAGGGGCTGTGTCTGAGCACCCCTGGTGCTGCTCCAAGCCCAGGTGTCTCCTCTCTCTGGGAAAGCCTCACCCAGGAGCACTCTCCCCCTTGCTCTGCCATACCTGGTGCATTTCAATCTAACAGAGATGGCTCGTCCATGTGCCAGCAATTCCTGCAGATTCAGATTCCAGCATTGTCTGCCTCTGCTGGCCAGGGGGAGCCTCTGCCCACAGGTAAAAACTGAATTGAGTGGAAGGGAATTGAAAGTCAAAGGGCCCTGTAATAATTTCAGAGTGCCTGAGGCACCACACGGAAGCCCTGGCATTATAAATAAGGGTAATGTGCTGGAGCCTGAACTGCAATCAAAGCAGCTGCAGGAGCACGCAGTGTGCTGAGCTTCTCTGGGGTTTTTGGAATCAGACTGAGATCTGTGGGCAGCACAGGCAAATCAATATCTGCTCCCTGATGTGCTCAGGGACCGTAAAGCCTGGGATTAGGAAGGGAAAAGGGATGTGGGGATGGTGCAGAAGGCTCCAGAGCCAAGACCAAGAGAGCTGAATTGGAGCAGCCGAACCCTCTGTTTGTCTGGAGTGTTTCCAGGGACTGAGGCCTGGAAGGGGATGACTCTGTCCTCCCTGCTCACCCCAGCTTATCTCCTGGATGATGCAGTCTGCAAGATCTCCATCCAAACCGAGGAAGTTTCCTTTTTTTTGTGTTCCTGTTGAGCTTGGGATCTGCCCTCCCCTTCAGTCCCATTGCTCTGGTTGTCACAAACCCTTTGGTGGCAGCTCAGTTCCTCCCACATCTCTGTGTCTTTGAGGGGACTGGTCCCAGGAGCAGCCTGAACCTGGCTGCTTGTTCTTTTCCTTCCAGCAGAGCCTGAAAACAGCCAAACCCACTGTACTGCAAATCCTATTTTGCCGCTCCAAGGTCAGATGTATGATTCTGCTGGCAATGAGGTACAGAGTGCTCCAGGCTGCACTTGGTGCCAGTGGGATCCCCCTTGAACCACCCCAAGACCAGGCTGTCTCTAGCCCTCCTCCATCCAGCATCATGCCTTGGATTTGGCACTGCTGGGTTAACAACTGGACTCGATGACCTCAGAGAGATTTTCTAACTCAATTCCATGATTCTGTGTCCATGCAGACCCACACAGTGACAGAGCCACCCCTGAAATGCCCTGCAGGTGCAGCACTGTGTTCTCACAGACAGGGGCTTTGAAAGGAGATGATCAGAGGGAGCTTGTCATCTCTTTTTCCCCCCTCCCTTTCTTAAATTTCTGAGCTTCTCTATTACTTTTTATGATCTGCAGCTGCATTTGTGTGTTGCCCCAGGGAGTACTGTGAGGGGAGAGCAGGGGAGGAGGTGCGTGAGGGAAGGAACATGTTAAAAAACGAGTGGAGGGGAAGGGGAGAAAAAACCTGAGCTAATGATTTGGATAAAAAACCTCCACCACATTGCCACCAAAAGACCCAAACTCTTACAACTCTTAGGGCCTGTTTGACTGCAGAATAGCCCCCCTGGGAGCATGGGGGAAACCCCATTTCTGGAGTAATTCTGGAAGCAGTCTGCACAGAGTGTGATAATCTATTCCGCAGGGAGCAATCCTGAGCTGGCAAGGGCACTGGGGAGAGCTCTCTGTTTATGACTTTCTGCATAAATTTGCTTTATTAGCATAAGTGGTAGCTAGCACGGAAGAATCTCTAAACTAACACTTTATCGGAGGTTGGAGCCTCTGGAGAGCATTAACTCAGGAGAGCCCCTGGAATAACAGCAGATGGGATGGGGTGGCAGGAAGAAGGGGGCACAGGCTGGAATGGTGTCTCTGTCCAAGGAAATACAACCACTAACCAGATCTGCAGCTTTCCCTCTGCCAGATGAAGATGCTGAGTTGTGCAGGTGGGATGAGGAAGCCAGGCTGGTGGGGGGCAGGTCCTGCTGGGATGGAGCAGGTGGGGAGGAAAAAAGGCTGGATCTGTGCACTGGAAATTACTCACTGGCTCCTCAGCCATCACCCCAATCACTCTGCACTGGCAGGAAAGGTGCCCAGCAGGTCTGAGCAGCACTGGGGAGCTGGGAGGAAGCACAAAGAGGGTTTTGGTTATCCGGGGGTGGGGAACCTTGTGGGGATGAACTGCTCTAAGCAAAAGGGGCTTATTTTAATAATGGCCTTCAGGAATGAAATAAAAAATACAATAATCATGGTAGATTAGCGAGAACAAGCCAATTAAACACAACACAGGCTTTGTAAAACTCCATGACAGATAAGGCAGGGCTGCAGCCTCCTGAGCAAATATGAATATTGAGGCATTGCATAAGGTTGGGCTGGGGGCTGGGGGGAGCTGGTGAATATTTCAAGCCTGGAAGGCTGCTTTAGAGGAGGCAGAGGTGAAAATACTGTCCCTGGCTTCAGTGAGACCAATGGGGGAGAGGAGGGAGGAGGTGGGTAGGGTAGCCTGAAGGCACAGAGTAACAATCCTGCAACTTTAATATCGGCTGTTTCACTTTGTATTCATCATGTCAGCATAATCTGCTTTTATGGGAATCGTCTTGGTTCCCAACCAAATGCATTTAGGCCCCTTTGCTTTTAAGTTTGATTGTAATACAAGTTGAAGATTTCAATGAAATGTTTATATGTAAAGAGTTGTAGCAACGGCAAAGGGAAAAAAGGGGATTAGAGAGCTGGTTGGAAGAGATTTGCTGTGGTCACTGCTGTCCCCTGCCTTACCCTGGATGGGTGACCTGCTGATGGGCACCAGCCCAGGTCACAGGCTGAGCCCTGGGAAGAGCTTTGTTTGGATTGCTAGTTTGATTTCCAAGGAAAATGTTGAAGACTGTAGAAGTTGTACAAGGCACAGAGCCTGAGGAAGAACAGAAAAGGCAGAAATGCTCTGTGTGCCTTTTTCTTACTTTCAGACCATCCTCAGGTGATACCAAAGGCTGGTGGGTGCTATTCCTGGGCTGGGCTGAGCTGTGTGCTGGGAGATGATGGCACTTGTGAAGGTTTGGGGAGGCGGGAAGGGGAGATTTATCTGCTGGTGTTGGGAAGAGCAGATTCCCCAGATCCTCTGCTCTGGGATGGAGGTGCTGCTTCCCTGGGTCTTTGAGCAGGGAGAAGGGGAGAAGTCTGGCTGCCTGCTGTGGGGAAGGAGGATCCCCCTTGTCTCTCCATTGTCTCCTCTCTGCTGAGCACAGTGAGCAGGTAGGAAGGTGGCATGGCAGATGTTTGATGGTCTGTTTGGCTGTTTTATTTGGTGTTTTACCCACAAAGGGGTGTTTGAACCCCATCTGATAGCTCCCCATCTGCTGGATAGTGAGATTTTTAACAGCTATAGACCACAAGTGCTTTTCCACTGCTGCCCATTTAAAACCTTAACCGTATCTCATTTGGTTTTGGTGCAGGAATGGCCTTAATTTGTTCCAAAAAACATTTGAAAGCTCTGATAAAAGGCAATCTTGCTGCAGACTATTACATTCTGTCTGATGGACAGGCTCTCACTGCTGTAACTACAGCAGACAGTGGAGTGACAATGTGTGTCCAGTGAAACACAGGCAGTGTAATATTAGTGTCAAGTATATGAGGCTGAGAAACTTCCCTGTGCTTGGGGACTGAGGGATTCTGCAGCTACAGGGCTTGCAAAAAAAGCTTTTTTAAAAAATTATTTTTATTGTGAGTGGTGAATCTGATTGAAGGCTGGTGGTGTCCTGGGGGTGCTGGGGTAGTAACCAGGTGCCCTGAAATGAAAGCTCAAGCACACAAGTGTTTATGAGTGTGTGGGAATGGGTACCCAGGCTTGGCAAGTCCGTGTTTGTCACAAATTGCCTGGCTGCTGGCTTTGCTTAAAATTGTGAAATGAATGTTAAATTGAAGTTTCTACTTTTGGAAGAGACCTTTTGAAAGTGAAACAGGCTTATCTTCAGTCTAGGCTAAAATCCAAAAAATTGCCTATATTTCAGAGCTCCTGAGAAATGTTCTCTGTGATCCTTTTAAACATCCCATGCAGAAATGTGTGTGTAAGGGGAAAAATTTTGAGAAAGGTTGACCCTGGAGGTTTTTTACTTGCTTCCCTAACGTGATGTAGCTGTAGCAGTGGGGTCCTGGTGGCATCTACGTGGTCTGTGCTGTGGGCTGGGTGATATAACCTCCTTCCTGAGCTCTTTAGGAAAGGTCTGCTGCAGGATATGTGTGTGATGAGTGTGTAATACTGTAAATCATCCCCTCCTGGGGGTGACTGTCCCTCTGGACAGAATTAAGATTATGGCTTTGCATAGCAGAGTCTCTCCCTTGATGCTCCTGTGCTCTCCCGTGCTCTGTTTGCCTCTGTGGATGATCTTGGATTTCTGCTGCAAAGCTGAGTGAGTGCTTTTGCTCCTAAAAGTAGCATTTGTTTTGATTTTAATTAGACAAGGAGATGCTTTTCAGTACAGACCTTTGAAGTATTGCTGGGAAGATGACTGCAATTAAGCAGCCTTGATATTTCTCTCATTTTGTTCTTATTTTTACTGCTGTAAGAAACCTCCTGCTTGAGCTTTGCTTGGAGGGGAGAGACACAGGATTCATTCCATGAAATTCCCAGGTCTTGAAGGAGCTGCAGGGCTGCTGTGATTTACAGTTTCCAGAGTACAAGCAACAGCCTCTTGCTGCTGATTTTCTCCAGCAAAGAGCCTTTTATGTCAAAGGAGAGAAGAGTCATTAGCAGGATGTCAGGGCAGTGACAGGGATGTGACAGGGAGCTCGTGCATCCCCTCCCAGGCACAAGTGTGAGCTCTTGATGGATCCTTGTGTGCCCAGGAGCTGTTTGGTTTTTCTCTGTTGAGGGTTGGGGATGAGGGAGGTGCAGTGCTGGGGGGCAGAGGCAATGAGCAAACCCCTCTGGTGACATTGAGGTGACACAGTGGTGGCTCTGGAGTGCCACCAGGGAGGTGCTGAATCAGGGATGTGACAGCAATGGGGTGGCCTTGTCCCTGCCCTCAGCCCTGCAGGACCTGTGGTGTGATGGGTCTCCTCCATAAGCAGGCTGGTTGGCTTTCTTTTGATCCATGTTGGGAAGCCAGGAGCTTGCTCCTGGGAAATATATTGATTTCAGGGTGAGAAAAACTGTTCCTGAAGGATTGAGAGGTTTTTTTGTTGGGCTGGGACAGGGGTTTGTACAAGTGCAAGGGCCTGGTCTTGTAGCCTGAGTGGCTGCTCACCACCCAAGTGTCTTGTTGAAGCATCATGTCCTACAAGGTGTGGGTGGCTCCTCAGCACGGCCTCAGCTGGGCTTGTTCCTTCCTTCCTCCCCACTGGGAGCTAGAACTGGATGTGATTTTGCCCAGTTGGGCTCAGGGTAATGAAATTCAAAATGCCACCAGCATTCCCTGTCTGCTCTGCCTGCAGGGGAACAAGCACTGTCCTCCCCACTGACCCCCTGCAGCCAAGGTGGGGGAGGAGGAGAATCTTGTTTCTGCTCCACTGTGGTGCCAGAAGCACCTGAACTTGTGTTCTTGACTGTTCTGGGGCAGACACACCTGAAGACAGTGGGCCAGGGGCTGTCAGACCTGGTCTCTTCTCAAATAGAAGGGAATTGAATTTGGGTCTTCCTCAAAGCAGGTGACTGCTGAAGCTGTGGGCCCAGTGACTAAGAAGACACGTCTTGCTTCCCATTGCTTATATTGGAAAGGGAAAAACAAACACAAAAAAGATGTGGTGGAAGGAGAAATATTTTGGCTCATTTTGTGCTAGTATTTTTTTTTTTTTTTTTGGATTTGATTCAGCTGCCAAACTGACAAACCCATTCTCTGCAGAGATCTGTGTGCAACGTGCTGGGCAGCTGTGGAGCTCTCAGTGCTCCTGGCCCACTCAGGAGCTGCAGCTGAGGCTGGGAGCTGCTGCCTTCAAAGGCTCTGCAGCTCAGGGGGTGCCCTTTGGGTTCTCCAAACCCCCAGTTCAGTGCAGTGCCCAAGGTCAGGGAGAGCTGGTGCTGTGGCTCCCAGAGTGCCTGTGCTGTAAATCAGGATTGGGTGGGATGCAAAACCAACAGAAACTGCAGAAGGTGACTGGCAGATGCAGCTCCAATGTCAATAGATATTTGTCAAGCCTGGTGGTTTTCCCTTGTTGCTGGAGCTCACAGTCTGTGCTGAGAGTGTCCCTATTAAATACAGCTGTGCTGCTGCCTCACAGCTGGAAGAAGGTTTCCATTGGAAATGCCAGCAGAGCCTCTACTGGTGTCTGCACCCTGCCTTGTCTGGCACAGAGTGTCCCCCCTGAGCCATGAAACTCCCTTGGGCTTGGCTGCAGCTCCCTGGGAGCTTCTTCCAGCCTGTTTCCTGGGAAAGGAGGTTTAGGGCATCCTGGGTGATTTCCTGTTCTTGCCTTCCTATTTAGAAATCCCAAGGATCTCACTCTGTAGCCCCTGGCTTTTTATTAAGGAAGACAAACCTCTCTGTTCATATATAGGGGAAATAACAGGTAGGGGCTAAAATTAAATAGAAGCAGTTCAGGGGACAGGAATCAAAAGTTCTAATTCCTTTGATCACTTACAAAAACACCTTTGGGCCTGGTGGAGAAAACTGACCCTCAGCTGTGCCTTGTGTCCCTGCAGAGATGTCGGGGACGGTGTCGGACATTTCGCTGGTGCACTGGAAGCAGCAGTGGCTGGAGAATGGCACCCTGTACTTCCACGTGTCCATGAGCAGTGCTGAGCAGCTCTCCAGGGCCACCCCTCCCAGCCTCCAGGAGCCCTCGGAGATCGTGGAGGAGCAGATGCACATCCTTCATATCTCAGTCATGGTGAGTCCCAGCTGCTGGGGGGATGGAAGGGATGGAGGGACCCCCTTGGAGGAGGAGGGTGAGTGTTGGGGAAGATGAATCAGGGAAACCTTATAAATGTGATTGCTTAGCAAAAGATTCTGAAAATATGAAACTTATAATGGAAATAGAAATGAAAGCTTGCTTTGAGTTGTAGGATACTGAGCCTCAGTTGCTATATAACCTGAAAACAATAGCCCAGCCAGCTGAAGGAGAATCCCTTTGGATTGAACAATACCCTTCTGCTGACTGAGAGATCCAAAGGTCAATACAGCAAAAGAGAATAGTCTAAAGAGTAGTTTTTAGGGTTTAAAATATAACACAGTATGGTAATGTAGTAGTTCTTATAGGCTATATGTAGATTCTATAGGATTTTGTGTCTTGTACTGGTTGGTTGGTGTAAATTGGAATATTCAACACAAAAGGAGATATAATGTATTGTAACAAGGACCTCGCTCTCTTCCCCCTGCGCTCTGACCCTGCCACCTCTCTCTGGCTCTCTTACTCTCTCCTCTCTTACCTCTCTTACCTCTTACCCTCCTGTTCTCCCTCTCCCTCTCTCTTTGGGACTCCCCCTCAGCCCAGGCTGGTGGCTGAAGGCAAAAGGCCCTTTTTACCCCCCACCCTTGCAATAAACCCACGTGTTCTAGAATGTCTCAGGTCTGCAGAGTTCCCTCTCCCTGCCCTCCACGGATGCTCCTACAGGTGAGGAGCAGGGTGGTGAGTCTGGTTTGCAGATGTTTGTGTCCCTTCTTGGTTGGGTCTCCAGAAAGGGAGGTATCACCCTGAATTTTCCTGCATTTCAGTGTTTGCAGTTTTGTAGGGGAGATTCTCACGCAGCTTCATGTAAACTATGTATATGTTTAGAATTTATCTATTTTGTTTACATATTTCTCCTCTCTGGGAGGAGAAATATGATTGATGGTGATGTCCACCAACCAGCTCAGAAAGGTGGCACTCTGTGTAGCCAATCTTTTGCCTTCTGATCTAAATGTATAAAATATGGAGTCAAAAAATTAAAATAGAAGGTTTCCTGCCTTACCTTCTAATGTCTGCCTTGTCCTTTGGGTGTCCAAGACTGGCACAGGGAAGGATGTGTTTGAATGGGCCAGGAAAAATAAAAAAAATTTAAAAAAAATAAAAATAGAGTGCTTGGTCTTCTGAGAAAATGAAACAAAATAAAGCAAAAGACTGTGGGGAAGAAGCTGTTGGGAGGATAACAAGGATCCTCATAGTTCCTCTTGTCTGGTGAGGTGCCAGTGGAGTAATTCTGCTTGGTCTTTGTGTTTGGGCATTGTGCAAAGGCAAGATTTTGGGCTTGGCCGTTTCATCCTGAAATGCTGAAGTTTATCTTTGAAGTGAGTAAGGGCTGCAGCATTTCTTGTAAAGGACAAGTCTGACCTGAAAGTAAAAAATTGATCCAGTGCTTTGAATGTCTCCATCTGGGGAGTTTGTGGCCTTTTAATAATGCACTGTTCATGTGCTGTGTTGCCTTTTAAAGTTTCAGCATGGTATGAGGTGGTTGCCTACATGTTTGGATCTGGTCCACGGTTCCCCAGTGTTTTAGAGCTCCATCTGTAAAATGGGACTCAGTCTATTGTCCCTTCAATCCCATTGGGATAAGATATGGAAAGAAAGAAGTTAGGTTGGTATATCCAGTGTGTATGCATGCCATTCATGTGCCAAAACAAGCCTTTTATGGGACTGGGGATCCCACCACAGCAACCCTCTGCAAAAGGTGAATCTGTCCATCTCTTAGAACCTGGGTCATCTGCACAGCTTCTCTCCTTAGTTTTGAAAGGAGGAACAGAGACAATGGCTGCACAAATCCTTTTTTTAATTTTTTTTTTTATTTGAACAAGCAGCTATTTGGCTTTTGCAACTTACATCTGTTTTTTTGAGTGTCTCATCATTGGGGCTTTAGATCTGGCACTGAATGCATGTGAGAAGGGAGAGAGGCTTTGCATTGAGGCTGTTGGGCAAGATAAGATGCAGGATGGCAGAAGGGAAAGGAGCTGGGGGCTGCATCTTACTGAGTTGGATAGGGAATGGTTTTATATCCTGCTGAAATTATCAGTGGGATTGGGTGTTGAAGAGGGGGAAAGAGTTAGAGCTGCGTACTTGGAAAATGAGCCTGAAAATGTAAGTGAGAGACAGAACAAAGAAAACAGCACAACATGTGTGGGTGTGCAAAGCTCCATCCGTGGCAGGAGATTTGAGTATGGGATTGTTTGGCTGTTGTGGGCAAACCTGAGCCCTGGAGAATTGTCCTGTGTTTGTGGGGTGACACTTTCTCTGCAGCCTGGTGATTCCTGCTTGAAATGCAGATTTTCTGTAGTAGGGAGAGATCCAGTCTTGCTCCTCAGCCCTTGCTGAAGATGGTCTCTAAAATACAGCAGATGATTACAATGATTGGAAAGCTGCTTTCAGGAGCTCCTGGCCAGAGCCTTCCTTTGCTGCAGCTCAGAATGTGAGAGCAGGTGCTGGGGGATGGAGCTGACAGCAGTGCTGGGCAAAACCAAACTATATTAACCTATGACAGTGTGTCCCAGGAATGTCCCAGGAATAGGTTTAGCCTCTAATCCCAGGTTAGCCAGGGAAGATGTGCTTTGCCAGTGGCCTGGGAGCACCCATGGCTTTGGTGTGGGAGTTAATTCCTGCCCTGCACCTCTCTTCCCTTCTGCAAAAGCAACAGGAGGACAGGAGAGAAGGAGATCCTGCCACACACAGTCAGCTGTAATTCCACTGTCTTTATAAATCCTGACATTCCCTGCAGCAGGAGCTGAGGTCCTGGGCATGGATCTGGCTCTGGGATGTGGTCTGGGCTGCACATGTGTTCCTGTGGAGGCAGGAGCCCTGCAGATCCCTTTCCTGGGTCAGGACTGCAGCAAAGGCTTGAAACTTTGCCCAGATTTTTCAGAAGGTTCATTAACTTTTTGAGTGAACCCGAGCCAAGTTTCGAGTTACCAGCAAAGATGATTCTGTTTTGTTGGTTTGCTGGTTGGTGTTTTTTTTTTTTTTTTTTTTCTTCCTTGAGGCCTCCTGGAGTTCTGTAGAGGAAATAAAATGGGCACAGCTATTTGTTTCTTGGGTGGAATATTTCACCCAGGTCCCTGGGCTGCTTTCCCACTCCTTTATTTCTTTTCTTGACCCCAGCTGGAGCACATCCCAGAGGGGCCCCATCACTTGAGCTCTTCTACCCCAGCAGTGGGGTTCCCTGGCTGTGCTGTGCTTGGCACAGGGGCCCTGGGTACCCCCTCCTGCCCCCACCCCCTCTGTGCCCAAATTCCTTTTGCCTGGGGGTACAACCTGTGTCCTCCTTCCCAGCTTCCCAAATACTTTCCCTTCCTCTTCCTACCATGAAGCCCAATGTCTCCTGTGTGTTTTCTATAAACTAAACCACTAAATCACTGCTATGGCCCAAATTCCAGCCCACCCCAGTGCTGCCTTGGCATTCAGGCTCTGCATGCCCTGTCCATCACCAGCCCAGCATCCTGCCTCAGGGGACAGGAGGGGATATGGGAAAGTGCTTCCTTCATCTCCTTTAAGTGGCTCTAACACTTGCTTTTACCTCTCTCCTCATGCTCCAGGTGATTTATAGGAGCTGGGGGAGGTTTGGCTGGGGAATCTGGTTAATCCCTCTCGTAGGGAGCACTTGGCACAGTTGTTGGGCAGTGAGACTTCTCCAAGGCAGGAGCTGGTTGGATTTCTGTCACTGTTTATGGCCTGGCTGGGAGCTCCTGCTCTGCCTCTAAAACCAAGACCCCCTCTGTGCTGCAGGGGGGCTCCAGGGAGGTGCAAATCCTGGGTTTACTCCTCCTTGCAGTGATTCTGGCTGTCAGTTTGTGGCTTTCTGGTTTGGGATTAGTTTTCTTCCAAAGCAGCAGTGGACTGTCCATGGCCTGTCCCTGTGGCCACCATCTACCCCTGCAAAGCACTGACTGACTGGGACCCCCTTCACACCTCCCTTCCTGAGCTCAAGGGCATCTTTGACAGCAAGATAATGCTTAATTTTTATTTTTTTTTCCCTTTCCTAACTGTTTTTTCTTAATCTCTCCCCAATGAGACATAACATTAATTACTGCAGTTAAAGGGAATTCAGTCTCCATTACTCTCTGCCACCCATTTCCTCTTGGCTTGAGCGTCTGAAATTTGTCTCCCAAATGAGAAGAAGGGATAAAGGGAAAAGAAAAACAAATATGCAAATGCAAGATTTTATTTATTTACCTTTTTTTTTAAAGCACAGTGTCAAGTAGAAAGGAATCAATAGTTTTGTCATTACGCCTGTTGTGTTTTTTCACCATAATCTCAGCTGTCATTTGGGTTTAATTGTGTTGTTTCCTGTTGTGTGGAAGTAAATCTTATCTGTTTTGGATTAAAATTCAATGAAGGTCACAGCAGCTCGAAAACTTACCAGGCTGCAGCAATTAATGTTCATTTGGCTTTGATAAATTGGAATGTTCCCCACAATGGGACTGGAGTGGATTTCAGAAGCAATAATTCTTCCATTAACTCAATGATTCCCTGCTTGATGGAGTGTCTTGTCACTGCTCTGTTTGTCATCTGTCACTTCAAGGATCTGGGCATATGCCTGATATGATTTATCATGATTATTGGGGCTGCTTGTGTCAAAACATTTTAAACCACTAATTATTCCAGCCTTGTAAATTGCTGAATTTAACAAAACATTAGAGAGATTTATTTTTTTGTTGTTGTTGTTCCCCACCCGCCTTGTGTCCCAGTTAAATTATTGCTTTGTGTGGTGCTGAACCCAGCCCTGGTGGCCTGTGGCTTTGGCCAAAGAGGGGGGTGCTTGTCAGGCTCTGAGGGGTCTCTGGGTGGGACAGAGAGGTTTTCTCTCTGCATTGACCCTTTGATCAGGCATCAGTAGGGCCACTGCACCCTGTGGGTGTGGGGATGCAGGTTTGGGAAGAGGATACAAAACCCCATCCTGTCCTGCTGGTGGAGGGATGGGATTTCCTTTCTTGTGAGTGATGCCAGTAAAAGTCATGTGAGATGCCAGAGCCCAGGACCATCCCTGAGTGCTGGGAGGTTTAGAAATGTGCTCTGTGCTGCCCCTGCTCCAGCTCCAGCAGAAATAGGCTGGGTTTTTTGGAGAGTGGTCATGAGGAAAAGCCTTACTGCATCTCATGCCATCACCTTGTAAGGGACCATTAAAGTGTCTGGAGTAAAAGGTGACCAGACTTCATCAGGCTGCTTTTTAAAAAAAATTACTATTTTTTTATTTTTAATGCCCACTTTCTGCTGGCTGTGCTGGCAGCAGACAAGTTATCTGCTGGCTTCTAGGTCTCCCAGAGGACTGTTTTTTTTAAACTCATATTTGTGGAGTTTCTTTTTTTCTTCTTGTTCCCATACATCCTGATGGTTCCCTAATGATCAGCTGCTGGTCCTGTGCTCCATCAGCCCCTGAGCTGGGTGTAAACTGTGATCTTAAACTCTTCCCTCTGCTTAGCATCCTGCTCTGAAGTGGAGCTGGGAGGGAATCCTGTGCCCCTGTGGTGTGTCCTTGGGGCTTCCTCAGGCTGGGGCACCTCTCCAGTTCCTTAAGGAATCTCCAAGAATAAGCAAGTTTTTAGGCGCTGTGATCACCTTTAGGAAAAAAAAAAAATCTTCTCTGTGAGGGTGGGCAGGCCCTGGCACAGGGTGCCCAGAGAAGCTGTGGCTGCCCCTGGATCCCTGGAAGTGTCCAAGGCCAGGCTGGAAGGGCCTTGGAGCAGCCTGGGATAGTGGAAGGTGTCCTTACCCATGGCAGGGGGTGGGACTGGATGGGCTTGAAGGTCCCTCCCAACCCAGGCCATTCCATGACTCTGTGATTGCTCTCCTTCCCACAGATGGATAGAGCATCATTCCAGAGCAGCTGGGCTTATCCCAGCTTGAATGGGAGGGGAGAGGAGGCTGAAACACTTTTCAGAGCTGTGTTGATTCCCACTGTCCCCAGCAAACACCTCTCTGAGGGATCACCCCAGATCCTGTGGGCTTTGGGCACATCCCCACTTGGGCTCCTCCAGCCCCAGCATTCCCTCAGACTGGCCATTCTTTGTGGGGTGCCTTGCTTTCCTACCCAGCAGTTTTTTGTCCTTCATGGTGCAAAACTTCCCAGTGGATTCCATTCCCTCCCTCCCTGGTGCTGTGTCCTGGGTTTGCTGGCAGCACCAGTGGACCTGGCTTCTCCAGAGATGCAAAACGTTGCTCGAGCCTTTCCTCTGGCTCCTTGAAGCTTGTCTTGCTGATGGCAGCACTGGAGCTCCTGTCAGCCAGCTCAATGGGAGAAAAAAAACCCTGGTGTGACATGAGTAATGAGGTAGTGAAGAAGGCACAACATCTGTGTCATCATTTCTGCACCAGGAGGTCAACCAGATTCATCAAACATGCACTTCCAGCTTGTGATGTGTTTAGAAATTAATTAAGATAGGGAAAGAATTGCTGCTGCTGCAGATTTTCTTATCTGAAAGGTATTAAAAAGCTAAATTGATCTCCAATGAGCTGTTTTTATTAAAAAAAACAAAACCTAAAAGAAAAGCTCTAAACCCCCTGGGTTCAGCATGTCCCTGTGTGAGAATCATGTGTGGGGAGAGGAGAAGGAGCTGCCCACCCTGTGATGTGGAGGTGGGCTAAGCATCATCCCCAAATTCCTGGGATGGGGATGGGAGCTGCAGGCTCTGTGCTGATGGCAAACCAAGCAATCCTCAGACCATCAGCAATGCTGAAGGAGACCCTCAGTTCTTTCCTGAGCTTCTTCAGGGTGGCCAGAGGGAGTGGTGGGATCTCTGCTAGGCCAGGTGGCTCAGGGCAGAGGGCTCAGTCCCTGCAGGCTCTGGGGCTCAGGGCAGAGGGCTCAGTCCCTGCAGGCTCTGGGGCTCCGGGGTCTGGAGCTCAGCCCAGCTGGAAGCTGAAGTCACCAGTCATGCAGGAGCACTGGGACTGGTACACAGAGGAGTTGTTGCTGGTCCATGCTGGAGGAAAGCCCCACTCCTCTCACCCTGACACTGTCCTGGCTCTTTCCCAGGATGGGACACTCTTTGGCTTCGAGTTCCATTTCCATTTTAATGTGCCATTAACCAACTTCTTGCTGTCTGGGAGAAGGAGCCTCTTTCATCCACCTTCCCCCTCCTCTCCTTTGCAGAGCCAGTATAAAACAGGGACTAAATGTAGTTAATGATGTGCTCTGATATTTAGGGAATTCATCTGGGGGGGATTTGTCTTCAAATTGTCACTTTTGTGACAATGGCACCTGTTATGTTAATAATTTTTCACCAGTCTCTCTCAGTTTTCCACCTTAGCTCCAGTGAATACATTAGACCCTTTATGGCTTTCTCTCCATCAGACTTTTTCCACCCCACTGTGTTAAAATATGTAACTGGAGTATTTGATTTGCATCTCTGATAAAGGAAGGCTGAATAAATGCTCTCAGTTCATCTGAACTGAGCAGCAAACTTTTCTCATCTCATCCCCAGAGCAACTGAAGTTGGTACTGGGGGAAAAAGCAGCCATGGGAAGCACCAGAAAGGGGTTTGGTTTCTGCAGATGGCACCAAAGGCGTGGGAGGGATCTGCAGCCTGAGAAGATTTCCCCAGCCTCGACATGCTGAGAATTGAGGATGGAAAACGTAAAAACTCCCATGGGAAAAGTGGCCGGCGTTGTCAGGGGGTGTGAGAGGTGGAGAGGGGGATGCTGAAGTCGTGAGGAAATGGAGGAAAAAACGCCAGAGGGAAGGTTTTGGGAGCGGGGTGAGGAGCATCAGAGCAGTGTGTGCTTGTGGCACAGGGTGGGACACTCTGTGTCTGCCTTCGCCCCCGGGCCAGGTCCCTCTTCCCTGCTGAGAGGGTATTTTTATCAGTTTGCTGATCTCAGAGGCTTGTCTTGAACTTGTTCCCTTCCTTCCTCCTCCTCACTCTTCCCCTTCCCACCATCTGCCTGGGAGAAACACATCCACAGCGCTGCGGGGTGTAGCTGGTGGCCTGACCTTTTGGTGATTTTTTTGGTTTTTTTTTTTTTTTCCCCAGTGTGGGACAAGCAGATGGAAATCCAAGCTTTGGTGGGGTGGCTCTGCCTCAGCTCCTGGTTTCCATCCCTCTCCTGGTTCTCACTGGCTCCTGGAGAGAGCAATTCCACGTGGGAGCCCCATGCTAATCCTGTGTGTAAAGTGCTGGGAGTGCTGGATTGGTACCTTTGAAACATTGACGTAAACACAGAAACGCTCTGCAGCTCCCAGCCTGGATCTAATTGCTTTAAACTGCCAGGCTCCAAAGTACATATGGCATTAAAATTGTCAGGAAATGTTATTCCAGGAAAACTCCTGTGGCTGCTGCCTTCTCCAGTGATGGCTGGGTGTGGGTGGCCCCTGGCTCTGAGGTAGCACCTCACGTGGAAAGTGTTTTCCTGGGATGCAGACCTGGGAATGCTGGCAGGGTGGAGGGTGTTGTCTCCTCACTGGGAGATGCTTGGACCCTCTTTAGTCCCAGCAGGAATATTATATATTCCAGCAGGAAAATATAATATAATATAATATAATATAATATAATATAATATAATATAATATAATATAATATAATATAATATAATATAATATTTAATTATCATATTCCAGCAGGAATATTATAATCTCCATCTTTCTGTTGGTACAATATGAGCTCTGACCGAGGAGCCTCACCCAGCTCTCACATCCCCAGGAGGATGACTGTGGGCTTGAAAGCTGGGCTGGTCTTCAGACAAGCAGCAAAATACCTTTTTTTCTTTCTTTCAAACCTTGTGTTATCTGCAGTTCTCACTCCTCTCAGTTGTTGTCCCTGTTTGGATGTGAGCTGGAAATGTTTGCATCCATTCAAGTGTTGTTGGTGTCAGGCACTGGCTCGTGTGAAGGTGAACTGTGCTCAGCCTGATGCAGAACAGCTCCAAGGTGGTTGTGAAAGATGTCACATTACAGCACCACAAAAGGCAGAATTCTCATTTGATTGGCGAATCCCAAAGATGGGAGTAAAGTGTTAACGACAGGATGAAATGCAATATCATATTTGTCCCCAGAAATATATTTGCTCTCAGTTTGGGCTTTCCTTTTTTTTCCCCATTTAAAAATAAATTGGACTTGGTTTCACAAGGCACTGTGACGCCGTGAAAAGGCAGAGCGCTTTTTTGTTCAGGGAAGTGTCAGAATGAAATGTTTCTACTCTTCAACACTTTCTATATCCTCCCCAAAACCACTTACACTTTAGTTTCAGCTGATGTGAAACTGTCTGAGCAGATAAACCATTCCTGGGGAAAAAAAAAAATAAATAAAACAAACCTTTCCAGGCTGTGTGTGGAGTAACTGTGCCTGGAGCAGGGGAGATGTGGTGCTGTGGGTCTCATCATTACCCTCTGAGTGCCTGCAGCCCCTGCAGGGCCTGGCCCAAGGGCAGGGGAATCTCAGACTCCCACCAGCAGAAAATAGGGTGAAGAAGCTCATGTATCCATGATTTTCTCTGGCCATCATTAGGCTGCTCATACAGCAAAGCACTGGGTCTTACTGCTTTGGAAGTTGGGCAAAATTCCCACTGGCTTAATTGGGAGCAACATCAGGCCAAGTATGGTTATTTTTACCTGTCGCTGCTCCCCCTCCACCTCCTCCCTCCCCCTCCCTCCCCATGGGTGAGGGGGAACGAGCTCTGTTTCAGCTTTCTAAAGGTCTCTGCCAGCTCCGAGCAGGAGCCTTGTCATGAAGTCTCACCATGTGCAGCAAAGGAAAAGGGGAGAAAGAGAAAAAAAACCTGGAATTGTGCTTATTGTTAAAATCCAATTATATAAGACTGCAGGAAAATAACTGTTTGTGAAGGGAGCTGGTTGACTGGCTCAGGTGGGTGCTCCTGGGCTGGATTTATGGCAGTGGCTGGAGAGGGAGTGAGTGGGAACATCAACCCCAGCCCTGCTGGGATGCACTTGGATTTCAGGGCTTGGATATTTTTTTTTTCATTGTGTTTCCCTTTATCCAACAGGAAAACTGGTGATTTTCCTTTCTAGCTGCTTCCTTTTTAGCTCCTCAGGGGAGAGGAGACCACTTTTTATTCCGATGGAAGGCGAGGAACCTGCCTGCAGGTGAATGGCAGCAAAGCCACTGATGCTTTAACAGTGTCAGGCATCTCCATTTCCCTTCCCAGGGCTGGAGCTGGGTACCAACTCCTCACCAGCCATTCCCTGGGCCAGCCTGAGCTCTCCTGCTGCCCTGGCTGTGGTTTTCCTCACTGCACCAAACTTGGGCTCAGGGTAAAACCAGCCTAGTGGGAGCAGCAGTTGTTGGGGGAGCAGAAAACAGCCCCAGGGTTGAAACTTGCTGGTTTTTTGGCAACTTTGGAGCATCATTCTGCAGAGGTTGGGGTGGGCTGGGTGATGCAGAAGGAAAGGGACAGGGAGTCCCATGTGCTGGGAGTGGGAAGTTGCAGTGGGGGAATGTCTGGCTGGAGGGTGCTGGGTAGTGCCCCAAGGGAACTCTCTCACTGTGATTAAACTGCAGGTTTCACTCACCATTTCCAAGAGATCCATCATTATTCAGGGCAGCAAGGAGCCTGCCAGCCTTCCTCTGCCTCAGAAATGAATGATTTAAACTCTCCCAGCTCAGGTGCTGGCATGCAGCTCAGCCAGGCATGTTGGGTACCAAGGATCTGATCCCACCCTGCATCCTTGGGGTGACAGGGACCTTGGGATGGTTCAGCTGCTTCTCCCACTGCTCTTCCTCATGATGGGGATTTGGGGTGTGTAGCTCTTGCACACTGTCCCTCACACCCTCCCAGGTGGGTTCAGACACATCTTTGTCCCCTTGGACATTGGTCCTTCATCCCCTCACATGTGCTGAGGGATGAATATTGGGGTGCTGGTTTGGGAAGGTGGGTGAGGATGGAGTGGTGGCTGCCAGCCATCTGTGGTGCAGAGGTAGGCAAGGAAGGGGCTTGTGCACAAACTGCAAACAAAAGCAGGGATTGCTGTGAGTCATGGAAACAAACAGGAACGAGGCAGCAGCTCCAGGTATGGCCTTGATCAGTGCTGAGGATTCCTTGTGCCTGCAGCACCCAGAGGACAAGCTGTGAGATGTCCCTGGGCTGGGGTGAGGATTTGGTTATCAAGTGAGGCTTGTGCCTTAGGCTGAGGTTGTGAAAAGGATGTTGGTGTGGGTGTGGATGAGGATGTGGCCATGCCCTCCCTGGTTGGGAATGGTGTAAATTGCCATGAAAGCTTTTCTGCACACCTTACATGAACTGCAAGGAGGGGTTGGTGCTGTCACTGCCTGCAGCTCCCAAACTCCACAGCCAGCTGTTCTTTTTATTTTAATTATTCTTTTGTCCTGTTTTGAACCAAACACCTTGAGAATCAGTTGCCTGGGCATGTTGAGACTGGTCATGCTGGTTGGACTCACAGATTTTAGCTTCCCCTTTGAGGCTTGCTTTGACCTAGCCCCGAGGCATCCTTAGGACTGGTTTGGGGCCACCCTTTCCCAGATCTGCCTGGGACACCACGGTCTTGTGCTGGGATGAATGCTGTGATTCTCCTCTTCCTCTCTGAGTACTTGAACTGCCTCTGCCACAGACCCCAGCTCCTCCTCTGGCTGTCTGGTGGCCGAGGGGAGGAGGAGGAGTCCAAGGTGTTGTTCCAGTGGCTGCTGCTGAGTCCTGGGAGCTGGGGAATAGCCTTGCCAAAGCAGAGAAGTGAAGTGACCTGGTTCTTCTGCCCCCTGTGCCCTGTGTGCTGGGAAGGGAGGGATGAGCAGGGCTGTCCAATGGCTTGTGTTCCTGCTGTCCCCCCAGGACAGAGAGAGAGGGGTTCATGTGAGCCTCTGTGTGCTCTGCAGGGAGGGTTTAGTGACACTGAGAATTTTAGTGACACAAAGATTTTTCAACCAAGCTGCTGCTGTCTCAGGATCCTGACTGCTTTGGTTCTGGCTGCCTCTATCCCTGTATACCCCACCCTGGACCTGGGGCCTCGTGGGGTTCAGGTGAGCAGGCTGTGCTCCCAGGGCTGTCTGGAGCATCCCAGGTGTTGCAGGGACAGCTGAGCCTGCACAGGTAGCTGGTGCCCAGCCTGCTGTTGTGATGCAAAACCAGCAGGTCAGTGACAGTCATGTGCTGTGTGTCCCTTTGCCAAAATGATCACATTTCACCTGACCATGTCTTTGCTGATATTTGTGTCCCTGCTGGCATCCAGTCTCTGTCCTTTCCATGCTGCAGTGTTTTCCCATCACCTGTTCTGGGTGGGGGCTGTACAGCCCTGCTCAGGACAGTCCCCTCGTGCTCAGCTCTCACCCTGACAGGGGGTGTCTATGTGAGTGCTGCCATCAGGCTGTTCCTGGGTTGGATGGCTGGGGTTGTCCCCATGCTCTCCTGATCAGTCTCCTTCTCCTTTGAAAAAAAAGGTTAATTAAATATTGGACTCACCCTGCCATTCCCGGAGATGCTGTGATTCTCCAGCAGCAGGTTTTTCACTCCTGGTGTTTTCTGGGTGCTGGTGAGCTCCTCCCTGCACAGCATCCTCAGCAGAGGAGCCACTTCCATGGGCTCTGCATGTGCTGGGGAGGAGACAGGCTCCCCACCACCCTGCCTGTTTTGGGCTGTGAAATTTTGAGGCAAAATCCCTGTTTCACCCCCATGCTCTCAATCCTGTTTGCAGCATTTATCTCTGTGGCATTGCTGAGGATGAGTGCAAGGTCCTGCTTTTGGGGACTCCATACAGCAGTGTGGGGTGCAGGGAGGGTGTGCAAAAGTGCTCCTTCCCATATTGCTTTCCCTGTGCTGGCTGGGGGAGGTGGGGAGGGTGATGGCTTTGTCCTGGTCACTGAACAAAACAATGGCTCCAGGTTATGTCCTCTCACCTGCCACAGCTCCATCCCCACAGCTTGGACATAGCAAAGCAAGTAGTGTGGGGTTTTTTTCTTTCATTTTAAAACTTTTTTTTTTTTTTTCTCCCCCATGCTCTTCCTCTTTGGCATGCAGGTCAGCGGGGGGAGGGAGCCTCCAGCCAAGCTCTCCATCACATGTCCCTTGTTTTTTGTGTGTTATTTTTTCCCCACCGCTGCCCTTGCCAAGGGAAGGACATTGTGGAGCCGCTGAGGCTGGCAGGGACTCTAACACTGCCTGCCAATAGCCTCGGTGTCTGAAAAGACTTAGGAAATGCAGCTCTAAATTAGCTCCCAAATCATCTTCTTCCCTTTCTCTGGCTGGAGAGCCCCGCAGAGCCAGCCCTGGCTCCCCGTCTGCTGTGGGGCTCCCCATGGAGCAGCTGGCTCTGCTGTGGGGCTGGAGGACACAGCACGATGGGGATAGCAGGAAGAGCCTCAGCATGGGTGGCTCAAGGCAAGTGGAGCACTTCAGGGACAAATTCCTGCTGTCCCTCCTTCCCTCATTGCCACACTGCTCCCCTGCCCAGCTCCCTCCTGGTATAACCGATTGGGAAATGGGTTAGGGCTCCTGGCTGTGGTGCTGGAGGGCAGCAGGGAAGCACAGAATTGATGGACAAATGCTGAAAGTCTCCCAGGGGAGGTGGGAGGCCCATCCTGTGCTTGCCCCAGGGATGCTGCTGAGAGCAGCCAAGGTCATGGCACCGTTGGCAGCACACACTCTTGGCAGGGACATCTGGGGCCAGCAGAAGCTGCAGGAGGGGAGCAGGAGGCATGCTGGCTGTGTGTCTGCTGGGGAAGGGGACAACCTGTGCCCTGGCCAGCTGTTCCCCTCAAGCACTTCATTCCTGCCCTTGCCAGGTCAGTGGGTGAAGGCAGCAGCTGCCGTGAGAGGGGAGCAGGAGCAGCTCAGTGTCCCTGTGGCACCGTATCCACAGGGCAGAGCTTCTCCCAGGGCTTTGGAGAGAGCTGGTTTTGGAGCAGCCGAGCCTGGGGAGCAGCTTTGCTCTCAGTGCTGCTGTTTTGGCACTGCTCTGTCTCAGAACTTTGTCTCTGCTTCTGTTGTCACCTCTCAAGAGAGAAAAGGGAAGAGCTCAGCTTTGCTGTGTCTCCTGGAAATTCAGGCTTCGGCTCTGCAAATGCCCTGAGGTTCTGCATCCCCCCTGGCACTCCAGCCTTCACACTGAATGCAAATTGCTCTTTAAATGTCTCTGTGGGTGGATTTTAGCGCTCAGGTGCTGCGGGCAGGGTGCAGGCATCACAGCTGATCTGCTCTGCTGACCCCAAACCACCCCAGAAAGGGCTTTTGTGCCACGGGGCTCTCATCCCACCTGGATTTGCAGTGGGTGAGGATGATGATGCTTCCCTGGAGGGCTGAGCATGGCCAGAATGTGTTGCTGTGGCTCAGGGAGGCCAGGCCAGCATTGCTCCTTCAACTTCTCCTTCCCTTGGAGGCAGCACGTGTGTGGGAGAGGGAGCAGAGCTGCCTCGGGCACTGAAGTCTGTCCCTTCATCCTAACAGCAGGCACCTTGGGAAACAGCAGAGGAAAATTCCACTTCTACAGCAGTGCAACTTGGGTTTTGTATTATTATTTCTTTCTAAAGGCTCTGTCAGGCTCCTGCTCTCTCCCCCTCCCCGTGCTGTGCAGCCAGCTCTGAAGCAGAAGTGATATTTTCTGCCAATGCAATGATTAGCCTTTCTGCTAATGACCCACGAACAGTGTCCAAAATAAATGAGCCCAACCTGCTCATCTTATTAGCCAAATGATTGCACAGAAAGAGGAAATATCTGCAGAAACAGCTTAGGCAGCTGTAATTTGGAAGCGTGGAGGAGTCACTGCCTGAAGTATGGAGAGGAGCCATATGTCTTCAAAAAGCTGGGAGAGCTCTTGTGTTATTGGGGTGCTTCAACTCATCCCCTGCTCCCCCTCTCGTGAAATAATTGTGCAGGGCTGGAGCTGTGTCTGGCCTCAAATTCCGTTGGTTGGTTCTGGGGCTGGAGAACTGGAGACAGGTAGATATTTCTCCTTCCTATCTTCCTTGTCTGGCTTTTGGCTTCCCACATCCTGTAGACGCCAGGCAGCAGCAGTGGGATGTTGGTCAGGAGAGCAGCTGATGGAGTGGCCAGCACTAAAAGCTGTTCTTCAGGAACTGCTCTTGTGTCCTTCAGGCTGTTCCCAAAGCACTTGGCGAGGTTGTGGAACATCCTTGTTTGACATGGAGAGGGATGAGGAGCAGAAAAAGGAGAGGTGAAGGCAAGGGGGGTCTCTGCAGAGAAGGGAGGTGAAGGGGGTCTTGTGATCTCTCTCACAGATCATGGTGATACTGAAGTAAAGCAAGAGTTTGTTTTGGAAGGGATTTCAGGCTTTGTGTAAAGGCAAGAGGGAAATGGGGCTGGGTGCAGGAGGAGAGTAGAGAGTGAGGATGGGGGAATATGTGGAGAAGCTGGAGGGCTGAGTGTGAAACCCCTCCTGATTTTGGGAACAGCTCGACCTTCTCTGGGAGATGCACTCAGTTTGAAAGGTGGATTGTCCTCCCAGTTGCTGCATGTGTGTGTGTCTCAGTAGGTCTCTTTCCTGTCCCTGAGTGAGGTGACAGCAGTGTGGCTGTCCTGGAGAAGGGCTCTGGGAGCTGACAAAAGCCCTGGAAGGTTGACCCTGTGGCCTTGAAGCTGTATCACCTCAGAGGAAGTGCACAAGCTCGTGTCTTGTATAATAGCAGAGAAAAACACACTGGATCCTCTGGTCCACTGGAGCTGGAGGCCTGGCTAATGGTGCACCAGCCCTAAAAATTACTGAGGAGGGTGAGGTCATCCTCTTCCAGCACCCTGTGTGCAGGCCCTGTGCTTCCCTGACTTTCTCTGTGGCACAGCTGGTGTGAGTTCCCATGTGCCTGTTCCCTTGTTCAGCATCTCAGCTCCTGGGGTCCCCTCAGTCCCCTGGTCCCACCAGGACCCTTCAGCAGCTGACTAGGACCAGAGCCCTGCTGGATATTCCATGTCTCTGTTCACATGTGTGCGTGTGTATCCATGAAATACAAACTCCATATAGCTATGTGTATATTTATTTTTTACCAAGCTGGGATCTGAAGGGTGTCTTGTACACAAATAAGAACCATGGCTTTAATTTTCAGATTAACTACATTCACACGTAGCTACTTCACTGCTCCCTTCTGTTTTATGCAGGCAAATTCTGGACTTCTTTCTTCCTTTCCTAATTAATGGGGGAATTGCAAATTATGCATTTTTTTTTTCCTCCTAAGAAGTTTTGTGTTTAAACGATTATCTGTGTTTGGAAAACATCCTGACAGTGCAAATATTGAAAACAGGCACATTGAGTGGATGAGCTGATGACCCTGGCTCTCCTTGCACCTCTCAGTGTCTTTCACTGCACTCAGGAATGCTGCCCTGGTCCCTGGGGCTGGGGGTGGCCGAGACAGGGGTGTGTGTGTGGATGGAAGGTTCACCTGCACGCCCCAGGCTGCACAAGTGTGTTTGACAACTTTTCCTGGCTGTTCTCTCAAACAAGTTTTTCAGGTTAATGCTGAAGTGGTTTGGCTGTGGAAGGTGTGACTGCAGGGCTTTGTTGGTTTTTTTTTGTTTGGTTTTTTTTTGTTTGTTTTTTTTTGTTTTTTTTTTTTTTTGTTTTGTTTTTGTTTTTGTTTTGTTTTGTTTTGTTTTGCTATTTTTTGATTGTTTGGTTTTGGCTTGGTTATTTTTTTATAAGTGGGGGTGTTGCTTCTTCAGCACCCCACCCCTTCCACTCTGCCAGCCCTGTCGATGGCCATCCATTGGGACACTCAAAGGAACTCTTCATTCTCAGGCGTTTTGCAGGATGAAGATTGGCTTTTCTGTAGGATCTGTGGAGCAGAAGGGATTTGGAGCAGTCATCGAATCCACCTCTCTGCCCTCGGGCAGGATCAATAACCCTTTGTCACTGGTGATGGATGCTTCTCTGTCCTGTTCTGCAAGAATTCCCGGTCCCTGTGGGCAGCTGTTCCAGCCTGCCCTGTCTGACAGGGATCAGGTTCCAGCAGCCCCACCAGTGCTCTGCCTCCAGCCCAGGATTTCAGATAACTTTTGCACCGTTTGGGCAGATTTAAACGAGTCAAACGAGGTTTGGAGTGATGGATGGAAACACTTTTCCTGTAAATGTTTTGCTCTGAGGATTTCTCTGCAAGTCTCTGGCTGCTGGCAGCATGCAGGGATGCAGGCTGGCATCCCCCCAGGGCTGGAGGGCGACCAGAGCTGCTGCTTTTGAAGAGAAGGGGTCTGAGTACTTTTGTTTTTCTTTTCAAGCTGCCCTATGAACATTGGGTTACACCCCTGCTCTGGATGCCAGGTCTGTTCCTCTCTGTCCAGCAGCACGTCCCTGCAGGGACAGGGACAGGGGCATTTGGTGCCTGAGGCAGGGATGTGGATTGCTGAGGCTTTGAGTTCTGGGATTTCATTCCCTGGAGCTCCTCTTTGGTCTGCGCAAGACACATTCTGCCTCTGCTTTTAAAACCCACACTCCTGTCCAGCGAGGGCACCTTGTCTTAGATCAGTAACTGTGCTGCTCTTCTGTGCTTCCCAGCACACTCCACGGCATTTATCCTTGGATTTATGGATTTATTCTAGTCCCACTCCCATGAAATACGGGTGGGGCTGCTCCAGGAGCTTTTACAAGGGCTTATCCAAGGACCACAGCCATGGACCAGAAAGGCTGAACCACCAAGTTTCCAGTACTCTGTCTGTGGCACAGAGTGGAGAGTCCATTCTTTTTTTTTTTTTTTTTTTTTTTTTTTTTTCTTCCTTTGTTCTGTGGGAAATTACTCTTGAGTGATGAAAGCCTGAGAGAAGGTCAGATGCTGAGGACAGCAGCTGAGTCCTTGGGGAATAAGAGACTTTTTGTTTGGAGCAAGGGGAGGGTTTGAAAGGTGGAGGAGCTTGTGCAGGACAGTGCTGCCTCTCAAAGGGCTCTTATCTCCACCCTGGAGCTCCCTCCTCTTCTTGTCACGCAGGTGAGCCTCTCTGGGAACACACACGGCTGGATTTTCATGATCCCAATCATTCTTCCCCCTCAGGCCAAACTGTTTATTTTTGCAGGGCTCTTCTTAAGATGGGAGCATTGAATAAACTGGGTTTAATTTAGATTAGATGTGAACTCAGGCCAGCCACAGGATAGGCACCACATCGAGGAGATGGAGCTGGTGGAAGTTGTTTTCCTGCCTCCTACAAGCTAAAAACAAACTGCTGGGGGATGCCTGTGCGTGGTGGGGGGAGTGAGCAAACTAAAGCTCAGTACTCAATAAACAAAGAGTGGAGAGGAGCTTTGTGAGCCCAAAGGTGTGGGCAGAAGGACTTTATTAGCTCCATTTGAAACATTTTGTCTCCATTCCAGTTTAGCTGTGGAATCTAACTTAATTTTAGCTTTACATTTAAATTTTCAAAACAGGCCTGTCAAATTAGTAAAAGGAAATTTGATTAGAAAATGGCAGCAGGATTGAGGTCTTTGTTTCTCTCTGTTCGCAATTTGGCTCAGTGCTTGCTCCTAACCAAAAATACGTCATTGGAGAAGTGGGTTTTAGCTAGTCAACACTTCCCAATTGTGAGAAAAAAAACTAGGGAGCAGAGATGGAAAATTCCTGGCATGAGCTCCCCAGTTGTTGCCACTTTTCTGGTACCTGGAGAGTCAGGCTGTGCCACCTGGGCTGAGGTGGCATTAATGGTGACAGGGGGACTGGAGGGAACAGGGGTCACAGAGGAGTGGGATGGCTTTGTGCCTTCTCCCCTGCTGGCTGCCCATCCCCATGGCTGGGGTCAGCTCTTTGAACTCCCTGAGGATGTGGGAGCTGAGCTTTGGGGCAGTTTCAGGAGCCTGGGTTAGTGGGGGATGCTCAAACTGGGGGTGCTGGGCTGGTTTGGGGTGAGGTGCAGAGGTCTGCCCATCAATCTCAGCACCCTGATGTTCCCAGTGTCTGTCCCAGGCTGTGCTGGGTGGGAGCACATTCCAGAGGGAGAGGGATGAGGAAGGCAGATGAGCAGTAGAGTTAAACACTGGCTAATAACAGCCAGGGAAAGGGACAGGGCTGGAGAGCTGGGAACTGCCATCCCAGTGCCCAGGAGAGCTTCCAGGGGGATGAGGGAGCTTTTGGGGTTGGAGGAGCAGCTTTCCTTGCACAGAGCTCTCTTGGAAGCCTGGGAACAGTAATGGGGTGTCAGACTGGCTCTGGAGTGGCCATTCTCACCTGGTCCCTGCCTGCTGCTGGGGATGGGGCCGGGCTCTGCTCCACAGTTACTCACAGATGCTGCAATTAGGCTGGAGACAGTGTCAAAAACCTGAGTGCAGCCCCGGTGTGTGCACGGGGAGGGGGATATTGGCCTGTTATTATCCATTTACACAGACAGCCTGGCTAATCAGCTTTCAGATGGGGGAGAATTAATTGGTTTCGATTGGAGCACCAGGCACATTTAATTGAAATGAATCCTTTTCCCGCTTCCAAACAGGCACTTTCTCAGTTGCTGCTGACTGGGCAGGGGGGCTGCAGCCTTTCCACCACCACCCTCATGGTGTGGTGCAGCTGAGCTGGGGGAAGCAGCTGGAACAGCCATGCCCTGCAATCCTGGCTCCATCTGCAAAGGAGCTCTTGTTTCTCCATCCACGAATCCCACCCAGATTAACTCCAAACCCTCTGCTCCCAGCTGGAATGGAGAGTGGGAGTCTCAGATTGTCTCAGCCCCTTGTATCATACCAGGGAGCTTGGCAGGTCACCTTGGTGGCACCCAGGTGGCATCACTGCCATGCTGCCATCTCTGCTTTCCTCCTGTTGACTTTGTTGTCCTGCATCCATACAGGAAAAAAAAAATATATACATATATAAAGGACTTGAATTTCAGGAGTTTGGGGATGGAGACTGTCCCCAGGATGTGCAGAGCTCTTCAGAGCTGGAGGTTCAAAAGGTCCTTTGGGAGGTGCAAAGTCAGCTTTTCCTTTCCCAGCCCAGTGGCAAGGTGCCCTGTCCCCCTTTCTCCCAGGAAAGAGTTCACTGCTCTCACACCCTCCAAATAACAAGAAAAAACCCCAAATCTGTTGCATTCCCATACTTCTGTATTCCCCATTGATACAGCAAGAGGGCTGGGTGAAAAAAAAGGAGCAGTTTCATCAAGATGTGCTGCAGAACAAAAAGGTTTCTGTGGACACGTGTGTGAGCAGTGAATGTGGGAGCTGTACAGCAGGAAAACCCGTCCCCATGGGTTTGTTTTTCCACTGTGCTGAGCCCCGAGGTGGTTTGGAGGCATCACATGGAGAGCTGGGTGAGAGAACTCTCAGTTCTTGTCAGGGAGATGAAAAAGCCCTGGGAGATGAAAAGGCCCTGAAACACCAGATAAATTTTATCTGTGTGCAAGGTTCCAGTGAAGTTAATGGGAGTTAAGTGTTCGGTTAAGTGCTGTATTTAACTGGGCTCTTAAGAGCCTGCTGGGAATAGCTGTGGTATTTTGGGAGAGGAGGCTTGTGGGGTTCCTGAGGTCTTGGATGTTTTCTTTAAATCAAAGTCTTGGATCTCGCTGCTCTGTGCTATGTGGGGAGCAGCACCGTTCTCAAATTTCTTACCAAATCATAAATGAAAATTGATAAAAATTAAGATTTGGCTTGCTTTTTCTCTTTGCTGTGTGATGCCTGAGGTACCAGTGGAGGCTTTTCCCAGGGTATGGGGGGCTGTGGTGTGTAACTCCTGCACTTTGACTTATGATGCCAGAATTCCAAGGTACCTTCACATGCCAAATGCCGTGTGGGCACGTGCAGGGAGGCTTTATCCCAGATATTCTGTTTGAATACTCTCCCCTCCTTCTGGAAAGCTGTGCTTTGTGTTCATTCAGCTGTTGATGCTCATTATGCTGAAATGTTTGCACTTTAAATATGGTAAGGCAGGGTTTGTTTTTTGTGGGTTGCTATTTTTTGGTTTTGGTTTGTTTTTTTATACAATAGGCTGGATTGTTCCCAAAAAAAAAAAAAAAAAGAAAAAAAACCTAAAAAACCACAGCCAACAAAACAAGCTCTTTTCCTTCACGTCCATGTGTACAATGTGTACAATAGCACCTTCCCATCATCTCCTCACTCCCAAAATTTTTTGAGAAGTCCATAAATGAATGCTAAACCCCTTTTCCAGTCTCTCTCCCATCTGCACCATGGGTAGAGCAGCAGCACAACCAGTGCAGAGGAGATGTGGCCCATCAATGGGGTTTGGAGGTGTTTGGCTCTCTGAGAAGTCCCTGTACTTGTGGTGAATTTTTGCACCTCTGCCACGTGGGCATCTGCTTTTCTGGCCAAGGGGCCAAGGTCTGGCAGCCCCAAAAGTGCTCTGGTTAATTGAGCAGAAGGGGTGTTGTACCATGTCCCTCTCTGGGGCTCAGGAGCTGGAGGCACCATGTGAATCGTGTTCAGTGTGATGTGTTCCCTCACCCGGAGATGTGCATCTCTTATTAGATTAATCTTTTTCCTAATATATGCAGAATATACAGTGGGAGCAGAATTAATTCGCACTAATGGTTGTGAGATCCACTGAGAATTAACTGCATTTTTTGCAAATTAGTGAGGAAGCGGATAAACACAATTATTAAAAAAAAAAAAACAACAAGCAAAGGTACTTTTGCAACAGCAGTACGTGTTTGTCATTTATCTGACAAGTGTTCTTTACTTTTAATTATATTTCATTACTTGCTAGCAAACGCTGTGCTGGCGGATATTGTGATAATCCTCCTAATTTGAGACCTTGCTTTAGCATTTGCTAAACCTTTGTTTGGAAGGGGTTGGGTAGGTCAGGGATCCTGCAGTGGCCGTGACTTTGGGAGGTCCCATGGGCAAGTGCCTTCCATCCCTGCAGGTGAATTTGGTGAAACCAGGCTTAAACTGAACCTTGGAGGACTCCATTGCTGTTCCCTCTCAGCTGGGAAGGTGTTAGGGCCACGCACAGTCAGTTTGGGTGGATTCCCATCCGTCCTTTCCCTGGCAGGACCTGCCTTTGCTGGGATGTGACTGTGGCATGGGGATGCTCCTCACCTGGGCTGGGAACCCGTGGACAATCAGGGTTTGGGCTCTGTGCTGAGGATGGTGCAGGGAGGGACACTGTGGCCCTGAGGGACTTTCCTTGAGCCCCTCCTTTCACTGACAGGTGTTTTTTGTGTTGCCACATCCCTGGGCACTCTCAGCCTGCAGCACATGGTTGTCCTGGCCTGTGAAACCTCACGTGCACTGGGAGACACTTATTGTGGATGAGGTGGCCTCTTTTATTTAAAACCCAGGTCGTTTTTCCTTAATTCAAGTGAATTTTCCCTCCTCTTTGAAGTATGGATGACACACAGCTGAGGCGTGGGGTGCGAATGAGCTGAGTGGGATGAACACGTGCAGGAGTCTCTCGCGGGGCAGGAATGGGGCTCAGCAACTCAAACTCCTCGGGGGGGAAGGAAGATCTTTTGTTTTTGTCTCAGCTTTGTGCTCCCAGGCTGCTCACATTAGGGAAACATGAGCGCAAGCGCAGGAGACCTTATGAATTTTAAAATCTTCCCTCTCTGAGGGCAGGCTCCGGGTTAGCAGGTCAGCCCATTTAGGTGAAGCGTTTAGCGCGCATTAAAATCACAATTTATGCAATCTGTGCCCCGGCTTTAAAAAGAGCCAGCAATCAGGTGCTTAATAAAATCACCTCCAGCCCTCCTCTTTCAGCTCGCTGCAAATAAATGCCTTTTTTTTCACATAATAAAAATGGATTAGGAGTCATTTTGAATTGTTATCCTAGCGAGATGTGCAGTTCGGGACACGCAGGCATGTTGGCTGTGATTGAGGGTTGTGTGTTTTGGTGCTTGCACACAGCCGGTGCCTGGGAGACCTTTCAAATAAACATTTAGTGGAACATCACATTGCATGTCTGAGCAGCACAGAAAGGCTGATTGGCAGGTTCACTCCTTCTTTTGTTTCCCTTCTTGGATGAAACAGGAAAACAAAACTGAGCATGGCTTAAAAAAAAATATATGAAAATGTGACTTGTCTGACTTGTTTTTGTTTTGTTTTGGGTTTTTTCTTTCTTCCTTTTTTTTTTTTTTTTTTTTTTTTAAACTTGGAAGAGTCGGAGATTTTAAAGTTATGGTTCCCACAGCAACTGTAACTCTCACTGCTTGTGTGTGTGTTGTACTTTGCAGGACTGTGTATACTATGAAATTTATGCTGTGTGTGGATGTGCAGCATGGTAAGAGGATCTGCATGGTCTGGATGGATCCATCCTGTGGGAACCCTTCCTCTTAACCCCCTGGGCCACATCCCGTGCTCCTTGCACCCATTCAGAAAGGGTGGTCCAGGGGTGCTGTCACCTCTGGCCAGGGTCAGGAGACACATTTGTGACAACAACACCCCCAGAAGGCAGTGCCCCAATCACATCTGTGGCTCAGTGAGGTGGTGAGCTGAGGAAAGAAGGGAAAAAAGAGATGTAATACAGTTTTCTCTGGGCTGTAATTCAAGGAGCTGTCCCTGCTCAGCAAAGCGCTGAGGCGTGTGCTGTAGGCTCATGGACTGTAATAGGAATTAAACACATTTTTAAAGTTGAGTGTGTGGTTAGGCACCTTGATGAAGCTCTGCTTGAACGGGGATTTGAAATGTACAGGGAGAAAATGTATTTTTAGGAGATTTGCCCTGTGTATCATCATTGTCTCTTATAGTTTGAGTGGTCTGGAGATCAGAACTGGATCCTGATCTCTTTGGAGTACATATATTTTAATCCTGGTGTTTGTCTCTTCCTCTCTAGCCTTCATGCTGGCTTGCTGTCTGTCTTTGGCCCATCCCCACACTCTGCCTCAGTTTCCCTGCCTGGTGCTCACTCATCCATGGGCTCATCACTGTCCCTGCAGCATGTGGGGCTTTGGGCTGGCAGGGGGTGGCTGTGATTTCTCGATGGGGTTGGGCTCTCTTTGCATCCAGGGTCTGGTGGTCTTTGTGTGTCTGGGCTGTCTGGGAGAGGATGTAGTGCCCCAGATGAGAGATAAGATGCTGTGGAGCTGAATTGTGAGAAAGCCAAAATTGGGGTGAATGGAATTCAAGAAACCACCATGGGATCATCTGCTGTGCCCTCAGAGCTGCACAGGGTGCCCTGAAGCCTCTGTTTCTCATTTGAAATAAAGTATGACTTTTCAAAAAGCATCCAGGCTTGATTTAAAAAAAAATAATAATAAAAAAAATTGAAATTGACAGTGATGGATAATCCACAACACCCCTTGGTAAATTTGTCCTAGTGTTTAATTACCTTTACAGCCAAAAAGGGAAGAAAGGAAAAGTACACAGTGTGAAGAGCCCCGAGGGTTGTGTGGTTATTGCTGGTACCTGATTGCTCACCTTAATTCACCTGCTGGGATGATGCAGAGGGTGTGATGCTCCAGCACTGGGGGCACGTTCAGCCCAGGAAGTGACAGGGTGTCCCTGAGCTGTCTTGGAGGACTGTCCCTGGAGCAATATCTGGGGCTGTGAGAGCCCTGCTCCATCTAGCAGCAGCTCAGGAGCCATGGGGCTGGTTGCAGTGCAATGTTGGGCAATAAATGGCCTCAAGTTAGGAAAGAAAGAGGGATATTCTTGTCTGAGGACAAAAACTTGCATTGGTGTTGGGAGGAAGGGCCCCAGGTCAGCACAGACTCGAGGGCTGTGCTGTCAAGGTGGGGTTTGCTTTGACCTGCACGAGGAATGCTGTGGTGTCAGAGATCTGCCCAGCCCAAACCATCCCCTCCAGCCTGGCATTTTCTTCTGTGGCTTCAGCCCTTTTGGGCTGGTGGCTGGAAGACTGTCAGGGCTTGATTTCTGAACAGCTGGGCTCTGTCACTGTGTGACTGCAAGGCTGCAGGGATGGGGGATTCCTGCAAAGGATCACACCACATCCCACCACTGTGGGGAGCAGAGCTGGAAAGGCCAGAGGATGTTGCAAGAAAGTTTATCTGGACCCCGAGGAGCAGTGGGACCCCCTTGTCTCTCACTGGCTTGGTAGGGCAGGGTGGGGGCTGTGTTCAAAGCAGTGATACATCCTCTTGCTGCCCAGAAATTGTTCAGCATCCCAGAGATTCCTACAGAGAGATGGGCCTCCAATCCAACATCTTGTCAGCCTTCATAATTTTTGTGAGGATCCAATCTCTTGGGCTTCCGGGTGGCCTCTCCCATTGATTTCCTTTCTGGGCTCCAAATTAGTCCCAGCCTTGCGGCTCTCCAGGTTCAGCTGAGCTTTGCTGTGGTGCCACAAGCCCTGCAGTGCTTCCCACGTGGGGGTTGTTCCCACCATCCCTCTTCTCCCCCACTGTTGCAAGTACAACACGAAAGAACGACACTTACCCGTCAGGTTGGGAAGCAAGAAAAGAAAAGCCCTTTAGTTTTGGGAAATTCAACTTTATATAGTTTTTGGGATTTGGTCAAGGATTGGGGGATGAGGGGAGCACCCCTCTGACCCCAGTGGTCAAACCAGCAGTCCATCACTTTTTTCTTCCACCTAGAAAGAATGTCGTTTACAAAACATGACCGTTTATGTTAAAATAGTGAGAAACTCCAGTAAAAATATGAAAACAAAATCAGAAGGCTGAAAAATCAGGGCGACACCCCATCTCCCTTCTCCCATTCCTTCTCTCCTGTGGGTCTGGGCAACACTCTGGTGCCTGTGGCTCCTGCTCGGCCGGCCCAGGGCAGTGGGAGCGTGGCAGGAAGGACGTTACGTGGCAGAATATGCATGTTCACAGCTCAGAGGATTAAAGGCCCGTGTTCTTATCACTGCAGAACAGAGTATTATAAATCCAGCCTTAGAATACCAAATCCCCGCGCGGCTCGGCCATTGTTTGGGAATATTAAAAAGCTCGGAGACAGAAATAATCAGTTTCCGAATGACACGTTGTCAAATAAAACATTTCTCATATTATCCCTCCTTTCCCCTTTCTCTCTCCCGCTCCCTCAGTTGGATAATTTAACACGAAAAATAGATTAAAATGAGGCTGGCTTGAAAGCCTCCTAAGTTTGACTGGTTTTTTTTTTTTTTCCTCTTTTTCCCCAAAGCTCTTCTGGCGTGTGTGGTGTGGTTAAACAAGCACCTGCCAGCACGGGGTCAGGGACGAAAGAGGCACGTTGGAATTGAGCTGCCTGTGATGAGCCCATGGTACTCACCCAAGGGGTTGGAACAGGAAACCCCAGCCTTTCCCAGGCAGAGAGGGGCTGTTGTCCCAGTGACTGGCAGAGCAGAGATCTCTGGCTCATCCCCAAAGGATGTGGGAGTTGTAGCTGGGCTGGGAGCCCTTGGCTTCCCTGAGCCAGCCCTGTCATTCCTGAGTCAGAGGGGGAATGGCACACCAGTACCCTCTGTGCCTTTATGCCTTCTTGTAGGTTCTTCCAAGCAGAGATCTTTATTTAATATGCCACCAGGTTTATTTTCTCCAGGACATTTCCCAGGGGCAGATATAAGGTGAGCCCAGCCAGGAAGATCCAGTCCCAGGCCTGCCATGGGTGCCTGTCCCCCTTCCTTGAATCCAGCTGGCACAGCTGCTCCTCCTGCAAGGCTTTTTCTGTCACTCTGACCTTTTCTGAGCATCTGGGATGTCTCTGGTTTTGCTTTTCCATGGAGAGTGAGTGCCTGTGTGCCCCTGGGTGCAGAGTGCTCTGCCCTGCAGCTCCTTTTCCAGCAGAAGAATGCACAAAGATGTGAGTGATATCCAGCTGGGCAGCTCAGGGATTTGGTGGTGAAGGCCTTGAAGATTTCTGCCAGCAGTCACATCCAGGAGTGTTGTTCTGAAGCCCTTCTGGACCACAAGAACCATCTCTTTGTTGTAAGGATGCTGGCACATAACCCAGACCTGGTTTTGCAGTGGGGTTTGTTGTGTTGAACTTTGTGGCCCTGCTGTGTCCTTGTCACCTGGCCTGGCCTCCCTTCTGGTGTGCCATGGTTTCTCTCCTGCAAACAGGATTTCTGATGAAATGCCAGTGGGTGTAAGGCCAGGGGGCTCCTGTGATGCTCTGAGGTCTCCATGCATCAGGCACTGTGCAAATCCAAGGAAACTCATGTCTGCTCTCCCAGGCTGAGGTGCCCATGCTGGTTTTTGTTTCTGAGCATGGGAGGCCGTGATGGGTCTTCATCCCTCTGGTCCTTGAAGTGCCCTGGCACTGCAGGGCATAAACCTGGGCAGCTCACCAAGCTCTGTCCCTCTGCCATGCAGGGATCCCTGAGCATCCCCTGGACAGTGAAACACCTTTTCTCATGGTGCAAATTGGGGAACTCAAGCTGAGCAGTGTCCTGAGCCCCTGAGTCCTGCATCTGTTAGGAACATTTTGTGGGAGAGGAAGAGATCCTGATGTGGGGGATGCTGGGCTGGGCCCCTCCTGTGGCAGGTTGTGGTGCAGGAAAATATCTCTCCTCTGCTCCAGCTCCTGAGGCCTCTCCTGAGGCCACTCATCCTGTGAGCTGCACTTTCCAGTGCCACCTCCTTACAGCTGCTCCTGTTTGGGAGTCAGAGCTGTGCTCTGGGTGCATTCTGATGCTTTGTGTGGAGTATTTTCACACCTCTGCTTTGCTGTAGAGCTCAGTGCAGCTCTGGGCTGTGGCATGCCAGGTGCCCAAGGAACACCTGCCCTGCCCTGGCTGTTCCTGTC
Organism: Trochalopteron elliotii; assembly: GCA_024734555.1. NCBI lineage: Eukaryota > Metazoa > Chordata > Aves > Passeriformes > Leiothrichidae > Trochalopteron > Trochalopteron elliotii. The sequence continues at coordinate 1,614,151 of JANPWX010000103.1, forward strand.
ATGCTGCAAAGCCCTGGTCACTCGTGCTGCTCCTGATTTACATGCCCTGCCTTGCTTGTCTGCCACGGGATAGAATTGCTCTGATGCTGCAGAGATTAAGAGGCTGGGAGCTGGCACAGGCACAGCTCTTGTGTGTGTAGGGATGAATTTAACTTCCAGAGCAGCCAGAGGCAGGGCTGGCTCCCTCTGGTACTCCCTAGCCAGGCTCTCTTGAGAGGATGTACTACTTCCATGTACATACAGATACTTGGAAGTTTATTTTTTTTGTTAAAGATTTTTATTTTTAATATTAACATTGTTGAGAGCTCTATCAAATAAAATTTGGAGCAGGGGAAAGACAAGAGCTTAGTAGTGAAGCTCTGGGTCTAGAATGTTGTGCTGTACCACTAGATGTGCAGTTAATCTTGAAACCACAGGGAAATCAGACCAGAAATTTTGGAGCTGGGGTAATCATGCCTTGGGGTAACCCTGCCTTGGGAGCATTGCCTGTAAGGGGCCATTTGTTGCACCATCATTTCTGGGAAATGTGTGTCTCTGCTAAGGCGTTATTGCTCCTGGGTAACGGTTGGGTTGTTTTAATGAGGTTTTTTCTCCTGAGTGGTGGGATGTGATCATCCCCATTCCCCATGTGTAGGGGGCCTGGGGGTCCCAAGGAGTGAGGAGGAAAGAACAAAGTCCCTGGGAGAATCACAGAATCACAGAATGTGTAGGTTGGAAGGGACCTTCAAGATCATCAAGTCCAACCCAGCCCTAACACCTCAACTGGATCAAGGCATCAAGTGTCACATTCAGTCTTTCTTTAAACACATCCAGGGCTGCTGACTCCACCACCTCCCCAGGCAGACTATTCCAGTATTTAATCACTTCTTCCATGAAAAATTTCTTCCTAATATCCAACCTATATTTCCCCTGACAGAGCTTGAAACTGTGTCCTCTCGTTCTGTCAGTTGTTGCCTGGACAAAGAGACCAACCCCCAGCTGTCTACAACGACCTTTCAGGAAGTTACAGAGAGTGATAAGGTCACCTCTGAGTCTCTTTTTCTCCAGACTCGTGGTGGGAGTTGAGCTGGGGGTGTCACTGTGCTATTCCCAGCTGAAGGCCACCTCTGGCATCCTCATCCACCTGTCCATGACCTCACACCTGAGAGGTGGCTGCTCCATGAATCCACCCGTGTGTGGTTCAAGGGGGTGTTGATGGATGGGTGCTCTGGGGGGTTACTCAGAGGGTGGTGAAGCACTGGAACACATTGTCCAGGGGAAGTTGTGGGTGGAAGTCTTGGAGTTTGGATGGGGTGTGAAGCAACCTTGCTCAAGTGGAAGGAGGTGGAACGAGATGGGCTTTTAAGGCCTCATCCACCCATCAATTTATGATTCTCTGGACACTGCAGCACCCCATCACCCCTCCCTGCTCCCCGTGCCCTGCTGACACACCCTTTTCTCTCTCTGCAGGGCGGGCTGATCGCGCTGCTGCTGCTGCTGCTGGTGTTCATGGTGGCCCTGTACGCCCAGCGCCGCTGGCACAAGCGCCGCCGCATCCCGCAGAAGAGCGCCAGCACCGAGGCCACCCACGAGATCCACTACATCCCCTCGGTGCTGCTGGGCCCCCAGGCCCGCGAGAGCTTCCGGAACTCGCGCCTGCAGGCCCACAACTCTGTCATCGGGGTGCCCATCCGAGAGACCCCCATCCTGGACGACTACGAGGACGAGGAGGAGGAGGAGACACCGCGGCGGGCGGAGCCCAGCGCCAGGGAGGATGAGTTTGGCAGCCAGGTGACCAGGACGCTGGAGAGCCTGGGCAGGGGCGGGGAGGAGAAACCTGACTACGAGAAGAAAGGTTTGTGGCTTTCCCCTCTCTCTCTCTCTCCTCTGCTGGGGAGCGGCGTGTTCCCCAGGGGGAACTTGATTGCTTGCATTTCCAAAGTCTGGCTCTCAGAAGCTGCTACACCCACCTCTGCTTATTGAAACGTTATTATGAGCCATTTAATATTGTTCACCTGCAATGCACAGTAAAATGCATTTGAATAAACAAAAGCAAAGCGTGTTAGCACTGTGAGTGACTCCAGCAGGAGCAAGAAAGGGATGTGCTGGCTTGCTCTGTGCAGGGATGGGATCTTGACGTGGTGCTTAACCATCCTTCCCTCCTTGTGTGGGCTTCCCAGACAGACTAAACATCCACAGTGGCAGGGATGGGGACAGGGACTCCTTTTGACTCCATGGAGGAGCCTAGGTGATGCAGTGTGTCTGGAAAGCAGCTCCCTGCCCTTGTGATGCTCATAAGTTGTGGCTGAGGTTGTGTTTCTTCCACCCTTAAAATACTCTTTTTCCCTTTCAAACAAGGCTGTGTTGATGGTGATGGGTATTGTGGCCCAAACAGATTTGGAGGTGTCCAGGGGTCAATCTGCCATCCTGGAATGCTGCTCTGAGCATCCCTGTTGGCATCCCTTGGTGTGTGTCTGGCTGTTAGCAGCCCATGGGGTTAAGAGATGTTTCCTCAACCCTCTGCTCAGTGAGAATGAACAAATGAAAGCCTTCATACATTGTAACCAAGCTACCTTCTTTCTTCCTTCATATTCTCTTCTTTGTTTTGCTTTTCTATAAATTATTTAGAGTTGTGTGAGTGGGGAAGACAGCAGTAACTGCATTTCAGTGCTCTTCAAAACAAAATAGCAAACAAGATCTAGAGCAGAATATTAAACTATCCAAGGGCTTCAGGAACTGGCAGTAACAAACACAGACTGAACCCCCTGCCCCAAGCTGGAAGCTGCCTGTAGGTTACCTGGGCTGGGAGAGATGTTCCCAAATGCTCCCACCAGCTCTGCTTGTGATGCTGTCAGGCTTCAAGCCTTGGATTGAGGCAGGTTTGTGCCTTGCCTAGTCTGATCCTTCCAGACTGTGCCAGTTCACCATATGTTTCCTCCCAGATGGGCATTTTTCCCTCTCGGATGAGGCTCTGCTCAAGGAGCCAAGCTATGGTTTGTGCTACTTATTCTTCTCTGCTGAAGCTGCTTAGAGCCTGGATTGCCCAGGATGAGGTGGCTGCAGTTCAGATCTAGGGTTTCTAGACTGCAGATATAAATACATGTGCTGTGGGCTTTCCACTCTGACCTGGTGGCACACACAGGGGAAACGTGGTGATTCAGACATGCTGCTCCCCAGTGCTTTAGCCTTCACATGAGCAGCAGTCACAGCTGGATTCCTGTGGGGATGGGACACGTGGGGTGGAGAAGCTGCAGCTGCTGTGAGGAGACACTAGGTACCTGGAGATCCCCAGGGACTGGAAGCCAGTTCTGCTCAGGTGTGGCTTTGCAGCAGGAGGTGGATGCATTAGGGGACACCCAGCTGGAGTGTGGCTGTAGTGCCACAGTGAGACCAGCCTTTCCCTGGTGCCTGTCTGGCACTGCCAGGTTTCACTGTGGTCACTGGGGATGGGTGTGGAGCTAGCTTGTGCCTGCATCCCAGGGAACCCACCAGCTCCCATGGGAAAAGCTCTCCTGGCTGCTCCTGCTGTGCTGCCTTGTGATAAGATATCAGCTGGGACTTGTCAGCAGGCTGCAAACGGTATTGTCACAGGGGCTGTCAGCAGAGGCTCTTTCAAGTGTCACTTCCCAGCATTAATTACCAGGGATGGCAATTCCAATGGAGATGGAGCAGTTCTGCTCACCCTGCACCTGCCTGTGCTGCAGCTGCCCCCCTGTGCTGGGCACTGATGGAGTTGCAGGTGCTGGGTTGTGCCCTTCCCATCACTGGGGATTTGCCCACCCCATGCTTGGTGTCTGTTGGGTCAATTCTCCTCCTCTTCATGAGGAAGACTTTGGGGTTTTTTAATTCACCACTCCTGGATGTATGTGGTCAGGGAATCAGGCAGGGAATTGCTTTGGATGGCTCTGCTCCATCCAGTCCCTGCCCAGGAGGCCTGAGCAGCACAAATGTTTTGCAGATCACGGCTCAGTGAGCCAAACTTTCCTCCCCAGCTCAGGCAGCAATGTGGATGGGAGGGATGCTCCCGTGTGGTGCCAGAGCATCTGAAGTGAATCCCAGCACAAACAAAACACAGGAGTCATGTGCTGAATAATGACATCTAGCAACAAGCGTGTCTGAGTGATAAAGTTAATGAAATTACAGGTTCTGACCTGATACCAGGCTCTGCTGTGGGGAGATAAACAGCAGGGCAAAGATGAGATGTTTATTTCTCCCTAGCTGCAGTTGTAATCTGGATGCGCTGTGCAGAGCCATTAACGTTATTACTGTTATGCAAAATCATTTTTGACTTGGGGAAAAAAAAAAAAAAAAGAGCAAAGAAAGAAAAATCTCCCAACTGCCTAGAAAATGTAAAGCTGACAAAATTAGAATTGCAGCAGGAGCACAAGCTGACCTGGTGACATTGCACAGAGCCCAGATGAATTTAGACAGAAGAAAATCCAAGGCAGTTTAGGAAGAAAAGTAGAAAAGTAGGTTTTTTTTTTTTTTTTTTTTTTTTTTTTTTTTTTTTTTTTTTTTTTATAATAATAAAATGAAATGGAGCAAGGCAGGAGGCAATAGCCAGGCTGTCCTAATTATCCAGAAGGATCCCTTGAGCTGAGATGGAGAGGGGACTACTCTGCCTCCTCGTGGGTTTGGGGTCTCTCTGGCAGTTAAAAGGTCTCTAGGGTTTTGTGTTCAGTGGGTGTGCATGGTGCCAAGTGGGGTCTGCTGGTGTGGGGTGCAGTTTCTGGGGTCTTGGTCTTTGCTGGGGAGACCCTCCCTGTCTGAGCCCTGGTGTGTACACAGGGTTCAGTAATTATGGGAATTTGGGTAGATTTGTGCAAGTGTTGTCACTTCCTCACCACCTCTGTCCTTACTGCACTGTGGAGTTTCCAGTCCATGCTCCTCCTGAGTTCTGCTCTCCTGATTTTCCCAAGCAGATGGCCTCAAGCTCCATCCCTGTGGGAATTCCTCACTTGCTTTTCTCTTTTAATATACACGACTCTCATCCTCACTGACACAGTGAGTGATCCTCTCATCCTACAGCAGCAGGAGCCCTTTGCTTTTGTCCATCAAGTCCTGTTTGAGGGGCTTTGGGCCCCAGTGCATTGCAGGTGGCACTGCTGCATCCCTGTCCGGGATGACCTGGATACACAGTGGTGGAGCTGGTAAACAAAGGTAAAGTCCAGCAACCTCACTATGGGATTGCCCACAAGTTCCTCAGAAGGATTTTGCCAAACCAAATATCCTAAGGATCAGCAAGAAGTAGAACTTCTGCCTGGTGAAAACTGAGGAGAAATTTTCAGACTTGAAAATTGACTACCTGCAATTGCACTCCTGCAACAAAGGACTCATCTTTATTTCTCAGTTTCTTTCATGTTCAGAAAAAGAACATTTCTAGCAGGTCTTTGTGCTGGCTTCACAGGCTCTGCAGTCTGGGTATGGCCTCCAAGTCTAGACAGGAGACAGGACTTATTACTGATGGTTCCAATGATTAATACCATGGGCATATCAAAAGTGTGGTTGTGCACTCATCTTGAATTCCTCTCCTGGACTTACTTCTCCCCTGCTGTGTTGGCTCAGGTAAACCTCTGAAGTTTCTCTTACTTAATCCATGGATGCTTTTCCCAGTAGTGGTAGTGAGATGCTTCTGAGCATTCCTGAAAGATGGTCTGGCTCCTAGAGTGCATCTGGAGATGTGGATCCAGCTCCACTCTGCCACTGGCTGCTCTGGTAACCCTGGTCATGTCATTTAATGGTCCAGTCCTCACCTGGGGGCTGGAGAGGGAGCCAAGCCAGAGAGCAGGCAGGGCAGCATGAGGAAATATTGAGATCTGTTAATGTCAGGGCTCGTGGTCCCCCCAGCCTGCCAGCCAGGCTGCTCTGGGTGGTGCAGTCCAGGAGAACTGCGGGAGAAGGGATTTAGGCAGGGAAGACAAATGGCTTTGAGGTAACAGCCAAAAGCAGGGGAAGGGTCCGGATGATGGCAGGAGAGAGCTTCCTCTGCCCCCCATCAGCACTGCAGTAGCTGTTCTGGGGGCCACATCTTCAGTATTGTTTTCCCTTCCAGTGGAGACAACTCTGGGAAGAGGTAAGGCAGTGCTCTGGCTGAGGGCAGGATGTTGGGGCTGTGGAAGGGGACATTTTGGGGGCTGAGCTGTGCAAGAGGAGGGCAGGTAGTTAAGCTGTTCCCTAGAGCTGCCATTCATTGCAAATACACGAGCTCTGCAGTGTCTTGGAAATGAGATTTAGAGGTGGGTGTGAGTTGGGGGTGACACCCTCACAATGGACAGGTGATGGTGCTGCTCTCCACACTGGAGAGGGGAGAGCACTCAGGCTACAGGAACTGGATATCTGCCCTGGTAAGGATGTCCCTGAGGTGACAGCCTGGTGTCCCTGCAGGGACCTTGGTGCCTGGCTGTGCCAAGATGTGCCATCCCTGGTGCCCCTGCAGGGGCAGGGAGCCACTGTCTGCTGTTGGCTCAGGGAGTCAGGTGCAGTTCCACCCTGATTTCCAGCATTAACCAGAGGCTTTCTGAGCCTTTAATAAATAAAGTGATGGCTTAATGTTTGCTGGGGGTGGAGAATAAAATGGGACACATCAGGCCAGCATCTGATGTGTCTTGGGGCTCTTCTTTCCAGTGACCTGATGGGATCATGACCCTCTTTGTACGTGATCAGCTTTTCCCAGCTCTAATCCCAGCCAAGTCCTTCCGTAATTTATAGGGACCTTTGAAAATGTATATTCTCGTAGCCTGCCAGTGAAAAGTGGTTTTTTGCAGTCCTCCAGTTCTGAAAAAAACAGCTTCAACTTTCAGCTTTAAAGAAATACAAAAAAAAAAAAAAAAAAAGAAAAAAAAAAGGAGGGGCTTGACAGGGCAGGAATTGGCTCCTAATTCTGGGAAGCACTTCCAGACATGCTTAGGTAGTGTCTCTAGTTAATAGAAATGTTTAAGATGTTTTCAAGTCCATCATGTTCAGTTGTAACTGAATTGAATGCATTAATGAAGGGAATGAGGGCCCCAGTCACAGAGGTTACACCAGACATGCCATTGGGTCTTTGGCTCTGTGGTGATGCCAGCTCAGGCTTCAAGTGTGGGTTTGAAAATGTCCTGACCTGCCAGGGAAAAGCTGTGGTTTGCAGAGATAAACACAGTCATAATTAATATATTAATAAATTAACTGCCCTTGGAGATCTCAGTGGAAAGGAGCCAGGCTGGAGCTTTACGTTTGTTTTAAACATCCCATTGAAATGGTTACCTCCACCCCAGAACTGAGTTGTCCCCCTAATGCCCAGTGTGGGGGGAACATGGTCTCCCTCCCTCACACCCCCAAAAACGTGGATCAAAGCAGCATCACAGATGTGTGGGAGCACGCTCAGGTCATCTGTCCTACAAGAGCCATATCCAACATAGTCCTGCCTCTAGGAATGGCTCAGAAGGGACAGGGAAGCTCCTGGGGTTTGGGGGGTTTCCTCTGGTCCTGCACCCCCAGCTCATGGGTTTTGTGGCCCATGCTTAATGACTAATTAAGGTCTAAACACCTCAGATCATCCAGGGTGCTTCCTGGCCCATGGCAGCTGTTGCTGTGGAGAAGAGGCTGGTGGGGTGGGCTCCTGAAAAGTTTTATTGCTTTTCTCCCCTCTCTTTGCTACAACCTGCTCATTAATTTTGTGAGACAGAGGAGAGAAGAAACAGTTGGAAAAGTGGTTTTGAATGGTGCCACGGGGACTGGAACAGAAACAGGGTGGTTTATTGTGCCAGCATTTTGCTGAGCGTCCTGAAGAGGTTCTGGATTTGTGAAATCCTCCTGCTTTTGTCTCACCCTGACACTCCACAACATCCCAAGTTGAAGAAATACCCTTGGTTGTCCCCTCTTTCAGCCACAGCTGGGTGACTTCTGGCTCCTCAAGTCAGCAGCAGCTCTTGAATGAGGATTTTACTGGAGTTTTGTGGGGTTGCAGATGCCCAGTGGGGATGTCATGGCAGTTTCATGTGCAGGAGTCCTGATTCCCCAGGTGTCCAAAGTGTTTTCCATCCAGGCGAAATCACAAGCTCACAGAAGATAAGCTGTGAAGTGTTGGCTGTCCAAGGAAAATAAGCCATCAGGAACTATATTTATATAAATGCCAGGCACACATTGTTCATCACTTTTGCATCACTATGAATGTTTGATAAAGCACTACATTATTTAAAGGTGTAGCTGGGCTGTGGGACAGTTGTTGACCAGGATTAGCTTCAAGACAACTTTTTTTTTTCTCTTTTATTTTTTCTTCCCCTGATGGAAAATCTAAAAAAATAATATGATGGTTGTTTACTTGCCTTGGGGGATCTCAGGTGTCCTTGCCTCTGCAGAGTTTCTTGGCTGGGCTGCATCTTGTGTGCAATGCAGAGGACCTGGGAAAGCTTCAGCTCTGGCTGGGGCTGTCACAGATTCCTGGAATGGTTTGGGTCGAAAGGAAACTAGAAGACCATCTGCTTCCAACTCCCTGCCATGGGCAGGGACACCTTCCACTAGACCACATTGCTCCAGGCCCTGTCCAATCTGGCCTTGGATACTTCCAGGGATGGTGCTTCCATGGTATCAGCATGGAGTGAAAACCTGCCACTGGTTTCTGAAGTCAGACTGATCAGAAGAGGATGTGGGATGAAGGAGAACAATCCCACAATGTTCCCCATTTCTACTGGAAGTATATAGCTGCTGGTGAGGACTCAGCCCTTGGGACGTGGGGCTCAGAGCCTCTGGATCTGTCACCTGAGCAAGTGATGGGTTTGTCTCAGACCACAATACTCAGCCCTTTTTCTCCTTGGCTTTTAGTGGCATTGTGGCTCCACCAGTCGGCATGTGGAGATTTTTCCCCATCATTCCATCCCAGACTTGTGTTTTTTTTATGGGGAAGGGAGCAGAGAGGGCAGCTGCAGCACCAACTCTTCACTCTGTTTGCGTGTCCTCTTCCCATCGGTTGTGTTTTACCTGGCTACAGCACCGAGACAGTTTTGTCAGCTTGCTCCTAAGGAAGATGGATTGAGGCTGGGCACCTGTGCTCATACTGGGTCTGCAGGCACCTTCCAGCCCCATTTATCATTAGGCACTGACCTCCCTGAAGGACCAGTGGGAGAGGAAACTTATTAACAAGGTGCTTCAAATCAATCCTTTCTGACGGCCCCGCTGAGTTACGGCGTTTGCTGCAGCTCTCCCACTGGGTCCTGTGAGCGTGGCCGTGCTCACCCTCTCTTCTTTACCTGCATGGCTTGGAATAGGTTTGGTTTAGATATCCTGGGCTTTCTGGTTGTTTCCAGGTCTTCTCCTGAGTCAACAAATCAGCTCTCAGCTCATTCTCTCCTGCCTGCTGCCTCCAGCCATGTGCGGGAGGTTGTTGGTCCTTTTGGTTCTGCTTTTGGAGCTGAAGCTCCTGGCCACGTTGAGAGATTTTGGTAGTTTGTCCTTCTCCTCTGGGCTGGCATCGCTCCCTCATTCATCCTGGCACATGGTGCAGCATTGTCAGTACTGTGAAAAATGTCACCTTGTCCGCTGGGCAGAGGAAATGTATTTTCTAACTAAGAAGTTCATTCTGCTGAGCACAGAGCTGGGTAGTGGTGGAGACTGGAAAGGGGCCACTGTGCCACATTTCCCTCCCATATTGGCCAGCTGTAGCTGTTCCTGGAGCCCTGTCCTGCCCACTCCCATCCTTTGGGGGGCTGGTACTTGCTCACACTCCCTTGACAGATGCCAAAGTGTTGCTGCTGCCTCAGGTTCATCCCCCAGCAGTGGCTCCTCAGACAGATGGGGTGGGAATTTTCCTGCGCTCAGTGAGTCCCTGCCCCAGCTGGCTCCATGGGGCACTGCCTCCTCTGGCTCTGCAGAGCTGCAGGAGCTGTGTGGTGGAGAGAGGGAGCTGGAGGTCAGCGCTGTGCTCTCGAGCCAGTTTTTCTCCTCCACGCAACATTAGCCCAGACTGTTCTGTGTGCCCATTAGCACCAAATCGTGAAGCTTCCTCCAGAGTGTTCTTATTTAACTTTTCAATTATTTGATAACTTGAGGAGCATTAGCTGATACTGAGGGTCTGCCCATCTTCCCTCATCCTCACTGCTCGCTGCCTAAGCAAAAAAGTTATGATGTCTCATAAAAACCCCTAAGTTAAGGGGTTTATTAGAGCCGAGGAAATGGGAAATGGAGTCTGTGTTGGACTGGACCTTCTCAGTGCTGGGGTAGGAGGAGATGGTGCACAATGCACCACCAAAGGTTTTTCCTTGCAGGACAAATGGAATAAAGAAATAAATGCCCTGTACATGTTAGGGGAGGGTGTGCTAGAAAGTCTTTGCCCCGTGGAAGAGCTGAGGGTTTTCTAGGCAGAAACAGCTCCTGGGACAGAGTAGCTGGAGCATCCCCAGGAGTGCAGGCACCCATCAACTTTCGGGAGGTGCCCTCCAGGCAGAGGTGTGAGGCAGAGGTGGGACTGTCAGACCGCGGCTCTTCAGCGTTTGATCTTCCCTAATATGTTTATAATTACATTGCATTACCTTAATTACCAACAGGAGAAGTGGGGGGAGCCGAGGGGAGGGAAGGGAGGGAGCTGGGAAGGCAGGGAAGGCTCAGGGTGACGAGTAACTCACAGCCTCCATCCGCGGGGCTGTGGCTGGAGTTGGAAATTATGCCATTAATACAATGCTTATTCATTTCCCATCGTAAAAAAAATGGAAGTGCATTCTGAAGGAAATTAACATTCCGTGACATTTTCCAGTAAACGGTGAGTTTGCACACATGAGTGGAGGCAATTAGCTGGGAAGCGACGGAGCGCCGTGACTGGAGAGAGGATGAGGAGGGGTCAGGGCAGCCGGTGCTGGGTGGGTGCTGCTGTGGGCTCTGGCTCTGCCCAGCCCTTCCCAGGGGGATGCGGGTCCTGCCCGTTCCTGCCCACCCAGCTGCAGTGAGCATGGGAGCTGCAGATGTTCTCTCCTGCTCTCTGCAGATGGGGCACATGGCAAAGCTTGGCAGTAAAGGTGAAAAGCAAAGAGTGGGTGCATGTCCAGAAGGGTTTTGATCATGCCTTAAGCTTTAGCTTTCTTATTTGCAGATTCTGTGCTGCCCAGGGGTGCAGTTCTGAGCTCACACTCAGTGTCACTCAGCTCTGCACAGAACAGGGACACAAAACAAATCCTTTTCCTGTTGAGAACCAAGGACAACTTTCAGGCCCAAAAGCACAAACAATGGTGGACTGAAGGGAGGGACAAGAAGGATAAGACCTCACAACCTGAAGCTGTAATTGGACAATTAAACCACAATATGCAAATGGACCAAAACTGATAAAAAACGTAAGATCTCATGACCGGTCAGCCATTTGTGTGTGGCTATTGGTAGTGGACTCTGGGTGCAGTCTTGGTCAGGCTCCTGTCCTGCCCAAGGTGGATCCTGGAGGCCTTTCAATAAATACCTGCTTTATTCTCTAGCTGTGTCCAGTCTGTGTTTCAGGTCAACCTTCCAAACCATCATTGGGGTGTCCTGGAGTCCCTGTCCCCACTGCAGGATGTTGTTCTCCATCCCCCTCCCACTGCACACCAGCCTTTCCCGGCATCCCCTTTCCTGTCACGCTCCTAAAGCTTTATTAGAACCCAATGGAGACTTTTTTCCCAGATTTGTTAAACTACTGAAAACTTCTGATCCTATCAGGACTTTTTTTTTTTTCCCCTGCCTCGTACCAGATAAGGGCTGTGCTGGCTCCGAGCCCGGAGCTGAGGGTGGTGGAAAACGGGGTAGGGAAGCAGTCATCTCATGAATATATGAAGGAGGAAAGTACATTTGTTCAGTTTCCTTCAAAGGAGACATCTTGAATAAAACTTTATCTCTTCTTCTGCTTCCCTCCCCCTCCAATTTGCAATTGAAATCAGACTTTTGCGTATAAAGATCTATTTTTACAGTGACAGATTTATTAATGTATATAATAATCTATTAATGTATTAATAGCTGTGTATTAATAGCTATGTATTAATAACTGTGCTAAAAAAAATGTATACAGCCTCTATTTTAAAACTCAACAAAAAGGGCCAGGAGAGAGAAGAAAGAAAAAGTCGACATGGAATACAAGGCTGTTTTCAAAATGCTCCTGGGTTCCTCTCTCCTTGCTGTGTGTGAGAACCCCATTTTGTAAAAGAGCTTTTTGGATATCCTCCTTCATCCTCACTTTTGATGGTTTTTTTATATATCCATATATAAAGAGGGATATACATTTAAATAAAAATATAGATATGGAGATATATTTATATATATGTATTTAAATAAAACAGATATATATGTCCTGAATTGCCTGTGGAATGCAACCAGCAGCTTCCCTGCGTTTCTTGGACACAGTGGCTGCATGTGGCACTTGGCATGGACTGCTGGAGGTCAGGGGACCAAAGGGAACAGGCTGTCCTTCTAGAGAGAGGTTTGCTGGCTGGAGGAAGACAGGGAGAGGTGAAGTTCCCAGTGTTTCTCCTGCCTTTGCCATATTCCCCGTGCTCTGTGGTAGGATGTTGCTCTCCGGATGTGTTTTGCTCTGAGTACGTGCGGAGCTGTTGTACAAATCTCTCCCACTGTCATCACATCAGCATCAGTGTAATTACCTAATTTTATGCTACTAAAGCTCTGTGCTTTGTGGAGCTTGGTACTTTCAGGGTGGCACTGTTGAAAATCAGTCCACATCCCACTCTCAGAACAAACACCGTTAGTTATTTCATGCTTCGAAAAGCAACAAACACCCATTATTTAGAGCTGGTGAGAAATCAGGGCTTCCACCATGTGGAAAACTTCCAGTATTGTGAAATTTATGCTTGTTCCAAAATAGGATCAGAAAGTCAATTTCTTGAAATACTTTGTAGAACAGAAATTTCTAAAATATTGATCCAGAAACATCAAAATGAGCTCGCTGAATATCAGGGGGTTGATTTGGAGGAAACAATTATAACATTATTAAACTGGCACATTCCTGGTGTTCCCGTGGCATGTTAGGGACGTGATGATGTATTAGACCTTTAGAGCCCATGTCAGTGGTTCCCAGGAGAGCCCCCTGCCCTGTGCCTAGAAAAAACAGATTATTTGAAAAATACTGGAAGTAGTCAGTGAAAGAGCAGGAGAGTCTTTGTAAAGAACCAGTGTCTGAGGTAAGGGGGCTGCATCCTCCACGTGACCATGCAGGTCAGCAGGTAAAAAGCCCACTGACCTTGGCTTCTAATCGCACCCAAACTTTCTCCATTTAATCCTTGATTGAGTTTGTCTTGTTGCAAAATGTCCAGCCGAGCAACTCTTGGGATTCTCTGGAGTTATTCCTTTCCCTGAAACTCCAGGAGCATTGTGGCCACTGTTAATATTGAGGGATCGATAACTTGCCTTCTGACAGCCAGAAATCAAAGAGAGGGATGGGAAAACCAGGTGCTTAAAAACCTGTATTTTATAAAAATATATTTGAGTCCATACCTAGCAGGAGAAGCTCTGATAGAAGCTGCTGTGGCCTTGCCAGTCCTGCTCCTGCAGGTGTGGGAGTGCAGGTGTTGTGTGAGGAGAGCAGGGATGGTTGTGGCTCCAGGAAAAGAACCTTTAAGCCAGATACCAAAGACTTTGAGGCTCAGGGAAGCTGGCACCTTTGGAGAACTTAAACCTCACTGTTCTTTTTAATAAGATGCAAAACCCAAGCTGTAGGACTATCCAGCTCTTCCACCACCCAATGGCACCACGAGATTTGAGCTTGGCCTGGGCAGAAGCTGCTCCACTTGGGGTCCTCAAGGCCATGTCTGAAGACTGACACACCTCAGCAAATCTGAGAGCTTTTTTCTGATATCCGTGGGGTATTTCCATCACTGCCTGGCTTTGCTGGCTGGGAGCAGGTTGCATAGTCAGAGGGGTTTTGTAGTGCCTTGAGAATGTCTTGGAATAGTGGAGACAACACCCAAGTGCAGCTGGTGGGGGCTCTCAAATAGTTCATCTCTCAAACAGAGTTTGTGGGTGGTTGCAGTGATCCAAGCCTGGGACTCTGAGATGAGGAATCCCTCCTGGGATGGTGAGATTCCACCTGTGGCCTGTCCCCAGAACAGCCTCCTGTACCCATCCTGTGTGCCTGGGAGGGTGCAGCTCTCCTGGCTGTGCTGGAATGAATGCTGCTGCTTCCCATCTCCATTGCAGTGTATTTTTACCCAAACATTGCTCATATTGTTCAGTTGATGACTACTTTTTTTGTTGTTGTTGTTGTTGTAATTTTTAAGCCAAACAACATATTTCCCCGCTGCAATTTGTGCCAGCAGAAAGGAAAGAGGAGAGAATGGCTCTGGGTAGGAATTGTTTTGTAGGAGATGTGCAAACAAACAGGGGAGCCATAAGGAGAGCAGATCTCTTTTCAAATAGAATATGGGGGTGGACAGGAGGGAGGTGTTCGTCAGGAATGTGTGCTGTGCTTTGCAAAGGTAGGGTGACCTTCAGCTGTGTCCTTAAAGTGCTGCCAGAAAGGGAAGCTGATTTTGTGGGGGCTGGAGAGCCTCGTGATTCCCCTGCTCCTGGGGGGAGATGGAGATCACAGCCTCGTGCCAAACCTCGGGGTGGATCTCACCACCTCTGCCAGCCTGGAGAGAATCTCTCAGCACAGTGACGAAGATGTGAGCTCAGGAGCCCGGGTGGATTTCTCCTGGAAAAGTGGGGAGGGGAGAGAAGGCGTTTGGCAAGCTCTGCTCGAGGGGAGGACAGTCCTGCTGCCTCTGAAATGTGTCGTGTTCGGGCAGTGCTGGGAGGAGCTGCTGCCTGGGCACTGCTGACGTGGCTGTGTCGTGCCAGGGAGCAGCGTGTGGGTGCTGTGGAGGTGCCAGGAGCTGCTGGCTGAGCCCGTGTTTGGCACAGGCAGTCCAGGGGGGGCTTGCAGGGTGGTGTAGAATAGAGTAGTTCAGCTGGAAGTGATCTACAAGGATCATCTGATCCAACTGCCTGAGCAATTCAGGGCTGGCCTGTAGTTCAAGCAAATTATTAAGGCCACTGTCTACCCCACAGTAGTGCTTCTTCCCATCCTTTTCTGACCAGTTAGAACCTCCAAGGGCTGCTGTGGGGAGGCCCAGAGGGCAGTTTGGTTTGCAGTGGACTGTCTCTCTTGTGGGTGTGATGAACAGCCCCAGCGAGTGCTGTCTCATTCTGTTATGGTGCAGTGGTCTCTTCTCTCTCCCTTTTGGCACTGGTGGCAGTGCATGAAGGGCTCTCCCTTCATCCTTCACCCCTCATGCTTACACAGGTGAAGCTCTGCTGTCTTTCATTTGTCACTGAGGGTTTTTTCTGTGCTGCCCAGCCATGCCAAACTCTGCCTGTTGAGATCATGTTAACAAGGGTCTTTTCTCGTTTCTCATTTTCCTTCCTTTCCCTTTTATTCCTTTCCCATTTTCTTTTTTTTTATTTTCTTTTCTTATTTTCTTCCCCTACTTTTCTCTCCTCCTTCCTGCTTCCCTTTCCCATTTCCTTTCTCAAACCCCTGAGCTCAGGGGCACAGAGGAGCCAAGGATGTGCTGGCACAGCTGAGCTGTACAGAGCAGTGAGATGCACCAGCTCTTTGCTCCCAGTTCCTGCAGTATTTGTAGCACCATCCCAAAAAGCCAGTGGCCCAGGGGCCCCCCTTCCTCCCCACTCTCCCCCTTGGTGTTTGCTCCTCTGACAGGTGTGGGAGCAGCTGCCTCAGGATGGCTGTGCCAGTGTGGTGGCCAGATGGGTACAGTCACCACGGTCCCATCAGCCAAGCAGGGGCTGTGAGACTGCTGTGACCTCACTGAAGGCATGGTCCCCTCCTCCTTCTCCTCCTCCTCCTCCTCCTCCTCCTCCTCCTCCTCCTCCTCCTCCTCCTGGTCCTCCT
>JANPWX010000103.1:1630022-1756984 GCA_024734555.1 Trochalopteron elliotii
TCCTCCTCCTCCTCCTGGACTCCTTTTGATAAATAAGACTCAGCCATGCAAGCCACTCCAGAGCTCTCAGCTCCACCTCCACAAGTCCTGTATCACACAGCCCCAAGATCTGGATAACTCTCCATCTATTCAGGGGAAGCCCTGCCACACATTCTCCTGGCCAAGGATGCTGTGGGGTCAGGCTTCCCCCTGTGAACACAGCAGCGGGAGGCTGAGCCACCCCAGTGCTGCCACAGCCAGCAGCCTTCCCTGGCACCTCAGTGGGATGTGTGCTGTGGGGATGGGGCTGGATGATCTTTGGAGACCTCTCCCTGCTCTGGATGTATTTTTTACTCATATGATGCTGCCTGCTGGGGCATCTGACACTGCAGGATTCAGCTGTGCCTGCTGTAAACGTCGGGGGCTTTGGGGAGTTGTCTTTGATGTGTGGTTCCTGGGGGAGCCTGCTACTGGAAAATTCAAAGACGTGACACAGCTGGTCCCTCAGCTGCCTCTCTTTCACAGAATCACAGAATGACAGAATCACAGAATGTGTAGGTTGGAAGAGACCTTCAAGATCATCGAGTCCAACCCAGCCCTAACACCTCAACTAGATCATGGCACCAAGTGCCACATCCAGTCTCTTTTTAAACACATCCAGGGGTGGTGACTCCACCACCTCCCCGGGCAAACCATTCCAGTATTTAATCACCCTTTCAGTGAAAAGGAGCTTTCTGGAGCTTTCCTGAAATTGTTCCCACTGTTGGCACTTAGCTCAGGCAGGGGGTTGGTCCTTGTTTCTCTGTTGCCTGGTGTGGCTGGATGGGTGCTCTCCCTGTGTCTCCCAGCATGGCAGCANTAACTCTAAGCTCCATACACAGTGTTAGCTGCTGCTTTCCCATTTTGGTCAGACAAAACCAAAGGTCCAAGGACATCATCTGCCTCAGTCCCTGAAACTATAAACAAAAGTGAATTAGGGGGGAGCAAACTGGGGGTAAATTACTTCATTACCTAAAGCTGTAATTGGAGGATTAAGCCCTGATGTGTAAATAGACCAAACTTATAATTGTCTGAAAAACTCATGACCATTGTCCATCTTGGGTGTAGCCCCTTGGAGGCTTTTGACTGCCCGAGGTGTATCTATTGAAGATCTTTAATAAATACCCACTTTTATTCTCTTAATCTGGTCTAGCCCCTGTCCTAGGCAGCCAGTCCAAGGCATCAGCCATGGCCAGAGGAGCTTGGCTGGGGAGGAAGGTGGGAGCCTCCTCACCCTCATTGCTGAGCCTGGGGACACCAGAGCTCCTCTGTGGTGGGGTCCCAGAGGGACAAACCCCACACAGCATCCCCTGGGTGGGCTGGTGGAGGTGCCTGTGAGTTGTGTCACATCGTGTCCCCTCCAAGGGATTCTGCTGCAAGCCCAGAGTCCCTGTCAGCTGCCCCAGCTAAAACACAGGGAAACACATTCTTGTCAAGTTTTAGTTTTGCGAAGGGGTGAAATTCATTTTGGCTGTCACTTACATCGTTGGGACATCTCTTCTTTCTGCTTTCCCAGTGCTTAGGGGCTTTAGGGGATACACAGAGAGTGGGATTGCAGCATTCAAGGATGTAAAGGCTACACCACACAGAAAGCTCCAAGGGTTTGGGTCCAGATTTCCATCTCTGGAGGAGAAGGAGGAGATACCAGATCCCTTCAGGGGTGATGGAGATGAAGGTCCCTCAGCCATGATCTGCCCAGTGCACTGAGGGTCTTTGTGTCAGCTCTGGGAGCTGGGAAGGAAATACTTTTCTTTCTGTTTACTGTTGGTTTTGTTTTTCATTTATTTATGAGTCTGAAATGTGATCTTTTATTCCTGATACGTTTTTCCTGCGATACAGGCCTGGAGAGGGCTTTTTTTTTATTGTAGCTCTGCCCATAAATTATTTACTTAGTGTGAAGAAAATGTTCTGACTCTTTAACTGGTTTAAATTATTTGGTTTGTTTCCTAGTAGTCATTCAAATAGGTGCCTCTGGACTTTAGTGTGGGTGTGGGTGCTCTGGGGTCCATGGGGACTGTCAGGGAAAATTTCCTTGATTCTCTGCTCCAGCCTCTTTTTTTTTTTTTTTTTTTTCCTGGTGTGTTTTTATTTCCTTTTTGAACTGCCTGAAGGTAAGAGGCTTTTTGGTCACTAATGGAACAAGTCAGTTAATCCTTGCAGCTGAGCCTAGGAGGAGACACAATGCCCAACTGCAGGCAGAGCCTCTGGCTGTGTGGGAGCAGAGTGTGGCCCTGAGCCAGCCTGGCTTGTCCTGGAGACACCCCCCACCTCATTTCCCACCTCCCCAGGGTTCCTCTGCCTGTTAGTGACCACGGGAACAGTCAGTGCTTATCAGGACAAGAGCACCCTTGGTCTCTCCTCATCTCTCCCCACTGGTTTCCTCAGTATGAGAAAATGAGATTTCTTTGTACCCAGTGTCTGTGAGGGATGAGGAGCCTGAGGCAGAATGTACCCCACAGGCTACAGGAGGGGACTCTGAGTCCCTGTGTCCCCAGCCATGGGGATCCCTCACTTGCACATCCTAAAAAAGAGATTTTAAGCTCTCAGTTGTCAGAAATCCCCAAAAAGCCAGGTAGTCCCAATGTCTCCAGAGGAGATCTTGCTCTGCATGGCTCCATCCCATCCATCCCCTTTTCCTCTTAATTTAAATATCTGTTTGCTTGTAGGGGTGGTGGCTGGGTGCTGTTGCTGAGCTGATCCATGCCTTTCCCTGCCCATTCCCTGGCTTCTCCAGTGCTAGAGGTTTTGTTTTTACAACCTGTGGTTACCCGTGGCAAGTGTCTGGAGTGCAAACAACCCCTCAGGGTAAAGGATGATACCACAACTCAGAATGTTTACATTTTCCATCCAGTTGCAAACATAAACCCTTTGCCTCATTAATCCATTGCAATCCATGAGACTTTTTTTTTTTTTCCCCTAAATGAAATTGTCCATTTGGGATCCATTCATTTCCTCCTAACGGCCTCATGACAGTTCTGCTGATGGAGTTTGCATCCAACTTTGTTTCTGGGTAGTGACAACTCAGCCTGATGGATGCATGGGTGTAATTATTTTCTTGTGGTTTGATTTAATTAATGTTTAACCTCATCAAAGCCCTACAGCTGGAGCGCTGTCCCTGCAGGAACTGCACACAGCAGAGGGATTTCCTCCTCCATGGAAAGGCTCCAAAAGGGTTTCCGAGTGCTACTCCTTCAGAAGGATGGGATAAACCACCCAAAGCAGGGAACAACCTGATCCCCAGCCCAAGGGAAACAAATCTGGGATAAACTTTGCCTTTCTTTACTTCCCTGCTCTGAGTGTGCCTAAGCTGCTGCCCATTGCTCCTCAGTAAATCTAATTTTGCCCTGAGTGTTTCCAAGAGCTCTGGGAAAGGTGTTGTTTTCCCAAGTAGATTGACTTAAAAAAAACCCAAAAACAAAACCCACCAAACCACACCACCCTCTTTATTTACAATGCCATATAACTTTATTTTGTCTAATGCCTCTTTCATACAACCTTTCTCCCTAAACACTTCTATGGAGTGAAGCACATTCAGAGCTTATAAATAATTGAGGGAGAGCGAGGATGGAGAGAGCCGAGGGTGGGAGGGGTGGGCTGGAAGGAAGAGGGCTCTGCTGGCAGAACGGGAGGGAAGGATTCTGCATTCCAGAGCATTTATTGATCCTGAAATGCAGCCCCGGAGCATCCCAGCCTGGCTGCCCCGGCACAGGGAAGCGATGCCCTGGGGAGAGGCAGCGGGGCAGGGGCTGAGGGTTTGGGTTTGGCTGGTAGATCACGCTGTGTGCCCAGCCCCGGGGCTGGGAGGTGGCCCTAGGGGTGCCTGGTGTGCGCAGAGAGGGGGTCTGGTGCCCTCTCCTGGGGCAGGGCTTTAAAAACACTCTGGATTTGGGAAGGAATAACCCATAATGGTCCTTCTCCTGAGACGGGATGTGCTGTTCATCGGGATGTGCTGCTTACTGGGGCTGCAGTTCTTATGCTAGGAGGGTCTTGGCTGTGCCCTGAGTTACCCAAAGCTCCTTGAGGGAGGAGAGCTGAGGCTCAGCTGGGCTTATCCATGATCCCTGCTTTTGTCCCTCTGCTTTCACCTTGCCCTGTCTGAGTGTCCTGTGATGCCTGTGGAACGCCACATTTGAGGTTTTTCTGGAGTTCACCTGGGAGGTTTCACCTCACCTGAGTCATAATATCGTGTCCAGCTCTTTGAGTTGGTCCTTGGGGAAAATAAAACTCTTCAGGCAGTGCAAGGGCTGCTGTCTGGGATCAGCATGATCCCAGCTTTTCACAGTGGAAGCCCATGGTGCTGTCACCTGGTTGTTGCACCTCCTGCACTGGTGGTGGTTTTGGGTAGAGACAGAAGGAAGAGGGAAGATTGCTGAAGAGGAAGAGTTTTCCTCAGCTGTATGTGAAGCTAGTGTGTGTGAACATACCCCTGCCACAGGGTGCTTTGTTTTAAAGGGCTTTTTTTATTTATACTTTTATGGTTTTGGGGTTGACTGGGCAAGTTTTAAAATAAAATGTTTGTGCTTTTTTTTTTTTTTTTTCTTTTGCCTCCTTAAATCTACATCAAATTTACCTTTCTCTGACCACATTTGGGTTTGTGACTTTTGATTTTTATTTTTTAGTTGTCTGGTGCTCTTTTCAGGGATAAATTAATTAAACTGAAAATTTCCACTTGGCTAATTGCATTGCCCTGCCAGCTCCTAGTGCCTGGACTTTGCTGCTGTGCTGGGGAGGGCATTCCTCACCCAGTTTTTACTGGGAAGCCTGGGAACAGAGGGCTTTGTTGAACACCCAGAAGAAAGTGTTGCATGGGGTGAGTGAGCTTGGAGTGGGGTCAACCCAACACTGTCGATGACGGAAGTTGTGGGTCTTCAATTCTGTGGTATGCACAGGGATTTGCCCTTTTTCTGTAGGAAAAGGATGCAGAGAATGCTTTTACTATTGATAGTGGCTGCAGGGCAGAGGGATCACAAAGATGTCACCCAAGGTGGCACTGCTGGGGACAAAACCAAGCTTCCACTTCTATTACAACATCCAACTTCACAGGATTAAGTATCTGAGATCAGCTTGGCCTCAGATAGGAGTTATCCAAACAGCTGCTGTTACTTATTTCCTTATTTTAACTCAGTTTTGATTCCTTTTATGTCTATAGCTCTTTCCCTGAGATTCTTTCAGGTTCTGTGACCTCCTGGCTTCGGGGAAAGGATTAAAAATGTCATGTTTGTTTTTTATTTCCTCTTTAATGGCAAAACCCTCACTTTTAAAAACATATACGTGGCTTCAGCTAACAAAAAAGGCTTTGGGGATAACTCTGGTTCCTGATTTTTATTTCCTTATCCCCACTCAGCATTAACGGGACCATCTTTAATTACACCATAACGAGGTGTTTGCCTTGGCACCCCGCCTTGCTCCCCACTAAATTAATGCTGCACTCAAAGCAAGCATCCTGCCCCAGTGCCTGGCTGAGCTGAGATCTATTTGAAGGGATTAACGAGCTTGTAAATCTGCAAACAGGATTAGAGACAAGAGCATCTTCTTTGAGCTCCCTTTCCCCTTCCCTGCCTGCCTCCTGCCCCACTGCCTGGTGAACGAGCTGGGTAGGAGATGAGGGCTTGGGTGAGGAAGAGGAGCTTTGTTTTGTCTTCCAGTCTCAAAGGAAGGAGTAAACTGGGTGTAATGAGGGTGTATCTCCCTGTGAAAGCTGCTGGAGAGAGTTGTCAGTGCATTACTGATATCCAGCACTTCAAAATTGCCATTTCCTTGTTCTCTGTCTTTTAAGCATCTTATTCCAGTTTGTAACTGATTGCAGTGATTAGGATCTTTTTGTTTCCTGATACTTGGTGGTTTTCTCCCTCTTTTTGAAGGAAAGGGAATGCTGGCCAGGCAGGACTTATTGGCTTTACCTGGATGCTGTCCTTATTCATCAATAAATGCTCGTGGGTGCTCTCTGCTGTGAGCATCCTTGGCCCCATCATGATTATCCTCAGCCTCGTGCCCCGCTGAGCTGCCTGTGACCAAGGCTGGTTATGGTCCTGGGAGAGGAGGCATTGCCCCAGTTGTAAATGTCTCACTGGGCTAATTTGGTCAGATTTTGGGACTGGTTAAACATGAAATCAGGTTCATGGCGGGATTACTTGAGGATTAGTGTCCCTGCATCCTCCAGGTTGCCTCAGCTGGGTTCTGAGATCCTCAAAACCACCACCAAGATGTGTTCCAGCATCCTTGATGGCACGAAGGTGTGACGGCCCATCCCTGGCAGCCCCAGGCTGGTGTTGCCAGGCCGACCTCTGGCACTGTATGTTGGGTCAGAGGAGACGTTTCCGCTGCGGGCTGGGACCCGCGCCGGGGTCTCACAACTCCTGTATTTATACATCCTGCTCAGTGCTGGGTAATCAGAAAATGCAATATCGCTGTCACCAGCTCTCTGAAGACATCCAGCCTGAGTAATTTAACATGTCAGCTCCATCCATCACGGGGATGCAGCCGGCACACAAACGCCGAGTGGCCGGAGGGGGCTGGGCTGGTGGCTGGCGGAGCAGCTGCTGCCTGTGCCAGCTGCCTGGTCACCTCAGTGGGCTGTGACAGCTCAGAGAGCACCACATCGCTGCCTCTGCCCACCCCAGCCATCTGCCTGTGCTAAAGAGGCCAGCTCTAGTGCACAGGAAGGTGACAGAGGGATGGGCCATGTCCTGCCTGCACAGGCAGCACCCAGGTCTCTCTCCCAGGTGGAGCCATGGCTGTGCTGAGCTCTCAGGAGTGAGGGGACCCTCCCATAGCTGGTGTCTGTCCCCCAGCCCTGGGCACTGTGACAGCCCCTGCTCAGTGAGGGGGGGATGTGCAGCAGGGCTGCAGTCCTGGCTGGTTGCCCAAGGGCCTGCCTTAGAAGCCCAGGCTAATTAAGATTTCCTTCACTCTTGCAAATAAGCCTTATTGGTCTTACCACTCTGCTGTGCCTTTCAAACCCCTTGGTGTGGGTGTATCACAGCACTGGATGTTTTTTGTGGTGCTTGTGGCTGAAGAGGGGTTGATGACAGGTCATGGTTTGGGATCTTTAAATCCCCCAGCTCCCTGTCCAAGCACTAAATGCTGCAAACACTGACCCATCCTGCTGCTTCCAGGAGGAAAGGAGCCAGCAGAGCCTCTTCCTGTGCCTGCAGGACACTGCTCAGCCAGGTCAGGGCATGGCCAGGGCAGGAGCCACGTGCCGAGCTCCTGGCATCCCCCTGGCTCCTGCCAGCCACCTCTCATCGCCGTGATTAAGGATTGCAGAGGGCAGAAGGCACAGCTCATTTTCTGTTCTTCTGCCAAGAAATGGGGAAATTGTGCTGCTGCCTAGAATAAAAGATTTTTTAAAAACAGTAAAATATTTTAATGGCAGTTTAAAGGGCCACTGTCAGCCCCCAGAGGCCTCTTTGCTTTAAGCTCTGCAAAGATTGAAGGACTTCTGCCAATTAGAGTCTGTGGTGCTTTTTAAGCATCCATTGCTTCTTGGTGGGTCTGGGGATGAAGCCAGCTGGGCTCCTGCTGCATCCCACACCATATCTGGAGAGGAGGAGGCTGGGTGAACCATGGGCCAGCCCTGCTCCTTCGGTCCTGACTGCTGCTGTCACAGCAAGCGGGGGGAGCAGATGGGCCAAATTGGATGCTGAGGAGGAGGAAAGACCCTCAGGGGGTCCTGGGTGCCCCCCAAGTGCTGTATTCCCCCTGTACCATTTGTCCTTGCTGGGTTTGTTAAAATTCACTGCATTTCATCATGCAGGTGTCCTTGGGAAGAGCAGCTGCCATACTCAGGGGTTTTCTTTGTAAATCCCTTGAAATCCATTTGTGTTTTTATTTCTGAGGGTAGGAAATGTCTTCTTACATTCACACCACTATAAGCACTTTAGGTCTTGATTTTTGATGAAACCATGAATGGTAAAAGTTCCTGATCACTTCTGACCCCAAGCAAAGAACCTTAGCAAGGAGTGGGGGATGCTGGCCAGATCCTCAGCTCTGCCGAGGAGCTCCCAGCTCCACCTGCTCCTGAGCATCCCAGCTGCCAGGGCTGATTTCTTTCCTCTCTATTGCCTGCAGGTGGAATCGGGTTTGGACGTGCCAAAGGCAACTCAGGCTCGGAGGCAGATGATGAAACCCAGCTCACCTTCTACACGGAGCAGTATCGGAGCCGGAGGAGAAGCAAAGGTATGAAAGGACACTGTGATTGCACAGTGCTGTCAGGGGAACAGAAATGATTGAGCACCTTGGCCGTCCCCATGGGTGATGGTGTCTGATACTGCCCGAGTCTAAAGGCCAGCCACACCAGTCTGTGGTGGTAAGGACATCCCAAGATGTGCTGTTTGTGGGATGCAGCACCGTGCAGGAGCCATAAATCCCATTTCCCAGTGATGCTGCTGAGGTTCTGAGTTTCTTTGATGGTTTCTAATATCAGTTACCCTCCACATGTCCTGGCACTTCTCCAGAGCTGCACCAGCAGGGAGTGGTTGTGTCTGTCCTTATCCTGGCACCAGTGCAGCTGTCAGGGTTGGTTACCTTGGCAATTCCTTGCTCCAAACTCCTGTTTTCTGCCCTTTATTTCCCATGCAAAGCAGCCGTTGGATGAAAATTTCCCAGCCTTCCTCTTGGCACAAAGGCAATTAAAAAGAACAAATTCAAAATGAGGGTTGGGGCAGGGATTTGTAGACCCAAGTCCCTTCAGGCTCTTTTGTGGGTTAGAGAAGCCAGGAAGCTGAAATATCATCTGGAGTTTGAAATTAGTGTCCACATTTCCTCTCGTCACATCACTGATCAGTTTTGTTCTGGACTCTCAGCCCAAGCTGTTTGGTGAAGGGCAGGATGAGTTTTGCTGCTGCTGCTGCTGCTGCTGGGTTTGAAAAATCACTGTGGGGAAATAACTCCTTTGGGAAGCAATTTAAAAATTGTACAGTGGGTCTGCTCCCTCCATTTGTTTTGTGCAGGGAGCCGGGCCCCGGCAGCCAGACTGATGCTGGTGCCCACCACAGCAGCACGAGGCCCCATTTGTTTCCATGATGAGCCATTCCCATAAATGCTTCCCGTGTGTTTATTTGAATGTGAAATTACCTCAACACCTCTGATCAGCTCGAGGGTTGCACACAGGAATAAAGTCACGCATGCACAGGGGTGTGCTGCAGTTGTTCCTGCTCAAAGGCTGGCCCTTCAATTTTATATGTTTAGGCTTTGCTTTTTTTTTTCCTTCTTTTTCTTTTCAATGTGTTTTAGAACCAAAAGAAATCATCACCACGTTTAAAATGAGTTTTGATGAGAAGGATGAGAGGATTCGTGAGTTACTTACCTGTTGCAGTATAAACACAACTGCGTTCAGGGGAAAATGACAGAATCAGAATCTCAGAACAGTTTGGGCTGGAAGGGACCTTAAAATCACCTTGTTTCATCCTCTGCCATGGGCAAGGACACCTTCCACTATCCCAGATTGCTCCAAGCCCTGTCCAACCTGGCCCTGGGCACTGCCAGGGATCCAGGGGCAGCCACAGCTTCTCTGGGCACCCTGTGCCAGGGCCTCACCACCCTCATAGTCAAGACTTTTTTTCCCAATAAGCTTAAGCTTAAACTTCCTTCTAACCCTGCCCTCTGTCTGTTTGAAGCCATTTCCCCTTGTCTTGTCATTCCATGTCCTTCTCCAGAGTATGTCTCCAGCTCCCTTCAGGTACTGGGAGGGTTCAATTATTCACCCCTAAGCCTTCTCTTCTCCAGGCTGAACAATCCCAACTCTCTCAGCTTTTCCTCATGGGAAAGCTGTTCCATCCCTCTGATCATCCTCGTGTCTGTGTGACAGGAGGAAGGAGTTTATGTTGCAGACAGGGACAAAAGAAACTGTCCCAAAACACTGCTGGTACAGGGATCAAATTTCCCACGTGCTGGAGGAGCTTTTTCAGTGACTTATTTAGGAATACTGTGCAGACTGTGACAGCCCTTGGGTACTTTGGAAAAGTAACTGAAGTTTGGGGTTTTTTCAGCTTCCACCAGGGAAAGGGGTGATAGGGCACAGGGAAGATATGGAAAAATTGTGTTTTAATGAGAGGCAGATAAATCTTTGCAAGGCTGCCTCGATGCCATTCCCCTTGAGGTCAGCTGCTCTGTCAGTCTCTTGAAAAAGGCTCATACTGGATGCTGGGTACAAAGATATTTTTATTGACGTCTGCGTTGGTTTTTGGTTGTTGGTTTTAGCTTCCTTGTAGGGCAGATACAAAGGAACAGATGAATGGGAAGAATTCCTTTCTTTCCCTGTGAATAAGCTGTTGTTCACCTGGGCAGCTTTGATGGCTGGGTTTGAAGGGAATTCAGGAGGCAGAGCTGCCTGTCGCTGTCGCTGTTAGATCTGCCTTAGTGTTTGAGCAATGCTGTGAGAACCTGGTTTGTTCATGTTCACTGGGGGCTAACTGAGGGAATTGGCTTGCATAAAGTCCCCATTGTGCTTCCCCTCCTGTCTAGATAAATTTGGCCATTGCTGCATCCTTGAAAGGAATTTTCCATTATCCTTTCATTGACTCTCCTCTCCCTCATGGAAGCAAAGCAATAGCGTAGTGGGAAGTCGTAGTACCAAACTCATAATTACAAGTTCAGCCAGGATCCATAATTGGACAGGATAGTCACTCTAATAGAGAAGGATGCCTCGTCAGATACAGTTAATTCTTACAATGATGTTCCTATTGATTTTGCCAGGCTTGTGTGTCATTGCAGGTGCCTTTGGATAGTTATGAGGTCCAAGGAGAGGCATTCCTTGGGGTTTCTCTCTTCTTGGATAAGATTTTGTAGGATTGAGCCTAATTACTTGTACTGTCAAGGCATTGATCCCAGATGGTGAGACGGGAAGTTTCCACTTAGGAGGTGTGCAGGTTTGCTTTTATTTGAGCTTGGTTAAGTGGCCTGCTGTGTCTCCTGGAGAAGGAGGACAGCAGGCTCTGTAGTGCTTTGGCAAGGCAGATTAGAGAGACATTCCCACAGGACAATATTCACCAAGGGAGGGTTTGTTCTGGTAGCTCAGGAGCAGCAGACACACTGGTGCCTGGTTTTCAGTGCAGGAATACATGGAGAAGGAAGAGGCTGCACCTTTTGTGGCCACAGCATGCTGCACCACTCACCTGTCCAGATTCTAGGTCTGTGGGATGCCCTTACACTGATGTTACCATGCCTTTGGGAAGTCTCCAGAGAAATTAGAGGAGAGGAAAGTGTAAGGAATAAAGCAGAGGAGACCTTCCCCTGGAATCTTGGTCATCTCTGGGATTTGAGCTGGGACAGGCTTATGCCAAGAAGTGCTCTGTTCCTACCCAAATCTTCAGTGAGACACCCCTTCCTTCTCTTCACCACAGTCCCCTGCCTGTGCCCACACCAGCTCCCTGCTCTCCACTTCTCTCTGATGGATCAGTGTCAGCTCTGCTCTAGCAGCATGCAGCTTCAAGGGAGCTGGAATTTGGATTGCTTTTCCAAGTGAAACAAGTCCTGAGACAGGCTGTCAGGCTGTGCACAGCTCTGTGCTCAGAGGCTGAAGTGACCCTCAGCTGGGCCCAGGGATGGCTGGTTTGCTCCTTCCTGCTGATCTTCAGCACTGACTCCTTAAGGATTTCCAGAAATCAGATTTTCTTGCAACCTATTTGCAACAGGTTTGTGCACTGCAAGGCTCTGCTTGCTGTGGGGGCTGGCTCTCCCCTTTCCCACTCCCCTGGGAGTACCAGGAAGTGTGAGAACATCTTTGCATTCTGGCTGTGGTGCACAGATGGCTCTTGTCTCCAGGGCTGTTGGTCATCGCACCCTCCAGCAGCGCTGAAGTCTCTGTGAGAGAGAATCTGACAGTGTTGTAAAGATGTGAATCCACATCCCCCGCTGGCCATCAGGGCAATATCAAAGCTTTGATGCTTCAGGGTGGGATGTGTTCAGTCAGGTCCCACTCTGAGTTTGAGAGGAAAATATTAGTAGCAAAAATCCCCATAAACCGAGGAGGCAGAGCCCTGTGCACAAACTCCTCCTGCTCCACCCCTCTTGCTCTGGGGTGGGGTTTGCCTTGTGCCCAGCAAAATATATTCAGCTCCAGGTCTGACTG
This sequence comes from Trochalopteron elliotii, assembly GCA_024734555.1. Classification (NCBI taxonomy): domain Eukaryota; kingdom Metazoa; phylum Chordata; class Aves; order Passeriformes; family Leiothrichidae; genus Trochalopteron; species Trochalopteron elliotii. The sequence goes on from JANPWX010000103.1 coordinate 1,642,111, forward strand.
TGCAGCACTGAGTTCTCCTGGTCACAGGCAGCACCTGCCTGATGGTGAAATCAAACAGTGAAAGATGTGGGGGAAGCAGCAGCCCTGTAACTCCAAGGCTCTATCAGGCTCCCTGCCCATCTCATTAAGGATTCCCTGAGTATAATGAGCCCCTCCTTGCTGGAGGGGAGCACAGGCAAGGTTCCTGCACCTCTCTCTGCTTTCTCAGGCCACAGAGCAGCTGCTTTGTAACACAGAAGTGTCCAGGAGATGCTGTTCAGCTTCCTGGCTTGGGGGAAACTGAGGCAGGGAAAGCAATGATGTCGTATGGAGGCCCTGTGAGGGGCTGAGCCATCCCAAGCCCATTTGTCTTGGAGACCCACAGATTCTCTGCCCTCTCTTGCACTCTAATCTGAGCCTCTGTGATCTGCTGGGAGCCCCTGGGACCTGCCAGGAGGTGCCCATAACTGCTGACAAACCCCTGGGGCTGATGTCACTCCCCATCACACAGAGATCAGGCACAGAGCTGCTGGAAACCCAGACACAGAGCGTGGGGTGCAAGGGCAAAGGGATGCTTTTGTTCCTGTGATGGTTGGGATGTGCTGGAGGGCACCCAGCACAGTGTCCACCCACCTGGGGTGTCTCATGGAATGCCCTCAGCTGGCTGCTGCTCCTCATGCTGTCTCTGGTGTCTGCTTGAGCTCGAGCTGCACCACCCTGAGCCTGCTCCCCCTCGCTTCTGGGATTGCTTCACCCCTCCTGGCATCACCTGCTGAAAGAGGAAGAGGGAACCATCCCACTCTGTTTTCATGCATAGCTCTTGTTGAAGCTCCCCAGCACCCCAGGGAAGGGAGGGCAAGGCTTTGGGATGCTCCTTGGCTGAGGTCTCTGTGAACAAGGCACCTGGCTGTTTCCACAGCACGCGGTGATGGTTTTGACAAATTAGCAGAGTTCAATTATGTACCTTGGATTGGTGTCAGCCCCGTGTGTGTGTGCTGGGCTGGCTGGCGGAGCCTTCTGAGGGCTGTTAGAGAAATGAGAAGCTGAGCTTTGATCTGCCTCTGTATTTGGTGTTTAAAACAAGGCCTTTTATAAGGGAATATTAGGTATTCGGAGTCTACTACATATGAGGAAGCTTTGCTTTGATCCTCTCCCATCTCCAGAGGCAGCAGGCACTTATTATTTCATGGGGAACTAAATGAAGTGCAGAATGAAATTTGGGCACTGCTGTCTTTTCTGGTGCCTCTGGCCTTGCTGGAGCTGAGTGAGTGCTGCAGGCAGGACGTCACCCCAACTCTTCTGTACTCCTCAGGGAATTCCTCCCTGCTCTGCCTGAGGCTTGACTCGCCTGCAAACTGGGGGAGATGCTGTTGGCAATCCAGTGGGAGACAAAAGGTGATAAAGCAAACATGCCAGTTTGGGCTGCTTCCCGTGGCATGAAGGAAGAATGGGTCTGTCTGTGTCTGGTGCTGTCTGTCTGTACTTGGGGATGCTTCTCCCTTCCTGGCAGACCTGTGTCCATCCCCTCTTTGTGTGGTCAGTCCATGGCATTGACAGGTTAGGATTCCTTGGGAAGGGACACAGAGCCTTTAGGATTCCTCAGGAAAGGGCACACAGCTGTTAGGATTCCTCAGGAACGGACACAGAGCTTTTAGGATCCCTCAGGAAGGGACACAGAGCCTTTAGGATCCCTCAGGAAGGGACACAGAGCCTTTAGGATTCCTCAGGAAGGGACACACATCTGTTAGGATTCCTTAGGAAGGGACACAGAGCTCTGCTTCCTGCAGGGACAGACAGACAGGTCAGTCTGGGTGGTGCACACCCAGCTGGTTCACAGCACACAGAACTGTGCTACTCTTTGTGAGGCCAGGAAAGAGCACCCCAGAGGGGACACCACATGTCCCATGTGACCTGCAGATCCCCAAACCCCAGGAATGAAGTGCCTTCATGACATAAATCTTGTCTTTATGCCCCAGAGCACCAAGGTCCCTCCCTCCAGGTGCACCCAGCACCACAGCCATGCTCACACTCTGGTGTCCAGGGCAGTGTGACACTGGGGGATGCTGCTTATTCCCAACCATTCCCTGCTCTCCGTCATGGATGCTGCCTTTCCAGCTAGTGAACAAAAGTGGTGCTTTTGCATGATGGCTTATTTTGCCTGCAGAGCAATGAGGCACTGCAACAGCCCATAAACCCCATCCTGAGTCCCTCTCCATTCCTGCTGGACTCTGGCTGTGCAGGGAAGCCGGGCTGGGCTTGCTGCAGCTGCCTCTTTGCTCTTTTAATCTGTGGTGTCTGTAGGTGTGGGGGTGCACTGATGCCGCTGCCAGGGGTGCTGAGCTGCTGGGAGAGGGGCTGCTGCTGGAAGCTGGAGCTGAGCAGCACAAGGGGCTGCAGGAAAAGTGCTGGTGGAGCTACAGTGGCCACAGGCACGTTAACTTCCCTGGACTGCACTGGAGATAAAAGCTGTTACATCTGTTCCTGGAGGCAGCTCTGGGTCCTCCCGTTTATTTATTTATTTATTTTCCGACTGTATCTGATACAGCCTCAGCGAGTAATTGAGTGTTTGAGAGTGAAAAATTATCTCTCCGGCTTGGCCCTTATCTTGACAGCAAAGCAGCACTTTTAATTTAATTTTGTTCAGAGCATGTGGGTAACAAATTTCACTAATCGCTCTGCTGTCGCCCTCCGCATGGTAACGAGCCTCTTGTTTCCCAGGAAGCAGAACATAAACACGGAGCTGGATGCAGGAGGGAGGAGGGCCAGGGCTGGAGCCGGGTGGAAAATGAAGATGCTCCTCATTGTGGATTCCTGTGGCACGATGGATTTGTCTCCTGGCTGCAGCAGGAAAGGGAGCAGAGGGTGGTGGTGGATGTCACGTTTGTTCCTGTGCGATGCTTGGCTTGATGTGGGGGAAACTGAGGCACGGAGGGATGTGCCCCAGCCCTGGGGAGCTCTTGCAGAGCAGGGATTTGTATTCTCATCCTGTTCTGTCAGTTTGTGTCTATTCCAAAAAAATAATAGATGGAGGCACAAGATGGTTTGGGACCTTTTTTCTTTATTTTGAGACTGCAGCCCAATTCCCCGATCCCAGCTCTGCCTGCAGGGTGACAGGGGACAGCAGGCACTGTGGTGAAGGTCTAGCCAGGATGAGCAACTTGAGTCCTTGGACATCTCTTGCCACCAGCCCCTGGGACACGTCCTGAGCCCTCCCTGTCACCCTGGCCTCCATCACTGCTCTCTCCTCCTGGTTTCTAAAATCAATTCAAGTGTCTGGCCAGCCCTTCACTTGCTGAGCGCAATCCTCCCTGGGCTGTGACTCAACACAAACTATTTCATAGATAATGATTACTTTTTTTACCTTTTTCCTCTAGGAATAATGTTTTTGCTACACTGTGTTGAAAATTGCTTTCCCTTCTCCTCAAAATGAAACCTTCCACTCAGCTTTGCCTTTGTGCGTGTATATTGTAAAATTGAGACTCATTTGGAGTGTAAAACAGAGCAAAAAAAAAATCTCAGGCCCTAATTCCAGGAGAAGTGCTTTCATTGATTTTCATGAAAGAAAATTCCAGTGCAGGCAATATCTACCTTTAAATATGTAGCTGTTTCTTTAATGTGATTTTATCTCAACCAATTCAGCACTGAGAACATGAAAGCAAAACTGACTTCATTGATTTTAATTGTCCCTGCCCAGAGAAATGCAAAAAATATATAACTGTGCCAGAAGAGCAAATTGAGTTTGCATAAATTCCTCCCCCCTTTGCTGTGCCAGGAGGTCTGAGATAGGTGGGCAGGAGAATCTGCCCATGGTGACCCTGGTGCTGATGGGACTGGTGGATGAGTATCTCAACCTGTCCCACTTTGGTCATCTCTATTTCCCTCCTCTCCTCAGCTGCTCATTCCTTGCCCAGCCTTCAAGGCTTTGCCTTTGCCCCTTCCCTCCTCCTGGTTGGAATTTGCTGGTGGAGTCTCCCTGCCAGCTGCAGGCTTGGTGCCTTAGGGCAAAGGGGGAGCACCACCAGCAGCTGTATAATTAGGAAGCAAATACATTTATTCAGTACATAAGGCTTTATAACTCCAGGAGCACCTTAAGAGCCGAGGCTCAGGCTGCTGGAGGAGCACAAGAGCTCACTGGGACACACAATGAGCCCTTGACCTCACTGTGGGGTCCAGCAGCCCAACCCCAACCTCCCCACAGTGCCTGAGCCCCCGCTTGGCATCCTCCTCCCCCTGACCCACACCTCAGGGCTGCCTTTTCTGCAGCTCCTTGTGCTGTGTTGGAGGATGTCTTGGCTAATTGCTAGAGGATAATTCATAAATGTTAATAGTATTAATCTGATTCAGCATGTGCTCAGCAAGATCTAATCCTCTATAAATCCAGCAGCGACTGATCTCACCCTTCTGCTGCACAACGTGGCTGCCTTTCCTCCTCCTCTCCCTCATCCCTTCCTCTGTGCACCCTCTGTGTCCTTGGAGGGGCTTCTGAGGGGTCTCCTCTGACACAGGGGGAGCAAAGCTGCCCCTTCAGGGCTGATCCACGTCCTGCTGACTCCGGGATGAGGCTGGAGACTGCCCAGTGCCCAAGCTCTGGCCCAGATCTGGGCAGTATCTGTGGGCACCTTCACTGGGCACTTTCATTTGGGATTTGTCCACGATTGCAGTGGAGAAGATGCTTCAAGAAGAGGCTGGGAGCAGGTGTGGTGTAGATGGTGTGTGGTGAAACACCTGCCTGTGCTCTCCCCCCCTGCCTGAGGGGCTCATTGCATCCACATCCATCCCCTTTAGACAGAAGGGGCTCTGAGGCTGAGTAGTGAGTGAAGGCTTGGTGGGGTCATAGTGCAGGAGAGCTGTGTCTGACTGGGAGGAGGATCTGCCATCCCCATCCCAATTTCCTATCCCAGTTTCCCATCCCAATTTCCCAAATTCCCAATTTCCCGTTCCCATTCCCATCCCCATGCCCATCCCCATGCCCTTTCCCATATCCATTCCCATTCCATCTCTTCCCAATTTCTCGATTTCCCATCCCGTCCCAATTTCCCAGTTTCCCATCCCAATTTCTTATCCCATCCCATCCCAATTTCTCATCCCATTCCCATCCCATCCCAATTTCCCGATTTCCCAATATCCCATCCCAATTTCCCATTCTCATGCCCATGCCCACACCCATCCCAGTTTCCCATCCCAATTTCCCAGTTGCCCATCCCAATTTCCCATCCCAATATCCCATCCCAGTTCCCCATCCCATTCCCCCCAGGGAGCATCCTGCTGTGGAGGAGGAGGAGGAGGAGGCAGCAGGGCCAGCAGGGGAGGCAGACAGTGCTGCTCCCTCCCCCGTGCAGGGGCTCTCCGTGTCCAGAGCCTCCTGCCAACACCACTGCTCCTCTTAATTGGCGTTTGATTTGATTGGACATGATCTGCCCCTCGTCCAGCGCCTGGAGACGTGTCGCTGTGTGAGGCTGTCCTGGAAACGCTGCTCTGTCCTATTAACGAGCCTCTGCTGGAACATAATGACGGGATCATTAGGAGCCCGATTGCTCCGGCACGGCAGCAACACCGGCGGGCTCCGGGAGCGTCCCGGGGCTGTCAGCAAGGCTGGGCTGGGCTGGGCTGGGCTGGCTGTCCCCCCGGCGGTGCTGCTGTCCCGCCCAGGGGTGCTGCTGTCCCGCCCAGGGGTGCTGCTGTCCCGCCCAGGGGTGCTGCTGTTCCCTAGGGATGCTGTTGTCCCCTCTGGGGTGCTGCTGTCCCCTCTGGGGTGCTGCTGTCCCCCAGGGGTGCTGCTGTTCCCCAGGGGTGCTGCTGTTCCCTAGGGATGCTGTTGTCCCCTCTGGGAGTGCTGTCCCCTCTGGGGTATTGCTCTCCCCCCCGGAGGTGCTGTTGTCCCCTAGGGATGCTGCTGTCCCCCAGGGGTGCTCCTGTCCCCTCCAGGGGTATTGCTCTCTCCCCCAGGGGTGCTGGTGTCCGCTCTGGGGATGTTGCTGTTCCCCCCGAGGCGTGCTGCTGTCCCCTTCCAGGGGTATTGCTCTCCCCCCCGGGGGTACTGCTGCCCCCCCCCGGGGTGCTGCCTGCCCCCCCCGGGAGTGCTGCTGTCCCCCAGGGGTGCTGCTGTCCCCCCCCAAAAGTGCTGCTGTCCCAGTGCTGGGCTCTCTGCATTCGGCACAGTTGCTAAGCACTGCCAGCACTCGCTGTTCTCCCTCTCGCCTTCCCCAGCCTCGCCTTCCCCGGGTGCTGGGGATGCATTTCCATACCCGAGTGGCCGCGGAGCGTTCCGTGCGATGCTGTTATCTCCCGGGAAGGGGGGGCGGGGAGGATCGCAAAGCACTCGGCGTTTAACACCCACATATGGTTAACACCGCGGGGCTGTGTGCTGATAAAGAGGGGGTAATTAAAGTTTATTTTTTTTTTATATAGACTAATCTCCCAAGCATGTATTTATGAGCCTGATTTGGAAACAGCATATTACCCAGAACACGGGATATTTGTGTTGCTCATAAATCCATACGTGTTCTGAACACACCTTTTTTATTTATTTTTTTTCCCCCCTTCTCCCCCCTAAATTTAGGCCGTGCTGCCAACATTAAGAAGAATTGAGCTCAGAGTTTTGTAGGGCTTTTTCCCCCCCTCCTTGTGTTTTGGGCGGGCAAAGGAAAGTGTACAAAGCAGTGAGTAATTAAATGCACGAGGAAATGATATTTCAAAGGAGACACGGTGCGTTTGGAGGGGCTATTTGTTGAGTGTTTACACCAGTGGCTTTGAATTTATCTTCATCTTGCAGCAGGTGCAGAATCTTCAGGGGAATGTGGTGCTTTGCAAGCGGTTTCTGAGCTGTCTGCACAGGGACCCACACCCTCCTCAGCAGGATAATTTGCACTGGGGTTTGAGGGGAGACAAAAAAATCCGGGGTGGGGAAAGTGGTGGTGGCCAGAGTCTTTCTGATCACAGAAAGACACTCTTCTTGTTTTCCAGTCTAATTAAGCCACCCTTGGATCACTAGCAGGGAGCATGTCAGGTGTGATTCTGCCCTGAAATGGAGCACTTTGCCTCTCCTTTCTGCTGCTCTCTCCTTGGATTTTGTGGGCTGTGGGGAGAAGTTACTTCTCTCTGGATAAGAGTAAATTATTCTTATTTTTCACCCTGGTGGTGTGCCCTGCCCACTCCTTGGGTGCAGACTCCCTGGGAATCCCCATGGTCCATATTTTTCCCTTCAAAACTGCCTGGGTGAGCACTGGGACATCCAGTCCCTTTGTTGCAACCTCTCAAAACACTACAGAAACATCTTTGATTAAAGATATAGAGAGATCATCTTAGTGTTTGAAGCATTTATTAGGGGAGAGAGATCTGTGCAGTGAGTTTGGTCTCAGCCATGCCTGGTCACCATCTTCCTCCCTGGGCTTTCTGGACCCCACAAGACCCAAACCAGGACTTCTGTTGGGTGCTGGGGCTCTCAACCATCCATAAAGGTCTTGTATTCCCCACCCAGCTTTCTCCTCTTGGTAAAGGACATTGATACCAGCTTTTTTGGTGCACTTGGAGTTTCAAATGTGCTTTTCAAACACTCCCCTGAGAGCCTGGAGATGACAAGGAGAGGAGGGAAAGCACAGGCTTAGCCAGGTCAACCTCTCATTTGTGACATTGGGTTTATTTGGGGCTGCCTGAGCTACTGAGCTGGGTTTGGATCCCCTCCCTGGGCTGAAGAAGGAAGGGATCAGTTTGTCTTATCTCTGGACCAGGGTGAAGCCCTGGAGAACCTGCTGAGGTGGGTTTGGTTAGCAGGGCCTTGCTGAAAATACCTTGGCTTGTGGTTTTAAAGGCTTTAAAAGCTCCTATCTCCAGATAGGAGTTTAAATGCAGCACAGCAGTGCTGGAGTATCAGTGGTCGGCAGAGCAGAGAAAGAGAAGGAAAACAAAAGCCCTGTTCCTCTCCTTAAATGCTTTTCCAGCAGTCTCCCTTCAAACCTGGCAGCAAACTGGTTATGAGCAATAAAGAGCTGAGCTGGAAACCCAATTTCTGCTCAAGCAGAAGCCCCCTTGTTTTGGTTCAGTTGGTCAAAACCAAACGACAGGCACTTGCAGAGGTCAGTGATTAGCAGTGATGGAAATGAGTGACTGCAGGAGGGAAGGAAGTTACAGGAGACTTGGAGCACTTGTCCCTTTCCTTGAGCAGCCAAGCTCAAGCTCACAGAACTGTAAAAGGCTTTTTGCTGTTTCAAGCCCCTGTGCTGCTCTCCTCTGAGTCACAGGGAGAGAAAAAGCCACATGGACCAATGGGGATGTGAAATCCTAATTCCTCCAGCTCCACTCTGGCAGCAGTTTGGTGAAAGCTGCCATCATACCTGGGATTTGGGCTTTTTGTGAAAAGGGGATAATACTTGTCTCACTCATAAGGGATTTATGATTTAATGTTTGCAAAGCACTTTAAGACCCTGGATTGAAAGGTGATTTATAAGGGTGAAATCCAGCGTTGTCTAGTCCATTGTATATTTGATTTCGTCCACTTATCCTCATGGGGGCTTTTTTTCCTTGCCTTACTTTTTTTTCTTCCCCCCCCCCGCTCTTTTTTTCTTTTTGCATTTGTGTCATAACTTCAAGCCAAGCAGGGGTTGTGGCAGGCACAGTATACCCAGCAAGAGGAGGATTTTGCCTCCCATGGAGGTGCTAACTTATGCTGATGATATGAATAAAGATTGGAAAAGAAAAAAGAGGATTGCAAGGTGAGGGGCACAGGGGATTGGTGATAAAGCTGTGAAATAGGAGTGGGAAGGCTGTTTAGATGATCCATGCATAAGGAAAGGAGAAGATGCTTCATAAATAATCAATTTTCTTGCTCCTGTTGGTCTCAGTGATGGGGTTATTTTCCAGCAGATCAGCCACCTCTCCTGTCCTACAAATCCTGGTTGGAGCATCCTCTGTGCAGGCTCCTACCAGGGAATGCTGTGGTGGGGCTTGGTGCCCTGCCTGGAAAGCACAGGCTGTGCTGAGCATGAGGTCCCTGCTCTGGCACCAGCACCTCCAGCAGCAGCTTTAGGCAAATCCCAGAGTGTGCAAGTGCTAACTCAGATCCATTTCCCATTCAGTTTTCAAACTGATGCTTTTTAAATCTTGCTTTGCTGATGAGGTGATGAGGGCTGAGCAAGTGGGGAGAGGCTGCACTGGCTTCCAAAAATCAAGAGGTGTCCTCACCTGAATCCTGAGCAGGGCTGTGGTCAGCTCTGCTGGCAGCTGGGTCATCTCAGCTTGTACCAGAGTGAGCTGTGCAGCCTCTGGGTTCATTTCTGGGCTGTGCAGCCTCCTGGTTCACTGCTGGGCTGTGCCCTCTCCTTGCTGTGATCACACTCTCCAACTGGTGCATCCCAAGCCCTGGAGAAGGAACCAGCTGCCTTGTGAAGTGTCCATCATTATCTGGGAGCAAAGCAGGGTGCTGGCACAAGGTGTTGGATGAGGGGCCTGTGGGGGATGCAGTGCAGTCAGAGCAGCAGTGGGGCAGCCCCAGGGGGATCAGTGGTGCCTCAAGGATGCAGGCTGCAAGGCTACTCCTTGCTTGGGCAGTGGAGATCTGTTGGTGGGGTTGCAGTGGCCTGGGGGCAGTTCTTGGTCATCTCCATCAGTAGAGGGGGTCTCATTTGGACACCTGACATTTCCAGTCTGCATCCAATAAGAGCAGCTGAACTTTCTGGGGCAGACAGGTCTCTCTGGATGACTTGGTGTTGCACAGCTTTGCCACATTCCCTCTGAAACTTGGGGCTTCTGTCCCACCCAGCTGCTGCTGCTGGTGATTCAGCCATTCTAACGCTGTCCTGCTCCACCAACAGTGGGTTGCCAAGCCAACCAATGTTGACAAGAAGTGATGGTGGTTTCAGCAGGGGAGCACAGCAGGTGTGATGAGTGATTCCAGGGAGGAGAAGTTCCCAGGGAAAGGGTCTATACAGGGCTTTGAGCAGGTTTTCTCCCTCCTTTAGCAAAACAAAGCCCGGTGCCAAACAAGGTGTGATGGGAGTCCTGGGGTGTGCAAACTCCTGCTGAGCTGCCATCCTCGTTTTCAATGCCTGCCTTCCCCATGCTGGGGCTCCCCTGCCTCTGCTGAGGAGTCCCTGGGTGCAGCTTTACCCCTGTGTGTGCCTTGCAGGTTCCACAAAGAGCCCAGTGAACAAGACGGCGCTGACGCTGATCGCCGTCAGCTCCTGTGTCCTGGCCGTGGTCTGCGGCTCCCAGCTCTCCTGCCCACTGACCGTCAAGGTGACGCTCCACGTCCCCGAGCACTTCATTGCTGATGGTAAGACCCTCCTGCTGCCCCCTCTGCGTGTGTTTGGGAGATTCCTCTCTTTGGGAGTGCCCCAGCTGCGTTTGGCTGGAGGGATCTCCCTTTCCACAGTCGCATCCACCAGCCTGAGGCCAAAATCTCAGTCGCGTCAATTAATATTATCGTTGTTATCATTGGTGCTAATTGTGTCTGATGGATATGTCTGTTCTCTTCCAAACTCATTGGGGAGCCCTGGGAGCTGCACAGACAGCCTTCCTGCTGTCCTGCAGCAGCAGAGCTGTTCGTCCCAGCCCTTGCAGCAGCACTGAGGGAAATTGCTGGGCTTTGAGCAAAGGCAGAGATGCTTTGATAAATTAGACGAGTGCTGCTGTCACTATTTATTGCTTTCTCCAACTGGGCTCCTTGCATTTGTTGTGTTTCACTGACCTTTTCTTTATAATGTGCAGTGAGCGTCGAGTGCAAGTTTTCAGTAACATGAGGGCAAATTTCATTTTCTTCCAGCAGACAGGACCCATTATTCAGTCGGTTCCAATTCCTCAGCTCCTGCTCTCGTCTCACTGCTTGGGGGATGCAGAGGGGGCACTTTCTCTCTGCCAGAACTGTGCTGCATGCAGCCATTGCCTCACCAGCTGCTGGGGTGTCCTGGTGCAGCCAACTCTGGGACAGCCCCCTGCTTTGGGAGCTTTGGAGTGGAGGGCAGCTCTTGGGGGATTAATATTTTGGGGAGTGGGAGATGGTTAAAGAGACACAGCAGGATGAGAGCTTCAGGGACTGGTGGAGAGAGGTTGAAATCAACACCCCACGGCAGAATGGGAGTCCCCTGTGTGTTTGAAGTGGGATTAGCCCTGCTAATAGTGGTCTCTGGGTAGCTGGGATATCCCAGTGGTCACAGCTTGGCCCTTGTAGGAAAGAGGAGGAGAGCATCTACTTTGTGTTCACACATTGGAGGAACTGAGCATCAGTGGAGTGGAGACATGAAGACGACATCAAGGTGCAGATGCCACATCCCTGGAAGTGTTCAAGGCCAGTTTGGATGGAACTCTGATCAACCAGGTCTGGTGGAAGCTGTTCCTGCCCATGACCGGGGGTTGGAACAAGAGGATGTTTAAAGCCCCTTCCAAGCCAAACCATTCTGTGATTTAAGGATTTGAAACAAGGGACTTGTCTACACCTTGACCTGTTACTAAAATATTTTAATGATTGTCCAAGCCACACATGAATACTTGAAATCTTCACAGATGGTTCCAAGTAGCTGGAGAAGAGAAACTCTTGCATTTGGGGCATGAGGTTGCTCCAGTGGTAACCTGTGTCCCCTTGGGATGGGCACTGGCCAGTTCAGCACTTGGACTGGGAGTTCAGACTGGTTCTGGTACTTGCTGAAGGTCAGCCAGGAAGGCAATGATGGAGACAGAACATCAGCATCCTGCTCCCAGCTTGTGGTTCTAGCCCAGGGAAGACAGCGTGTCCTGAAAAAGAAAATAAACAAAATGCAATGAGTCTCTCTAGAATGAAAGTGAAAAGCTGAGTCTGTGCTTGTCACCAGGAAAGGGGTGGCAATGCAAATTATGCAAATTCAGGGAACACTCGAATGAAAATGACAATGAAATACCAATAAAACAGATTAATATCCTTGAAACTGGGGGAAATGGGATGATTTCCAGTCCCGACTTAATGACTTTTCTGAAGAGAAAGTGGCAAGAGGACTGGTAACAACGGTTTGGAGAAGAATTAAAATGAGCTTTGTAATGAAACTGTAAAATATAATTACAAACTGCGAAAACTTTTAAAATATTTTTTATGAGAAACAGTCAAATTCTTCGCATAGAAGCAGCCAAGACATTTTGCAGTGGCTATCACTTTCCCTGAAATCTCATCATTTTATGCGCTGACAGTCCCTTGCCTGGGAAGAGAAAAAAGCTCTTAAAGTTGTCCCTTCTTTCTGAATAACAACAAATCCCAAGGCGCCACCCAACTGGCAGCAAAATATTACAAAGCATTTAAAGACGTGGCAGAACTGAGCAGGGTTGGGAAATTTCAGTGATACCCAGGAAAAGCGTGGCTGGATGTGTTTGCCAAGGCTCAGCACCTGGAGTTTGATGCTGGTGGAGAAGGGGGGACCTGCTCCTCCCTTGAGATCTCCCGCGGGGGATTAAATCTGCTTTTTCCAGGGTGCTGAAGGGGCTTGGCACGAGCATCTCTGTGGCATCGAGGTGACAAGAGAGCTGACGTGTTTGGCCTGGCAGAGTCTGGGAGCTTTGATCAGTCTTGAGGCAGCTTCTGGTGTGGCACCCGGCGGTGGCACCGTGTCTGGCGAGTGTCGCCGAGCGCTGAGATCGTCTGCTTGCTGAAGCTGCTGCTCCCTTTGGTGCTGCACAGGAGGATAAGGCAGGCTCTGCGAGAGGGCAGGGGTGCTGCATTCACAGGACACGTTCCCATGCCAGGGAGCGGTGCCCTCCCATTCCCTTTTGAAATGCGGAATTTCAATAGGCGCCAGGAGCCAAGGAAAATGTGAAAGCGGAGCCGCTACCGGCACCTCTGCAGGAGGAGCCAAACAAAGGCAGGGGCTGAAAGAAATCGCTCTCCTAGACGATGAGAACTCGGCTTTGAAGGGAACTTTAAATAGATGCCAGCCAGTTCTGCCGTGCCAGCAGCCAGAGCCAAGAAAAGAAAGAGCGGGGGAAGCCTCCCCAAGTGTCTCCAGCTTTGGAGAAGAGCAGCTTTCCCTGCTGCAGCAAGAACGGCGTTAGAGAAAGCAGCTCCAGAGCCTGCTGGAGTGGCAGGGTGGGAAAGGGGAGGGGAAGGACTGGAATCAGAAGCCAACTGGCAGCCAAGCTGGGAGGATATATTCCAAGCAGCAGTTCTATAATAACCAGCCCGTCTCTATTGCCCTTATTTCTCCCTCGGTTTGTTTGCTTCCTTTTGTTCACTTGACGGGGCGCCCCTGCCTCGCTCCCCGCTGAGCAGTTATTGCCTGGTTTGTACAGCTGCTGTGCCTTCCCTTCACGGAGCAGCTGGATCAAGGAGAGCCGAGTTGGTGCCTCTAAATCCTCTCTTCCAACGCAGTGGTTGGAGCATCCTCTCCTCCCTTCTCCTGCTCCAGGGCTTTGTGTTTTGAGGCAGCCCCTGCCCGTGCTGAGCAGAAGGAGTTGTTCTGATTTCAGAGGTGGCTCAGATTTATGGGAAGAATGTTGTGGCTTTTATGAGGATATGGAAATGCAGGGCATTATTTAGAGGACCCTTTAGCCGTGTCAAAGAGGGGAAGAAGGAAAGAGAGCCCCTCCATCTGAGTAATAAAACCTCTTATGAATATGTGAGCCACTCAGCTCTACATTCAATAGTTGTTTTTTGGTTTTGTTTTTTTCTTGTAAGTAATAATTCAAAAAAGTAGAGCTGGAGCAATGGGAATGGCTTGCAGGGAAGGCAGGGTGGAGAAAGATACTCTGGAGGGCTCAGCCTGGAGTACGTCCTTGCTGCACAACAGTATGAAATATAGTATCAATTAAAGCTTCCCATTTTTACAGCCTGTGAGAGGTTATATATGGTGTGGGTGGATGTTTGTACTTTAGTGGGAGAGGTGGGTGAGATCCTCCCGTGGTGCGGAGGGAAGCAAGAGCTGTGTTTAGTGAGGGGCTTGTAGGGCTTTGTTTTATAAGTGGAAATAAAGCAAAGGGCATAAAGCAGGTTTCTGTCAAAGACATCTGGGGGCATTTACAGCCTCCTTCCCTCCTCTGCTGAGATGTGTGCCAGGGAAGTGGTGGTGATCCCTCTGGACCTCACTGGGCTGTGGTATCACAGAGTAGAGTGATATGTAGAGTGGGATCAGAGCTCAGTGTGGGCAGGCAGGGTGCTCACTGTGGGATCAGAGCTCAGTGTGGGCAGGCAGGGTGCTCACTGTGGGATCAGAGCTCAGTGTGGGCAGGCAGGGTGCTCACTGTGGGATCAGGGCTCAGTGTGGGCAGGCAGGGCTCCTGCTGTGGGATCAGAGCTCAGTGTTGGCAGGCAGGGCTCCTGCTGTGGGATCAGAGCTCAGTGTGGGCAGGCAGGGCTCCTGCTGTGGGATCAGAGCTCAGTGTGGGCAGGCAGGGCTCCTGCTGTGGGATCAGGGCTCAGTGTGGGCAGGCAGGGCTCCTGCTGTGGGATCAGAGCTCAGTGTGGGCAGTGTCTCCACCCTGATGAGCCTGCGTGTTGGCTCTGCCCCTCCTGCACGTGTCAATGAACTCTCCCAGGGTGAACGCTGCCCTGAGAGCAAACCCAGGTCCTCTCTTGTCAAGCCAAGAGACCAGCAGAAATGGAATTTCCACTCCAGCCCGTGTTTTGGGTTGGAGCATCTGACAAGATGGCAGAGGTAGAGGGAGCTTCTTTCTTGTTTATTCTTTTAATCTCCGTGCATCTGCGTCTGCCTGAACAACACCGTGCTGTCCTCGCCACGCAGCTGATCAGTAATTGTTTCATCTGCAGATTATTTTCTACCTTCCCCCACCATTCTTTCCTCCAAGATGCTGGTGAATTGGATGCTCCTATTAGCAGCCTGTGTTAATTTTCCCTGAAGATTGCTCTGCAGACTGCAATTGTTGGGACTCGCAACATCTTCTCGGTTTAGTTTTAATTAAATGTGTTGCTTTAAATTGTTTGTTTTTGACATTTCCTGCTCAGTCTTCTGCAGCTCTTGGGAGTTGACCAGGCATTACTTTGTGCCCCCAGGGCACTCAGGATGGGCTGCACATGTGGCCACACAGAGATGAGCCGTGAGAGGTGGGGGACTGGCTGTGTCCCCACCCCACTTGGCAGCAAGGAGAAGCTGGAGACACTCTTTGATTTACAGGTGAAGCTCCCCAGGTTTGTACCAGAAGGATGGAGAAAGAGATCTCATCTCAAAGCTATCTCAGGTCAGGCTGGGTGGAGCTCTGAGCAATCTGGTCCAGTGGAGGGTGTCCCTGCCCATGGGAGAGGGGTGGAACAAGATAATCTTTAAGGTCCCTTCCAACCCAAAGCATTCTGTGATGCTGTGATCTTCTCAGGCTTTCAGAAAGATTCTGAAACTGGGGTCTCCCATGTTCACCAGCTGTTCCCAGATCCATAAGTCCCGTCTGAAATCAGCAGAAGGAGTTGGTTTAAAATAAGGGTTTTTTTGTGCTGTTTTCTCCTCCCAGGGTTTTTGCTGTATGGAGACCTGGGTCAGGGCTTTGACAGAAGCAACACTTTCTTGTTGCAGACTCAGTGTCATGTCTGGCTGCTCCAGGCCCTGTGTGTTTCATGTAAGGTGGCCGTGTTTGGGGGCAGCGTTTTACAAATTGCATTTTATTTCAGCAGCTCATAATCACCAGGGTCACCTCCGTGCCTGTGTTACAGCTCACTCCCGCTCCCGTGGCTGCTTGCCTGGCAAGAAAATGTGAGCAAATGGCTGCAGTGTTACCAGACATGAACTCTAAATATTAACATCAATTTATGAACTGTATCAGCGTGGATCAAAGGGATTCCAGGACGGTTTTACAGCACAAACGCTCTTTGCATGAAGAACTAATAAGATTCTGGAGGCTGAAGTACATCATGTTTTTATCGTGGCTTTGACAGGCTTGTGAACCTGCTCAGCTGCTCCCCAGCCCTGTGCCTGCCAGAGGCATTCCCAGCTCCTGGGGCAGCTCCATTTGCAAGGGAAGCCAAGTGCCTTTTCCTTCTTCTTTGCAGGATTCACTGGAGCAAAGCCAGCAGGATTGGCCATTTGGATGGTGTGAGCAGGAGCTGTTCAGAGCTGGGACGTGTTGCATCCTGAGAGAGGCAGGAGTTGCCCACCCCTGTGGGGAGAGGGCATCTCCTGGCACCTGCTGGGCTTTATCAGCACCATTTACCCTCTGATTTGGGAGGGATGGCACATCTCTGAGCAGCTGTCCCTCCCATAGATGGAGAGATGCAAACATTGACTTCTGCATTCATACAACAAGCTTATCACAGCTCCTCTGTGCTTTGTGATGTGATCAGATTTAGGCTGGATTTCCCTGAACCCTTTTGTGATATCTGGAGAGCATCACTGTTAGAGGGCCCCAGGCTGCAGCGTGGGAGTTGGGAAATACAGAGCATTAAGGAGAAGGTTTTTTTTTTTTCAGGAGTCTCATTTCTGTCTCAGCCATTGCTGGCCCAGATGCCTTCTGAGGAAAGAGATGTGCTCTCACCAACACCTCCACAATTACCTTCTCTAAAGCTGTCATGGGAGATCTTGTTGCAGCATGAGCTTGACCACAAGGCAGGGTGGGCAGATTCCTCCTTGCTTAAGTTTAGGAGAAGTTGGCTGAGCCATCACCTGCCTTATAAATATGTGTGGTTTTTGTCAGGAGTTCAGCCCTGGAGAAATGAAGACTGACTGATGAGAAAACCCAAAGAAAGAGTCTGTCAGAATGATCAAGGAAGTGCAATTTAACACTTAAATTGTAACCCTGCTCCTCCTACAGGAAAGGTGGTGCCAGTTTGAGCTGTAATTACACACAGACATGTGCTGCTAATTGACTTCTGCTTTGCCAGGGTGGAAAAGCTCTGGCAGGGCTGGTGGTGTTTCAAGGGGATGGGGGTCTCCAGGTTTGGTCATCATTGGGTTTGGGAGGTGAGAGCCCATGGGGACAGTTCATGTGCTGAAAATACACCCTGGAGTCAAGCACTGTGAGATATAAACTGCAAGGGCTTCAGCTGAGGGAGGACTGAATGAAAAATGTGACTATAGGCTTGTGCTGCTTTCTAATCTTTCCATCATAACTTGCTGTTCAAGCATTTCACCTTGCCCAAAGAGAGAAATAATTAAAAAAAAAAAAAGGTAAAGAGGGTTGGCTTGGATTTTAACCTGGTGTGATGCTGTCTCTAGATTCAAACTAGCCTACAGAACTTAGAGTTTGACTTAAAACTATTTAAATTATTCCCAAATCACCTGGTTTTGTGCTGGGCAAGGAGAGGGATGGTAAAGCTGAGCACTGTGTTGGTCTGTGTGTGCAGTCCTGCCCCAAGACCCATCTCCTTGCTAAAGTCAGTACATGTGAGCTGGGCATCCAAAGTCTGTCCGGTTCTTTGGCATTTTCTGGGAGAAATTTAAGAAGCAGAAGTTTTCATACCCTGGGCCCAGGGCAGGAAAGGCAGAGCTGATCTGGGGGAAGAGCTGATAGGGGAGGAGTTGTCTCTTTGGGCAATGTTCTTTCAAATTTAACAAGGGGAAAAAAGGGATCTCTAAAGAATTCAAATAGGGTTATTCTTTGTACCTATAGAATGAAGCAAGAGGGATCAGTATTCCTCTAGTGTTTATAAAAACTGTCTGTAATAGGATTAGAACTGTATGATAGCATAGGGCTGGATACATTAATAGCAGCCTATAGTATGACCTCCCATTGCTTCCCAACACAAAATGCTAATTTTAGATGAAAAGGAGTTTTGTTGGCCAAGAAACAGTGAATGGACCAAAGATGACAAAAAGAGCAGAGGGAGGAAGAAATAGATGTTCTTCAAAAAAGATTATGTTTTGATCTTTTCCCTTGAAAAGAAAGAGAAAGGAAAAGCCAAACCCTTTTGGCTGCCTTTTGGGTGCTTTGTTCTTTTCCCTTGTTAGATATTTCTTCTGAGCTGTTTTATCCTGTTGTGTTCTTGAAAATGATTTTTGAAATGTCAAAACTTGGAGCCTCTTTTGTCAGGGCTTAAGCAATTCCACTGAACTTTGAAGGAGACCCCAGCATGAGAGACATGAACTTCTGACGGTGCCTTAACTCACCCTGCTTTGATCAGTGCTGGGGAAGGAACGGGGGGAGTGAAAAACACACACAACACAGAAACCCAAACAAATCAATCCCCTGAGGGGCTGCTGGACCTTGTGGAGCTGGGAGGGGGTTGTAGCTGTGTCCTGGTGCAGTAATTCTCTCCCACACCCAAGCAGGTGTTTCTGTATAAGGAAAAGAGTTTCATTTTACCTTTGAACTTACAAGGGAAATGTGATAGAATCTTTTGGGATACTCTCACTGTGGTTTGGTTGGTCCAGTGCCAGCACAGGGGCACTGGTTGGGCTGTAGAAATGTCTCTCAACATCTGTAACTTTCTATTGGTAACAAGCCAAGTTATCCCTCCTAAATTGTTAAGTATTTATAAATACACAAAGGACCTCTAGTGCTTTTTGGGGTGTTTCAGCAAGGTGTCAGGGGCTTCTCTGTTCTTCCTTTGTTTCTGTATCATTTATTTTGTCTTTATTAAACCTTTTGCTTCATGAAACACACCTGAAGAGCCATCTGGCAAAATTATTTTAAGCCGTTCTAAGAGGTACAGGACACTCTCAGAGACTGATACATTTACACAGGGCTCATAACACTCAGTCCAAGTGTTAAACTGTATATTCCTGGTGTTCTCCACACTGCTCCATGGCATTAGCTGGCTGGTAAAGCCAACAGCATTTGAGGACATGTCCTGGTATGGGACTCCTGGGAGGTGGTGCTGGGTTGCAGAGTGTTGTTGTAGGACAGGAAAGAAAGATGAGAGACTCCGAATATTACAGAAGGCAAAGAGCATAGAAAAAAGCCTTTATTACCTAATTCTTATTATATTTTATAAGGTGTTCCCATACAGACTTAACATGGTTGGTGAATAGGAACGACACCTCTCTAATGCCATTGGTTAAACCAGAGAAACAGCAAAACACCACGTAGAGAAAGATTGTTTTGAGAAAGGAGAGTTGTAGGCCAAGATTGTTTTGAGAAGAAGCTTTCTTGAGAAATTTTTCCTTGGGAAAAAGTTAGCAGGTGTTAGCAGGCTAAAATCTCTCAGACCCAGAAATATCAGGCCCACAGCAGAGCTGTCATTTTATTTCTGTATTCACGTGTTTGGTTGATGTTGCTTTATCTTGAGACCTAAATGTCTCCATTCAAGGGAGATTCCAGCAAGGCTTTGAGTGGGAAGCTTGAGATTTGTGTCTAGGAGGACACCTGTGAGGTTGGCAGCAGGGGACAGCAGGGTGGACAGTCCCTTCAAGTGTCATCAGAGTGTCTGTGCTGACACCTGCTCTGGGGCCTGCAGGCAGCAGCTGAAGGTGGGCTTCCAACTGGGTGTGGGGGGGATTTAGTAGGGTCTGAGGTCCTCGAGGAAGGTTTTAGGGGGGTGGTTTGTACCCCCCCTCAAGGCCCCCATCACTTCCTTTCCCACCATCCAGAGACTGCAGTTGTGGAAAACAAATCCAGCTGATGTTCTCAGCAAGCTGAAGGTGTTTGAAACAGCTCTTGCTTAGAAAATGTTTGTTCTTGGTAGTTTCTAAAAGGATTTGTTTCTCAATCTGTCCTTTCTGAGCTTTTCAAGGTAGTTTTGATATGTACACGATGGTAACTTTTGAAAACTGTTTTCTACGTGTGGATTCTTTGAAAGCGAAGAGAAAAAAAAATGGTGAAAAGGCTTTGAAATCATCAGGATTTTAGCTTTCAAAATATTTGTAGAAGGCCTTTTTCTGTTATTTATTTCCCAGGCAAGCTATAAAGGGATCGAGATTGGGGTGTTTGTTTGTTTGTTTGTTTGTGTTTTCCGTGGGAGCGAAGGTGATGAGAGTCTCTGGTAACGTCTCTCAAAATCTTGCCACACACTCAGCTTCAGAGATGTGAGAAATATCCTTGCTGGAAACTGTCCCCTCCCTCCTCCAAGGAAGGAAAGGGAGGAAAAGAAAGAGAAGGAAAGAAAGGAGGAAGGAAACTAAAACCTTTAATTTCCTCAGGTTTTGGGTTTTTTTTTTTTTTCAGTCTGAGGTAGAAAAACCTTCATTTTACACTGAGCCTGAATTCAGGAATTTTGAAATGTTTTCACTGCTGCTTTACAAACAAACAAGCAAACACAAAAACCCTGAAAAACCTGATAATGAGGATGATTTCTCAATCAGACTTACTAAAATCAAAATAAGTAATTAATCTTCAAAATATCTGGAGCCAGGGAAGGTGCTGGAGCACAAGTCTGATAAGGAGCAGCTGAGGGAGCTGGAGAGAAGGAGGCTTGGGGGGAATCTTCTCACTCTTTACAACTCCCTGACAGGAGGGTGGAGCCAGCTGGGGTTTGGCCTCTTCTCCCAAGTAACGAGTAATAGGAGACAAGGAAATGGCCTCAAGTTCCACCAGAGGGTGTTTAGGTTGGATATAAAGAACAATTTCTTCACAGAAAGGGTTGTCCAGCCCTGGCACAGCTGCCCAGGGCAGTGATGGAGTGAGTCCCCATTCCTGGAGGGATTTAAAAGGCGTGTGGATGTGACACTTGGGGACATGGTCTGGTTGCCATGGCAGTGCTGGGGGAACAGTTGGATTTGATGATCTGAGAGGTCTTTTCCACCTAAATGATTCCATGCTGGGGAGCTCCAGAGGTTACCCCTCCATCACCCACCTGACCATGGGTGGTGCCTTGATTTTTCAGCCTTCTGATGTTTTCATCCTTGGACTGGAGAGTTCTCACACATTGCAACAAAAACAAAGACTGATCTTTTGTAAATACACTCCCTCCAGGAGGAAGGACAAATTGATGGACTGCTGGTTTGGCCAGTGGGGTCTGAGGCGTGTCAACCTCGTCCCCCAAATCACTGGCCAAAGTCCAAAATCTATTTAAATCCTGAATCTAAAAATAAAGTTCTTCTTTTTCTCACTCTCAACGGGTGAGTGTCCTTCTTTTTGTGTCCTCTTGTGACACATGGGCTCTTCCCTGCTGTCCTGGGCCAAGATTCTCTGCCAGCCCCAACCACCTTCACCTCTCAGAATACAAATGATGCATCTGGTTTGTGTCGGGTTTGTTTCTGTTACTTCCAAGCTGTATTTTAACCAGAAGTGGGGTTCATTAAGTAGGGATTTAATCAAGAGCTGCTGGTTTCGCTCTTCAGTCCTCGGGTGCAGAGGGAGTTGTCTGTAGCTGAGTCTCAAAACAGCTCTACGTGCTTCCCAAGCCTTGCTCTTTATTAGGGAGCTGCGGAAATCAGGAGGAAAACAAAATTGACAGGTTACTACATAGACACCTACGTGTAAATAGTAAACACTCCCAAAGGGTGCACGATGCCTTTCTGTTTGGGAAGAGAATCCAGCAATTGTTGTTACTGGTATGTAAGGCTATCTTTAAAAATTCATTGAAAAGAATAATTAGAGACAAAACCGCGTGGCTCTGAGAAACTTAGTGCTGAGTGTTTCTCTGCTTTCCAGTGGTGCTGGGGGGGGTGGTTTACCCAGTGATTTACTGCTGCCTTGTGTCTGATTGAGATGTATCCTGCAGCCTTGGCGGGGCAGCTCCTGCCTTGCTGTGTCTCCAGAGCTGCTGGATCCCGATGTCTCATTCTCATTTGCCTGAGCAGTCAGTAGCTTGGCAGCCTCCATTGGCTTCGAGTGTAGGGATGCGCCTGTGAATATGTTTATGGTGTGTAAACACTCTGAGTGTCAAAGAACCTCAGTTTATGGGAAATTAGGGCTTGGATTTGGACGGTGCTGAGATCTTGGGATGCCTGAAAATGAGGTCACTCGCTGGGATGCTTGACTTGAGGCTCTGCTTGTTTTATCCTTTGCATGGATAATGTGGCGTGGGATGAGGGTGAGAAGGGCTCCCTCTTGCTAAGCATCAGGGATCCTCTTCAAAAGGAGATCCAGAGTTTGTATTCAAGCAGGTTCATGTGAGGTGGCTGCTGCTGCAGATTTGTTGTCCTGCTTTTTAAATCTCTTGGCTTTCATCTGAGTAAATTGATGCTTGAAAGAATGGTGTCCTAGTCCTTTACTAAGGGTCATAAGCCTTAAAGTTTCATGACAATAGGCCCTGGATCTGAAGACTTGCTGTCCCTGGGTAATCTCTGAGAAGGATTTCAATCTTCAGACAGTGGTTGCAAGTTTTGCACATGTTGCAAGTCCTCAGACTTAGTGGAAAGGTGGCTGTGGGTTCCTGGGCTACCTGGCACTTCCCTTTGCCCACTTCTCCTTTCAGGTTTCTTCTCCCTCTTTTTAGAGGCTTTTACCATGGTAAGTTTTGCAAAACACCACTTAATGGCAGAGGGTTTTTGGCTCCTCTCTGATCTGTGCAGCACTGTTATGGAGGCAGTCTTATAATCAATGTAATTGAAGATCAGAGTTAATGAGGACCTCTGTGCCTGCAAAATCCCCCAAGCGATGCTGGGCCTCAGATGTTAGATAAGGAAATGATTGGGCTGAACTGAAAATCTATTTGGCTAATTAGATGATGCATATTCCCAGATGCCAGTGGGGAAAAATACACTTCGCAAAATAAAGAAGCGTAAGATTTTGTAAGAAAATATTTTTGGCAGGAATTCACTTTTAACTCACAGGAGGGAGAGGGTGGGGGAGTGTCTGGTAAGAGACAACTCAGAGAAGAAGTTGTGTGTTGGGCCAATCCACTCACTCCAACAAAAGATGGACAGGCCCTGCTGCTGCTGCCCATCTGTGCCCTGAGCTTCACCTCCCTGAGCTGGGGCAGTGATGCTCTGATTACAGATCAGAATAATTGCACTGGTCCACATTTCTGCAGAGACCTGGGAATCAAATCTTGGTAGTGTAAGGGCACGGAGCTGGTGGACCATGTGCTGAAGCACATTCCTCTGGAGAGGAGTGGTCAAATGAAGTTCTTTGGGACCAGCTGTCAGTGAACTCATTATTATTTTGCAGGTGTTGTCATCACAGCAGCTCCTGAAGAGTGCAGTGTTGTGATGTTAGGCCAAAATGCAAATTTGGGGTTTTCCTTTCAGATTTCCACACTCACCTAACACACTTTTTTTCCACTCCCCCCAGGCAGCAGCTTTGTTGTGAGTGAGGGGAGCTACCTGGACATCTCAGACTGGCTTAACCCAGCCAAGCTGTCCCTGTACTATCAGATCAATGCCACGTCCCCCTGGGTGAGAGACCTCTGTGGACAGAGGACCACGGATGCCTGTGAGCAGCTGTGTGACCAAGACACAGGTAAGGGGAGCTGGGGGAGAGAGAAGACCTTGGAAAACTCAGAGATGTGAGGGAGAAGGTCTGTCACTGGGTATTTTGGTGCCCTCTTGGCTCACTTCTGCTCTAGCCTGGTGGTAGGCATGGGGGACTGAGAGGTGCTAGCAGGGTCACAAAGTGGTGACCCTGATCAATAGAATGTGAAGAAGATGGGCACAAGATGGGGGTTGAAATGGTGGATCTAGCAGTTCTTTGGTGTGGCAGCTCTGCAGGCACGTGGAGTTGTTCTGCTGTCCAGCCTGGAAAACCTACTTGTGAGTTTACCCCATCTCCATCCCTGTATTTTCTGGCCATTTACATGCAGAGCACCACAATTCCTGACAGTACTTGTTCCTGGTGGTTACCTGGGTTGGGTCTGTCCTCCAGCCATTCCTGGTGGAATTGTGAAGTCTGCCATCCTTCCTCATCTCTAAATGAGTGTTCTGCTGGTGTGCAGTGCCTGCCTGTGGAGCAGCAGCCAGCCCTGCTGGAACTCAGGTGTGGGGCTGGGCAAAGGACAAGTGTCACCTTCCCTTCTGTGTTTATTGGATGACACATGGGAGTCCTGGAATCTGCAGTGAGCCAAGGGCACAGAACACAGCAAACAATACAGGGTGACAGGAGCTTGCATGGGAAGATGGCTTGGGGACTGTGCTGGGTTTCTGTGCTGTGACTCACCAGTGGCTCACCAGCCTTGGGTTGGATGCCTTCTTGGTGGTGTGCAGACGAGTGTCCCTGATGTGGTGCTGGCTTGCTGAGTGTCTGAAGAGCACCCAAACCCCTCTCCTTGCAGAGAGGTGCCATCCCAGCTCAGCCCCAGCTCTCCATGTGAGCTGCTTCCCCCCCCAGCAATGAGCTTCTTCACCTTGTGTTTGTATGGGATTCATGACTGCAGGTAAAGGTGTTGATGTCTGGTTCTGCCAGAGGGTTTAAAGGATGGTTCACTGTGGAGAAGGCTTTTCCTAAGCCTCCCTGGCTGTCATTAATACATGGATTAGAGTAAGAAATCCTTCAGAGTTGTGAACACCTCATGGGGTGGTGGGGGTGACCCTGTTCTCATCCCTCCCTGCTCAGCTGAGATGCAAATACTGAACTTGGTCTTACAAACTCATTTTCCTGGTCAAGACAATCTTCTCTTCTTAGCATTCCTGTTCCTCAAGGCTTGTCTGCATGAAGGCACTGGCAGGCATGGCTCAGCAGAGTGGTGACACTGGATGAATTCCCTGTGTAGACAGCCCTGGGCATCACCTAAAGTCCCAGCGAGGGCTGGGAGGTGCCAACAGCCACGCTGACAGATGGAGATGCTGCAGGAGGAGGCTCTTCTCATCCAGATGTTGCAGAGCAGAAGGATTTTTGTTTCAGGCACTGGCAAAATGCAGCCACCTCAGTGGGAGAGGGGAGGTGCATTCAGCTGTTCCCTGGTTCAGAGGAGGAGAGAAACAACTCTGCCTGCAGCAGAAACCACAGGGAGACTGTATGGAGCCAGGCCACGAGTCCCCTGTTGGGAAGGCCCTGTGGCTCCCCTCGCCTGCCCCGTCCTTGGCAGCGAGCAGGGCTGGCTGGATCCTGGTGTGGCCTTGTTTGTGAGGAGCTGCTGCTCTGGGAGCTGGCCCAGCTGCCACTCCTGCTGTGTCCCCAGCTCCCAGCAGCTCCTGCTCATGCCCCACGCTTGAGCAGGATGTGTCAGATCCTGTTTGCAGGGAAGGGAGCGATGCTCATTGTCCTGGGAGTTGCTCTGCCCCAGCACTGTGCTGCAGCTGAACCTCAGCAGCTGCTCTGTGGCTCCCAGCCCTGGGGCCCGTGTTCCCTGCCTGTCCATGGTGAGGGCACAGCAGCATCTCAGCCTTCAGGGCCCTCTCCTGAAATCTTTCCATGGGCTTCTTCCCCTTCTCTCCAGTCTGGGAGTGTGCACATGAATAAACCAGCATTTTTCTCCTGTTTCTGCCAGTTGCATCTGCATGGTTTGAGCAGGGCTGGCTGATGGGGCTGTTGACCTTCATAGCCTAAATCTGAGACTCCCTTAAGAGGTCCAGACTTCACCAGAACTGAAATTAGGCCTTTGGAAGGCCTGCTTGACCCTGTACCCCAGGACATAATCCTGTGTACCATGTCTCTCCATCACCATTGACCAGCCTTTAACTGGTGAGAAGTTTCCCCACCAGGCTGAGGCAGACTGTAACTCCATGATACACTGCATGTACTTTTAGATTTATTTTTATTAATGCCATTCTATTTTTAAGGGTGATTTATTTTTATCGCCACGAGAGAGGAAGGCCTGTGGTTTTACTGCAGCACATAAATCCTGTCTGGATTTCAACCTTTTCGGGTCAGGGATTTTATCCTCTCTGTGAGCATCCCAATTGATGGGTGCCAGGGATTCCCCTGTCCTCTGCCTTCTCGGGCTGGACAGAGCATCCATGAGAATGATGCAGTGAAGTTTGTCCTCTCTGGAGGCTGAAAGCCTTCAAAGTTGTCCCCTGTGAAGAGCAGCAGAGCCAGCATTGAGGTCCTCCAGCACATTTATGGTTAATCTAACTTCAGCCTTATCCTTGGGGCCACTCCATGGCAGTGTGGATCCAGCCTTGTCCCAAGCTTCCTTGCTCCAAGGTGTAGACAGACCTCTGTGGGCAGGACCTGTCCTTGGTGGCAATGCCATGGCCTCCAGGCACACCTTGGGACAAAGGTCACATGTGCTCTCTCTGGTGACACTCAAGCTCTTACCTCTCCCTACACACTCTATGGTTTGGAGTTTTGAATGGGGTTTGTCTCTACAATGCATTGACTTGTGACTCTTGACACCCACTGCTCTTTCAGTGTGAAGAATAATTCCCATTGAAAACAGGCTCTGAAACATGAGGAAATGTCAAAATCCACTTTGTTGCCTGACCTTAATTTGCCTTCCCTCGCGTCTCTGTCGTGTGACTCACTCTTTAATTAAATGATTGCTGCCCCCCTGACAAATTTGAAACCTGTGTTGCAAAGCCCCAGCTCATCAGAGCGTTTCAGAGGGAGCACTGACATCTGCACATGAGCAAAATGTCATCTCCCTCACCCCTCCTGCCTTGGAAACGGCCAGGCTGGTTGGTCTGACTGCAAATTCAGGGACAAGTGGACACTGCTGAGGGCTGCTCCCTGCAGATGTGACACAGTGACCATGCCCAGCTGCCACGTCAGGCAGGACAGGCACCTCTCCAGGGCAGGATGTGCTCCTTGGCTGGACATGTTCAGCCAAAATTCCCCATCCTCCTGGCAGGTGCTGCCTGTGCTGCTAGAGGTGAGAACAGGGGGAAGGTTTGTTGTCTTGTGGGACTGGCTGTCAGCTCTCCTCACTCTCCATGTTTTGAGGAGATGTGGGAGCAGTGCCGGTGCCGCCACTCGTGCCACGCTCTGGGATACCCCTGGGTAAAATCCAGGAGTGCTTGCTGCCTGGCTGGCCTCCCTCACCAGCCTGGAGGAGAGCATCCCTTTCCAGCAGCATATGCAAATCCTGATTTGTGAGCACAATTACCTGCTTTGTATGCACAAAACTGATTCACTTGCACATTCTGTGGGCATTGCTGAAGAGACCTGCTGGAGAATCAATCCCTCAGGGCCAAATGCTGGAAGAAACAGCCTCTGATTTTGTGCTGTCAGGCTTGCTGGAGCAGTGGCATAAATGAGATGGATAGCTACCTTGATTAGCAGGTGCAAATGTGTTGAATTTTTTTTTTTACCCATCTATAAATCAGCCATTTCTTCATCAAAATTCTCTCATTGCATCCACAATTGGTAGCCCCCCCTCCCCAGCCAAAGCAGTAAGCATGAGCTTGAAAGAACCAGATGAAATGTAGTAGCAAAGGTTCTTTTCTGGAAATTGGCAGGAGGAGATTAAAATTAAAAGGAAAAAAAAAAAAGGTTTCCATCATCGTCCAAATGGGCCAGTTTGTCACCAGAGCCACAGATGGTGCTGCTGTCTGGGTAGGACAGGGGTGTGTTGTGGGCAGGAGGCAGATGAAAGTCATTTTACACAGAGCTATTTTTTTAAAGCCAACCTGTTAAGGGGATTTGGAGGGTGCAGAGCTGAGCATGTAAATCAGGAGATGACCAACCTCGGCGAGGGTGTATTTGTGTTTATGGAAACAGCCATTCCTTCCTATAGTTCACTTTAATACCATGCAGGTTCTGTGCACATCAAGCAATATTTGTTTGTTCTTTGTGCACTTCTGCTGTTTTCGCCGTCGGAGGACCCCGGTGCCTTTATTGACTTAGACTTTTATAGGATGAGGTTCTGTCTCTCTAAGGTATGGAGTTTAATAACTTGGTCAAAACCCATGTAATATCCCATTCCTTTTCCTGTGGAGGCACAGCTTGCCTCGTGCACCAAGCAGGGCAGGAGGCAGTTAACTCCCAAGCTAATTTAGCTCCAGGCTGAAGTGTTATACATAAACAGCAATCAAAACTCATGCCTTCGAGGGGCCGAGTTAAGGTTATCTGTGCTGTCTTTGCACTCTCATTTTCTGCCATTAGAGTGTTTAATCCTGCAGCTGCTAATGTTCTTGTAATGGCATTTTCTGTGCTTGTCTAAAGAGCACAGGGAGGAGGGAAGAGGGATGGGTTTTGCTGTATGGAGCTGCTCCTGATCCCATCCCCCTGAATGGGCCATCCAACCGGTGCTACAGGGGCTTCTCACCCCTCCGTGGCCAGCTCTGGGGCAGTGCCCAGCCCAGAAGGTGACAGCCATGGCACACAGGCCACCCTCAGGACCCTCCTCTGCTTCCTGTCATCAGCTCATGTGTTCCTTGGAAGTGCGGTGTAGGAGCTGAGCAGATGATAATGAGAATTAAATCTGTGCAGAGCTTTAACTCAGGCACAATCCTTGGAGGTTAAGCTTGCACTTAAGTGCTGTGATGGATGGGGGTGAGGAGGGTGACTTGCAGCAGGGGTAGAGGAGAGGTAACTATCACATTCACTCCAGGTTTTCCCTCCGTGCTCTGTGCCAGGTTGGCAGGGCAGAAGCCACTTTCTTTGTCTTGTTCCTTGAGTGCTAAACTGCTTCTAGAAAAGTTGCTTTTCTCATCAGGATGTAGCAGAGGCTCAGGTTTGGAAAGTGCCATCCCTGAAGAGCAGGAACAGCAGGTGCCAGGGGTAGAAGAGGAGCTTTTCAGAGAGCTTTACTGGGAGGCTGGGAACGTGGTGCTGCAGCTTTGAGGCTCAGTGGGACTGAGGATGCTCTGCTGGGGCTGATGCGTTCCCTGTCCAGAGAGAAGTGGACACACAAACTGGCTGAGCTCTGTACCCCTTTGGGTGGGCGAGGCAGCCCTGGGACAGGTGTGAGCATGTTTGTGCAATGCTCACACAGCTGGAAAGGTGTGTGTTTATAGCCCCACAGCCTTTGGGATCAGGCTGCCACCCCAGCTAAGGCCTGAACTTGTCTCCAGGATGTGCCTGTGCAGCTGGGACACAGCCCTGGCACAGCAGGGCCTTCCTGCAGGACAGGGGTGAGTGCCAGTGTTGGAGGTGCTGCCATGAAGGAGGGAATCATGGACACCAGCAGTGCCAGGAGAAGGCTGACAAGCAACAGCTTTGCTCCACCACTGCCAAAGCTCCTCCAGCTCCTTAAATAAAAGTGCCAGTGACAGCACAGAGCAGCTTCCCTGGGAGCACAGGGAAGCCTCCACTTCCTGCTGAGCACTGGGCTGGATTAGGGGGATTCCTGCAGCATTATCAGCAGATCGGCTCTCCATAATGAGGCTAACAGGCTTATCCTGGCATGCTGATGGTTCATCCTGCAGCCCTGCTCTGCTGCTCCCAGGCGCTATGGGGATGGGCAGGGAGGCTGTAGGTGCAGTGTGGGACCCTGTTTCCCATTCCAGCAGAAGCAGCAGCACAGCATGGAGAGTGTAATGAAGGAATAGTTCAGCGACTTCCAGCTTTTCTATAAAAACAGAAAGCTACAGCCTCCACCTGTTTAATAACACACTGGAAATACAATTTGAACCTCCAGAGCTGAGCACTGGGACCTGCCCTCATTTATACTGAGTGAGCAGTGATCCTTCCTTTGGCTGTAACAGCTGAAAAATTGCCATGGATTCTCCAACCTGGTTTGTGCCTCCTGAATCCAAAGGCAGAGGAAGGACCCTGCATGCCCATGCCACAGGCAGGGTGTGGGGTGGTGGCAGTGGGAGCAGGATCCTTGTCCTGGGGGTTGGTAGATCCTGATTCATTTGTGCTCCTGTGACAGCTGAACGCTGCACAGAGGCGTGTGCAGGACCTGTGGAAATTGCATCCAGCTCCAGGTGCAGTTATTTGTCAAACTTGGTTACTTTGGTTGACTTTGGCTTCGAGCTCAGCTTGAATCCTAACTTAGCTGCAGCAGGCTTGAGTGGATAACTGTGTCCATCTCGGATGCAGTTGCTTTGAACAAAGACACTTTAATCTGGCCTTTTGATGGTTTGATTTATTTTAGCAGCATGTTGAAAAACGCACCCTAAAGAGGGCTTAGAGGTATGGGAACCCTGTTCCCCCCACTCCAGGCATTTTATCAGCTGTTTCTCATTCCATGGGGGTTAGCCAGGCTCAGCATCCTCCCTGGCTCAGCATTGTCTGTGGGAACGATGGGGAGAGACTGAAAATAACAGAATAGTTCGGGGGGGGCAAAGAAGGAAGGTGGATGCTGTTGGGGAGAGGGCAAAAGCTCCTGAAAACCTGTAAGAGCACAGCAGGTTCTGCTGAAACTTTTTGGAAGCCCCACTGTCAGATAGTGGAATACATCCTAAACCATCTGACCTGAGGCAATGGAGACCTCACTCCTCCAGCAGACTGAGAGCCTTCCTATCCAGTTTCCAAAACTCTGCCAGAGGGGTGTAGCTCACCCTGTGGAAAGCTAATCCCCACTCTGTCCTGCCCTGGATCTCTCCCCAGCTGGTGCCACCACTTACCCTCTCACTTACTGAAATAAACCTCCCAATAAACCTCCCAATAAAGTCTCAAGCACTGGCTGTAGCTGCTGAAAGTCCAGGATTGGAGTCGATAAAATCAATATTTCTCCAGGTTGATAGAGTTCCTCCTTCTGATGCCAAACTGATGGAGCAGTAAACAAGCCAGCAGACAAAATACACCCTCCTGCACCGTGGGAAGGGGGTTCACCACTCAGCACCCCCAGCCATCAATATGGGGAGAGGCATTTGGGCCATGGGATGCTGACCTCTGTAGGTGTTTTTTCTTTACTTGCTCTAATTTCTGTGGCAGGAGCCGAGGCTGAGCCAATGCCCCAAGACTCCCAGCTCTGCTTTGCCAGCACTTTGAGATGTCTCTCATTTGCAGAGCATATATTTGTTATATAATAAGCGCCAGGAATTAATGATCCACAGCACGGCTGGGGAAACTTGCGTACTAAGCACCCAAGGAAAAAAATAACTTTTCTTTTTTTAAAATCACTGATGGAGCCATTAGGACCTGTGTTTTCTTGCACTGAGACCGCCCCAGCCCCCAGGCAGGGAAGAGCCTGAGCAGGGCCAAGCTCTGCCATCTCTCTCCCAACTCTTTCCCTTTGGAGCAGCAATGTTCCTGCCGCCCCTGTTATGAATCATGAGGTTAGCAGCTTTTGACAGATCATAAATCAGTGCTTCCAAGTCGCTAGGACAAATCCCAGGACATTTAATCTTTAATATTAGACGCATTTGAGGCAGTGAATATTTCATGAAGGTGCTGTTGCATTTTAGCACATCATTAGCCGTCTCTTTTTTTCCCCCCACTCTTTCCTTTTTTTGCTGCCTCTCCCTTCCCAGGCGTCTCTTCCTCAAAAAATCTCAGCGGTTGAATCCCCATCTGGCTCCCTCCTGACAATAAAGCTCTTTACTGTAATCCTTGTGAGGCATTTTAAGAACTTGCCTAGGATCCCGAGGAGCACGCAGGTAGCTGCCAGTCTGCATTGCCACTGTGAGGGGGGTATCCATCTCCCCATCATCCTCCCCAGGTCCCCACCTCAGCAGTGTTTACAGCTCAGCTTTGCTGCACCGTCAGGCATGATGGGGAGAGGAGGGGAGGGTGGGGAGGGGAACACTGGCAGCAGCTTGGAGCAGAAATTCCACGTGCAAATCCAATTAATCTTTTGATTTTGCTGTTTCTTGCTCCGGGTTATGTATTTCTACCAAACACTGAATCAATTTGGGCCAAGTGCAGTCGGGTTTCTGGTGTGGGAAATGTCTTCTCCTGTTGTCAAAAGAGAGGAGCAGGGTGAGGCAGCACCCAGAGAGCAGCGGGGAGGAGGGCTGAGAGCCCCTTTGCTGTGGGATGGGGACACAGACAGAAACTGTCTGTGGAGGATGGAGGTTGGGGAGTTCTGCATCTTTCAGTGGGAATTTGGGCTGCAGAAGACTCTGCTCTTTTGTCCTGGTGCCACATGGCAGAGCAGAGGTGGGAAGGAGATGTGGGATGGATTTGTGGTGTCCACCTTGGGGATTGCACAGGGTGGACATTGCTTTGCTCAAAGGGAGGTCAAGATCCCTGCTGAGGAGTGAACCCCTGGCTGCAGGACTGCACAGGAACACTGTGGTTAAGGACAGACCTTCTGCATCATGAAACCCCATCCCCAGCTACTCTGTGGGTGCAGCATCATGTAATCCCCTTCCTGAGGATAACTACAGGTTTCTTACATCCTCTCATATCTCTTTCTCCACATCTCCTGGGGGTTTCTGGAGCCCAAAGTGCTCCAGAGGCACAGGAGGGACCAGAATGGCCGTGACAAAGCAGAGATGGGCAGCAGGGGAGGAGGGCCTGACTGTGCAGTCACTGACACACCAGAAACATCTCACCTTCCCTGCTGTGTTGCAGGAGAGTGCAGCTGCCATGAAGGGTACGCCCCAGACCCCGTGCACCGGCACCTGTGTGTGCGCAGCGACTGGGGACACAGCGAAGGGTAAGTGGGAACACCGAGCTGGGCTGGGTCTGCCCCAGCTCCCCTGGGGAGAGGAGCCCAGTTCTCCTCCCCTTGGCTGATCACTGTGCCACTTGGCCAGCCCAGTGATGTGCTCAGCTGTGTTTGCCCTCTCTCCTCCCAGGCCCTGGCCCTACACGACGCTGGAGCGGGGATATGACTTGGTCACGGGAGAGCAGGCACCAGAGAAGATACTCAGGTGAGTCAGAGGAGGGTTCAGCTGGGGCATTTGGGAAGGGAGAGCCATGAGGACATCCCAGGGGATGCAACCTCTTGGTCAATCCTGGCTTATCCTTGTGCTGGTGAAGGGACAAGTATTGTTATGATTCAGGACAGCTCGTGTAACAACACATAGAACTCTGATTTTTCAGAGGGCTTATAGCAAAGTGTATTGAAAGACAGATTCTTTTTATGCAGTGTTTGGGTACAATGAATAGGATTGGTCCTTTAGGGCACCACCTTTTTGTAAACATCTCTACCAGTAAACAAGTTGGAAAAACACCAGGGGTCAGGAGGAGGATATCTACAGGGATTCTTTATAGGGATTGTTTTCGGTTCCTCCTCACGATTTCCCAGGCCAGACTGAGAGAGTTTTGTCCTTGGCTTTCCCACAGGCTTCAAGGCACTGCCTGGAGCCTGAGAATCCATGTTCTGACCACTGTCAGTTCCCACACACAAGTGTCATTTGTCTGAGACAGACCTGAAAGATTTGTCCATATGTGGCAAAGAAGGGTTCCCCTCTTGTTCCTTCAGCAAACATGAGGACAGCGTGCACAGAAACTCCTCCTGGAATAAAAGGAAGAGTTTTCCCATCCCCAGTTCTCCTGACACATCTCAAGTCATTCCTGTCCCATTTGGCTTTCAGGACAAGACCAAACCACTGACTCATCTCATGGTGCCACCACTGCTCTGGCTTCCAAACAGGCAGTGGAGGGCCACCATTCCCTGTGGACACTCTGTTCCTATGTGACATGTTTGTCTTTTTTCCAGGTCCACCTACAGTTTGGGTCAAGGGCTGTGGCTGCCAGTCAGTAAGAGCTTCGTGGTGCCCCCTGTGGAGCTTTCCATCAATCCCCTTGCCAGCTGCAAGACAGATGTTCTGGTGACAGAAGATCCAGCAGATGTCAGGTAGGGAGCAGATTTCTCGTTTTCTTCATGCTTGAGTGCCTACACTGCTCTTTAAATTGTTATTGAGGATGCAGTAATTTCTGTGATGATAGGTTTGATTAATTTCCTTTCAATAAGAAATCTGATGTGATTGCTCTCCAGGCTCTTTGGGCCAGGCCTGAGTGTGTAACTCTGAAATCTGCCAGTACAGGCAGGTGAATTGGTAGGAGCCTGTGGCAAGGCAATTTGAGAGTGGCTTTGGTGTACTGTTAGACTGCAGTGCTGAAATGGATGCATTTACTTGGATGGAGGGGCTGTCGTGTTTCTGAAACTCATTCCTGTATCACATCCCCTTGGCCACTGGTACCTGCTGGAATGCTCAAGGGTGAAAGGCCATGTTGCTCCTCCAATAATTATGCAATTAGAGGTTGTTTTTGTTTTTCCTTTTTGGAGTTCAGTGAATGCCTGGACATTTCACTGATCACCTTGGTGGTGGTTATCCTCTGTGGTCTGGTTTACAAGGGTTTAACTGTTAATTATAAGGGTTTAATTCTGAAGGTATTTAGTGTGTATTCCCTTCTCTCCCATTAAATTAAGATTGAGCATGTGACTGTTGGGTGCCAGGGAGACTCCGTGTTTGCTCCCTCCCTCCTTCCCTCCCTTCCTTCTTGCTGCTTTCTCCTGTTGACTCCAGACACAATTTCCTGACTTGCAAATTCTTGGTTGTGTTGTGAATCGTGTCCCTGGGCACCAGCAGGATCCTTGTGTCCCCCAGCCTCTTCTGTCTTGTCTTTTCCCAAAGTGATGAGGAATGGATTTCCATTCTTCTGTCCCATAATTTGGCAGGGCTGCAGTTAAAGAAAGTGCCTACAAAAGCTGTGGCAGAGCCAGGACTGGCATCTAAGATGTTCTCACTTCAGTGTGTGTGTGTGTTTTTGTTGCTAATTAGTGCTTGTTCCCTTTCTTGTGAAAAGAGACTGGTGGTACATATCTATCACAGTTTGGCTCTTTTAGGAGCGTTGTTTTTCTTGTCTTGCAACAACTTCTGCTTTCCATTTGAGAAAGGGAAGGGCTGCCTTGGTTTATGCTAACATTTTCCAAGCCAAAGTGCCAAGAGAACATTGTTTCTTTCCTCCTCACATCTTCATTAAAAGTGCCTCAATGAAGGTAGAGGCTCAGAAGCTTGTTTTCTGCTCCAGTGCAGTAATTGTCTCTGGGCACTGCTCCTTGTGGAAAAGTCTCTCTTGGGATGGATGAGTGCCAGGCAGGAGGAAGGGAGGTTTTGGCACAAGGCTGTTGCCTTGCTCCTCTCATAAATGGAACCTGAAGTGAGAATTCCAGGTATAAATATTGGAGTGGCTCAGGTAGAATGAGGGAGGTGCGAGTTCACGGCGCTTGTATCTTACACACAGGAGTCGCTGAATTATTAAAACTTTAATAAACGCAATAATAAATATTTGATGTTGAATTACGGAAGGCTTCACAGATACAGTAAGAAGTGAAAAGCAATCTATTATTTCTACACTAGATCTGAAACACTTCTCAAACGAGGAGCTGCAAGCTCAGGATTCACAGCACCCTGGGGTGGGTGGAACCCTCTTCTGAGGTTCTTGGGTGCTTTCATGCAATGGGAAAGGAATTTTCAGAGCTGCTTATCTTGCAGCCTCGTTGTTTTATCTCTGGGCTGACACAAGCAGCTTCTCAGGGGAGCAGTTTTGGTGGTTCAGATGTTCAGGTGGTGATCCAGCACGTCAGACCAACATCAGAGGTGGTGAGCACATGCTGTCCATGGTGTAGGTGCTCGAACACAGCCAGCCAGCCAGTCCCTCCCTCTGCCAGGAGAGCTCCTGTTTCCTGCCTGTAGGACTGTGGCAGCACTGCTGTCCCTCCATGCTGGGAGCTCCTCCAGGTGAATCACAGAATCATTTGGGTTGGAAAAGACCTCAAGGATTGAATCCAACCTGTGACCAATCCCCACCTTGTCACCCAGACCAGTGCACTCTTACCAAGTTCACCAAGTTCACTGCACCAAGTTCAGTTACTTTTTGAATATTTCCAGGAATGGGAATCCCACCACCTCCCTGGGCAGCTCCTTCCAGTGCTTGACAGCCCTTTTCCAATGAAGAAATTCTTCCTGAACCTGCAGTGCTTGGGCTTTAATACAGTCCACAGGGCAGACCCTGGGCTGTGTTCTACCAGCTGCAGCACTACTGTGTTGTCCTGTTTGCTGTCCTGTGACACGGTGATGGTGGCTCAGAGCTGTGTTCCTTCTGTGTCTGTAATAACAAGCGTGCTGCATTCCTGCAGACCTTTCATTAGTCTGGCACCTTTGGCTCTGGGGTCACTTGTCTTGAAGAGTTTAATGGAGGGAAATGGCAGAAAGCCTGCTTTGGAGGAAACAAGTGATGAAGTCTTTACAACTCAGAGGGTTAAAGGTTCAAATGTGGTCTTGTGTTTTTATGAAGATGCTTGAGATGCAGAGGGACAGGTGGGGCTCGGCCTTTCAGCAGCTCTCTGGGGAAATGCTGACTCCAAAGCTGTTCTCTGTGTGCCTCACTGCTGGGCAGTGCAACAAGTTGTACTTTGGTCGATGGGGATGGAGAGTCCAAACCCTCCCCTGCTACAGCCAAGTCATTAGAGAAACTTCCAGCAAAAGGAGCCAACAGGCTTCGTGCAAACATCCCCCTCGGGATGCTCCAGGGGCTTCAGGGGACAGGACACAGGAGTGTGCAAAAGTTGATGCTGGAGGTTTTAGGGCTGTGCGTCATAAATTAGGAATGAGAGTGCTTAGAGTTAATGAAACTTGCATATATAATTTATCAGTGACCATATTGAGCATCCCTTGCTCAACCCCAGAGTCTGATCCTCCTGCACAACGATGGCATCAGTCACAGCCTGGCACTGTGACAGCCACACTCACAAAGGTGATGTCTGTTCAGATGGAGCTGGCCAGCAGTGCTGCAGGGCTGTCCCCACAGCCTGGGGTCCCAGTCTGGGCAGACTGTTCTTGCAGCACATCCTCTGCCAGGACAAGAAATACATCCCAGTCCCACCTTGTCTTGCTTTTTTTCAAGACTCCTCTTTGTGTCCACTCCCATCTCTCTCTCTCTTACCTCTATTTCTCCCATAACCTGGTGTTAAACACAGTAGTCTATAAAATTTTGTTAAACAAATTACAAACAAATTGTTCAATCCTTCTGCTGGCCTTCCCTGAACACCTTGCCATCTCCATTTGAGCCTTTGGAAGGTACAGTTTGCCCTGTGGGTCAGGAATTGCTCTAATTGTGGCAGTTTATGAGGACCCACAGCCACAGCCCCCAGGTCCTACTGGCCCAGCACCGAGCATCCCTGCAGGGATAATAAAAGCATCCCTGTAGGGCATAATAAAAGCATCCCTGCAGGAGATAATAAAAGCATTCCTGCAGGGGATAATAAAATCCTCCCTTGGGGCACACAGAGCTGTGGGGGGCCAAGAGGAGAGCTAACCCTGGAGGCAGAGCACAGCACTGGCAGACACCCAGTGGTCACGGTTCACTGTGCCACCCGCTCTGCAGAAAAGTTGATAATTTCTGTTGAGCAGCCATAAATCAGAGGCACGAGCCTCAGCTGCTGCCTGACATGACATATAGCTCTATCGTTATGGCAACCATAGAAACAAATAAAAGCCTTGCCTTCACTTGACAAGCCTTTGAGATGTCCTGATGGAGAGACAAGTGTTCAGCAGCAGAATGAATTCTCTTGAACTCACTGTCGATTCATCTTCGTTTTGCTCCCAAGTGAGCCCCTTTGCTCTCTGAATTCTTTGCCAAAGTACAATCAACTGGATTTCTTACTTCTACTTTTTCTTTATTTGTTTGTTGTTTTTATTTTCAATTCTGTCAGAGGCAGAACACTCTGCTCCCCCTCTCTGTCCCCTCATGAGTCCTGTCTTCTGTCAAGGATGGGAGCAAGGCTTTTTCTCCCTGCCCATGGCATTCACCAGCTCAGCTATGCTGTGCTCTTGCAGCCTCTTCCAGGGGTTTTGAGTGATGTTCTGAAGGGCTTTTGCAGTGACTTGGGCACTTGTGATTTTGCAAGTCAGTGGTGATCACTGTGGTGTGAGGCTCCCTGAGAGGGGAGGAGGATGGAAAATGAAGTGGATGAGGAAGGCAAAGGGAATATGGGCAAGGAGAGTGTGGAAACAACTCTGCTCTCCCTGCTGTTGCAGAGGCAGAACTCATCTGTCTGTGCCTTAACCTCCTTCCTGATCTGCAAGAGCACAGATGAATGGCTGCAGCTGCAGGTGAGCATCCCTCAAGGTCAGGAGTTCCATGTGGGATGGAGTATGGCATACAGGCAGAGGTCACCCTGCCAGCTCTTCTTGCCATTTGTGCAGAGGATGCCATGGGAACTTGATCTTTTTTCCCTTCTTGTCTTTCTGCTGCCCCCTGGAGCAGAGCAGGCTGTGATTTCTGGGTGCTCAGTGCCACGGGGACCCTCAGCCAGGAGCCTGGGGGAGAGGGGAAGCTCCTTTTTCAGGCTGTTCCTGAGCAGGAGCCCATGACTCTCCTGCTCCATTGGGGCCGATAAAAAGGTGTGAGTGGCTGCAGTCGATGGCCGTGATGAATGGACAGCTTTGCATGATGGAGCAAATTGATCATTGCATCAGCAGGCACAACTCACTCATCTCTGCAGAGAGGACAATTCATTACTCTGCACATCACAGAGACACCACAGATAACATCCCCGTGCTGTGGCCTGGGCTTCTTATCACCCTGAGATGCTGTTGTCTCTCAGAAGGTGGTGGACGAGCATCTTTTGGTGCTTAACACTGGGACAGAGGCAGCCTTTGGCCTCATCCTCTGGAGAGCAGGGACAGATGCTTTACAGAGAGGCAGCCATCAGCCCTTGCCCTGCAGCTGTCAACTGAGCTTGGTCCTGGCTGCTTCCCAGGATTTTTCCTCCTCCCTGCCTCCTGCTGTGATTTATGAGAGCAGGTTAGAAGAGTCAGGTGTGTCTCACTTCGCTGTGGGGTGACTAAATGGAGACATAACCTTGAGGCAGCCACCGAAGGGTGTGAGCAACAAAATAGGAGAATCAAGGGAGCAGTGTGATGGGGAAAGAGGGGGACCTCTCCCAAAAATCTGGAGCTGAAATCACTCAGGAAGGATCTAGGGTAGGTCAAAATTGAAATGTGGATCACCCAGCACTGCTGGGGCAGTGCAGGGACTTTACTGCCCTCAACCTGTCTCCTCCTGGTCCATCAGCAGCCATGGCATCCTTCATGCCCAGAATCCAGGGAACATTTCAGCCTTCCCTCATCCCAGGCTTTTAGTAACTCCTGCTGCAATAATGCTGAGCTTTGCTCTCTGTGCTCTGCTGTGTGAACTCTCTGCATTTTTGAGGTCTTAATGCTGCACCGTAAAACTGCACAGAAAATGATCAAACCTCTTAGGGACAGGGGATGTAAATTTGGGGCTGGCTCGTAGGCAAATCCATCACAGGGATCACAAGCACCAGCTACAAGTTTGACAGCTGAGTGATTGCATTTCCTCTTGTCCACGGTGCTGCAGAGCCCAGGAGGGAAAAAAAAAACAACCCAGTGAGTGAACAGATTTTGTTTATATGTTTATTGAGACAATTAAAAATACCCCACACTTGCCAAATCTGCAAACGCTGTCTCACACCCAGAATGATTCCCTTTGATGTCTCTGGGATCTCCCATCACCGAGTAGGGTTTGGCACTGTAGCTTCTCCACGTTCTCCATATGGATCTGCTGTTGTAGCTGTGTGTCCATCCACCCATCAATTGCAGTGCTGAAATGCATTTACTGGGATGGAGGGACTGTCATGGTTTTGAAACTTATTCCTGTATCACATCCACCTGGCCACTGATACCTGCTGGGATGTTCATGAAGGGTGAAAGGCCATGGTGCTTATTCAGTAATTATATAATAGAGTTGGGTGTTTGCTGTTGTTGTTGTTGTTGTGGTTTGGTTTGTTTTTTTGGGTTTTTTTGTTTGTTTGTTTTGTTTGTTTGTGTTTGCTTTGCTTTGTTTTGGTTTGGTTTTGGCTTTTTTTTTTGTTTTTTTTTTTTGTTTTTTTGTTTTGTTTTGTTTTGGGGTTTTTTTGTGTGGGTTGCTTTGTTTGGGTATTTTTGTGGGTTTTTGGTGGGTTTTTTGTTTGTTTTTGTGGGTTTTTTTTGTTTGTTTTTTGTGTGTTTTTTTATTTTGTTGTTTTTGCTTTGGTTTTGTTTTTTGGTGGGTTTTTTGTTTGTTTTTGGTTGGTTGGTTTTTGTTTTTTTGGGTTTTTTTTGTTTCTTGCTTGTTTTGTTTTTTGTTTTGTTTTTGTTTGTTTGTTTGTTTGTTTGTTTTTGGTTCTGTTTGGTTGGTTGGTTTTTGGTTTTTTGTTTTTTTTTGTTTGTTTGTTGTTTTTTTTTTCCTTTTTGGAGTTCATTCCCATCCGTGTAGGATCTGTGTGGAGCAGGATCCTGCCAGGGCTGAGACAAGCAGTGGCACTGAGGGTTTGGAGGGGGAGGCCGGCCACTAACACACTGTGAATGCTTAGCAGAAAGGGTGATGTGAGGTAGCAAAATCAGACCTTGGGTTCCTGTGTTGAAAGGTGTTTTTCCCTCCCTGTTTGATGTTGCTATTTGTTTTTATGTCACTGCCTTTGCTTTCTGTTAACCAGCAGCTGGAATGTGCTTTGTAGCTGCCTGTTCAAAGCACAACCCCTCGGCCTCTCTGTGCTATTTTTCCTGAATTACAATTTTTTACCCCTGTTTGAGTTTTATTACCTTTGTTTTTGTGTGCGTCTCCTGCCTGAGAAGGGGACCAGAAGGTTTGCAGGAGGAAGGAGCAGGCAGGTCATACCCTGGCCCAGACAGGGTGCTGGGATTATGCCCAGGTGGGGCAGTGACACTGGGAAATGCCTTTTCTTCAGTTATATCTTAACACAACTCAGTGGAAAGAGCTGGCACTATCAAAAAAACAGTTCTGATGAGATTTCAGTTGCCTAAAACTTGCCTGATGTGGATGGGATCTACTCTTCCTTCCCTGTTTTTATTTCCTGTAACTATTGCTGGATCCTTGCAGCCAAAGGACAAAACTAATAAAATTCAGTGGAGTCAAAATGTTCCTGGGAGTGTGCCAGGAACCTGTAACAGACTCCACTGCCAGGGGGAAAAAACCACCTCTGTGGAGACGACAGGAATGGAGATGGACACAAACAGGGCAGCTTTGTCCTTCTGCTTTTAGGGCACTGTGAGATGATACTGTCTCTTGCAGGCTTGGAAAGGGCTCTTGGAAAGGGCACCTCCCTGGGAGCTCAGGGAGAGCCCCAGGCTCCCTTTTTCCTGGTAAAGCCACACTGCACCATGGAAGAGAGACCCCTAGGTTGATCTTTATGGGGATTTATTAATTGCTGAAGGCAAAAAGGGCATGCACATGCTGCTGCAGAGGAACATGGTCTCATTGTGGAGGGATGGCAGCTCAGGCCAAGGGGCAAAGCTCCCGTTTGATTTTCACCCCAGGGGAGCCAGGGCTGGGCACAGCCAGTGACCCAGGACAGCTTTGCTCTGTGGTGACAAGTGAAGTTAATTGGTTTCAGCTCCTGCTCCTCAACAGCAGAGCCAGGGTGATGTTTCCACCCCTCAGTGCAGTGCCCCTCTGTGCTGGCTGCTGCCCTCCAGGGATTTTCTCCACTCCAGGATGTCACCCTGCCTCTTGGGGTGATTTATTAGTAAAAACATGCCCTTTTTTGCCTTTAGTGCAGCACTTTCCAGGCAGCTCAGAGTAACTTTGCTCATGCAGTGCTGCTCCTTCTCATTCCACAGTTTCCAGATGCAGGAGAGATGCTCTGCAAACCCTCCCTGGTCCTCTCACCTGCAGGCAAAAGAGCAAAATCAGCTCTAAATGAGTTTAGAAGCACCAAAAAGTTCGCTGTGTGGTTTACAGGCAATCCCAGCATTGCACAGAACAGGAATGGTGTGTCCTGTGTGGCCTTGCCCAGTGGCTCACAAAACCATTCCATGCTTTGTCAAGGCTGGATCAAACTGAAAATCCACTGCCCTTTGCTTCCACTCTGCACAGTTTTTGTATTATTCCCTTTCTGTCTGTGTATTTGGTCTCCTTTTCTGATTTAGATGTTTTGAGTTCTTGTCAAGGCTTTTTCTAGTGTCCCCAGAAGGGGCTGCTGACTACAGAGACAAAAGCAAAATCTTCCTTGACTTTTTCCTGCTTGCTCATGTTTCAGTCCTGGCAATCCTGGTGGTGGTGATGCTTTCCTGGGCACTTTGCTGGGAAACTTAACTGTGTTAAGCAAAATATTGTTTTCAGGGACTAAATCAAAGAGCAGTGCAAAGTTGGAGAGTTTTGGAAGGAGGGCTGGGGAGTGAGCAGGGGGAAAATAACATCAAGAAAATTAGGTGAAGCCTTGTAAAAAAAATAATCCCATCTTGGGAATTGCCCTGCTTTCACTGCCTGAAGAATTACTGTGCCATAATCAATTCAGCTCTTGATGTTTCCTGTGGTGTTTTTGATATTATGAGATGCTATTGACTGCATCCAAGTGCCTTTTATCAAAAGTTAGATGGGTGCAGTTGGGGACCCACTGCTGCAGGCTGTGCCTTGCTCAGGGCTGGACTCCAGCAGGGGTGATCTGAGGGCAGGCTGGGATGGCAGTGCTGGGAAGGAGGGATGGGGATGGAGCACAGCCTGTGTATAATCTTTGCAGAGCCTGTTTCACCTCCAGCAGAGGGAACAGAAGTGGCTCATATGCAGCAAACTGGAGAGGAGGCCTGCAGTGGTTGAAGAGCCCCCAGCTGCACTGGGACACGTTCAGGAGTGTTGGCTCAGCAGCTGGATGAGTTTTGGGGCAGAACCTACTCCTGTCTCCTGCAAGCAGGAGGTCTGGGCAGTGCACAGCACCCAGATACCACAGGGCTGGGTAGCTCCATGCCAACTGACGTTTCACTTTATGTGTCAGAGCTGTCCTCCATCTGTCCCAGGGTGGGGGAGTGTCCCCTCCTGGCTGGTGGCTGTCCCCCTGTCACTGCCTCATCACGTCCATCCCAGCCCTGCCACAGGGCTCTCTCCCAGCAGCAGCTCATTGTGCAGAACCCAGCAGCACAAAATTAAACCCCAGCGAATACTTCCCTGCTGCTGCCAAGGACTTAAAGTGACACAAATGAAGCAGCTGAGCATTAAGGCAGGATGCTGTGTAAATATGCACTGAGCTTTTGCAGGGAGAAGTCTCTTCATTCACTTCAGTCCACATTTCCTCTCTTTTATTATTTTTTTTTTTTTAATCAGTGTGTATCAAACACAGGCGAGAGGTGGAGGTGTTAGTTCTGACTGTGGGTGCTCTGGGTGTGGACTGTGGGTTCTCTGGGGCCAGAGCTGAGGAGTTTTAAAAGAGTTATGATAAAGTTGTCACTGGATAAATAAATGGCTCATCAACTGATGGAATCATAGAAGCACAGCATGGTTTGGGTTGGAAGGAACCTCAAAGATCATCTTGTCCAATCCCCCTGCCCACAGTAGCTCACACTCCCCATTCCTGTTGGTGGTGGCTCCAGTGTCCATCCTGCATCTCCCTGAGGTAAGGGAGAGCTCTGGGGGCAGGGGTGGCCCTCTGCTTACCTGAGCCAAGGATTCAGCACTGGGTGTGTTGGGAGGCCTGGCTGCTTATTTCCTTACAGGAACTTCTCAAGGACTTCAGGGTGGTGCAGATCATTCCTATCTGATGTGACCAAAGGCAAATCCAAGCCAAGCCCTCCCACTCTCCTGCCTGGGTGCTGGAGACTGGGTCCAAGGGCAAGGAATGCTCCTGGGTTTGTGCTGATTTGCCTCAGTACCAGACCAGGGGGGTGAAATGGCTTTTTTGGGGGTAAAAGCCATATTTTTTGTCTGAACACAGCTGATAAGTGATACTGATAGAGGAATAACACTGGGTTTTCATGGCATCTCACTGGGAGCTCAGGGAGGGTCACAGGGTCCCTTTTTCCAGGTAAAATTGGGATATGCTGCATCACAGGCAATTCATTATAAATGGAAACCTTCTCTTTTTACAGAATCATAGAATACCAGGTTGGAAGTGGACCCCGAGGAATTACTGAAGCCTGATTTATAGAAAGGGGAAAGAAAAGGAGCTTTTAGCAGGGAAAACATCACTGCAGTACAAATAGCACCTGGCTTGCTTAAAAAGCACAAGTGGGCAGCAGATGGACTTGGAAGCAGCAGGGGTGGCTGGATGGGGGGACAACACCTGTAATTGGGGAGCAGCCACACAAATCTGCTGCTTTCCTGGGTGGAAAAGAAACCACAGAAAATCCTGCCTCAGAATGGGAGGGATAGAGGCTGTTCCTGTGGAGGCTGGACATTGTCCTCTGTCTGTCCCTGTCTCTTAGTGTCATTCCAGCTGTGCAGCTGTGGGTGACAGGGCATGCAGAGAGTTGGGAGCCTTCCCACAGGCACTCCAACCAGCCCTCCTACACACACACACACCTTTCCCTGAATCACCAGGTCAGGCAGAGTACTCCCAGAACAGCCCCAGACAATCTCATTTTTGGGGAGGGTGTGGGTTTGACTGTGCAAAGCCAACTGGAGTATCTGGGGTGAGGTCCCTGAGCTCTGGCTCTGGGCAGCAGCTGTGACAGCATGACCTGTGTCAGCATGTCACCTGCTACAATGGACTGTGAGTTCTGGAAGGTTCATCCAGGCTGTGCTGGCTTTCCCAGTGGGAGCAGGGCTGGGAGAGGTTTGTGCTAGGCAGGCTGAGGCAGTTCAGAGGGAGATGAGCTGGTTTGCAGGGCCAGCATGGTGTCTGCACTCAGCATCAGCCCTGCAGGTCTCTGGGTCAAGCACTCACACGGAGTGAGAACGTTTCCTCAGAGCAAAGCTACAGAAATAAAACCCAACAGCAAGTGCTGGGCGACCTATTTAGGAAATCCAGGGCTCTGCTTGGACTTGATGCTGCACAGTCCTGGCAAAGGCAGGCCCACATTTCTCAGGGGGCTGAGCTCAGGGTGATGTGACCACCCAAGGCAGAGGAGGCCATGCCTGTGGGTGGGCTCTGCCACGGGGACAGCCTCCACAGCCCGAGGGGAGCAGAGTTTGTGCTGTTCATCCTTGCTTTGGATGTAGGAGCAGGACACATGTGTGATGCTTTTTTACACTACAACAACACAAAGACTTTGACTTCAGAAGGTTGAAAATGACTCCTTTATTTTTGGGA
The DNA here is from genome assembly GCA_024734555.1 of Trochalopteron elliotii. Taxonomy (NCBI): domain Eukaryota; kingdom Metazoa; phylum Chordata; class Aves; order Passeriformes; family Leiothrichidae; genus Trochalopteron; species Trochalopteron elliotii. Next base: position 1,686,509 of record JANPWX010000103.1, read on the forward strand.
TGTATTTTTTTTTTTTTAATACTATTTTACACAGACCAATTTGATTGGTGAAACAAAGACAGACTTCTTTAATCACATTGGTCAGAGTGGAGGGACATTCAAGAAGAAGTCCCTCCTAGGGAAAAAATGTAAGCAAACTTGTAGTTACAAAAACATAGGGTTTTTTACAGAAAATTCCCTGGGAAAGGAATTTCAGAAAACTAAAACATTTCAGGCATGAACCGGGGCTACACGTGACATCTTCTAATGGCACATGTGTGCCAAGGAGCTCAGGGAATTGTAGATCCCTGCCCACCCAGGGGGATGGAATTAATGGGACAGACAGAACACTGGTCACAGACACTTTACAGCTCTGGGGTGGGTTGCCTCACTCAGTCTCAGTTATCCTGGGACAAAATCTTTTTTGGTGGGATTCCCTCTGGCTTGGCCAAGATGCTGTTAGTAGGGAGATGGCTTTGGCACTGTGGATGGCACCAGGCACTGCTCCACCCTGCTCTTGCTCTCTGAGCTGGGCAGTGGGAGCCTGGCAGGGAAAAGAATTCCTATGACTTTGACACGGATAGACTTTGCAAACTCCTTCATTCTCCAGTGAGAACATTGGTGTGAAAATCAAACAGGATCAGGGCCCAAAGGGCTTGAGAAATGGTACAAAAAGCTCCCTGTCTCATCTCCCAGCACAAATCAAAGGCTGGTTTTGTGCAGTCTCTGGGCCACCTCGTGGTTTCATGTCAATCCTTATCCATGGTTGCTTTACTCACAACTCCTGTGCATCACTCTATCAAGTGATCTGCTGAAGTCCAGACAGATCAGGTATTTCCCTTTAAAAAAAAGATAATGGTTATCTTATCACAGAAAGATAAAGGTGGGTCTGATATTCTTCAAAATCAAGAGGTAGACACGGAGGGAGGGGACAGGGCCCAGCGTGTCTGGCAGGAAGTGTCACCCCTCTGTCACTTGTCCTGTCTGGGTGTGCCTGTGGATGGGATTGATCCCTGTGGGAATGTCCCACCCCCCCACACTGGGTCCATGAGCTGCACAAGCTCCCATTGAGCTTCCAGAGCTTCCACCAGCTTCGAGTGCTCCTGCCTCACCCCATCCCAAGGTCTCTGGTCCCCTTGGTGTCCCCTCCCAGTGCAGATCCCCCCTGCCCTCCCTGGAGCCCTCCAAGTAGGAGGAGCTCCTACCTTTCCTGGTGACAAAATCAATACCAGTGGCTTCCATTAATATTCTAGGAATGGCAGAGAAGATTGACTGCCTCATTAGCAGGCATCGTGTGAAACTCTGACAATAATTAACAACTCAACGGTCTTATTTGCTGGCCTATCACAGAAGTATTCAATCAAAAATGTAATTTGCTCGACGCTCCCATTTACCATAAAGAGAATATTCCTTCAAAGTTTTAAATAGACTAATTAAGAGGGAAGAAATACAGGGGAAAAAATTATTAACAGTATAGTTTTAATGGGAAATTACTGGAGCGTATTAATAATGCAATAACCATTTTTAACAGCTGTCTGTCAGTTTGTGGGCCAGGGTAATTAAATTAGTCACTAAAGGGTCACTCAAATTAGGTGTCAGAGAGCGGGGCTAACGAAGGCACGCCAGGAGAAATGCTCTGGCGCAAGGAGAAGGGTGAGATGCTGATGTTGAAGTCAGAAATCCCCAGAGCTGGGCATCCCTGGTCACATGAGGCAGCAGCACCTCCTTGGTTTAGGTGTGCCAGGAGATGAGAGGAGCAGGGCAGAGCTTTGTGCAGGCAAAGGCTGGGTTGTCTCTGGGAAAGTAATAAGGAGGAAGAGTCTTCTGTGAGCATGAGCATGGCCCGGGGTGGCCTCTGTGACGTCTGCCTCAGCCTGATGCTGCTCGGGTTTTTAATCTCTTTCCCAGAGCCAGAAGGCAGCCATGCAGGGGATTTCTGGCAATTCCTTTCAAGGCTTTTATATTCTGCGGGTTTCAGCCTTGCATTCCACCTTCCTCCACCCCTTTCGCCCCCTCTGAAATGAATTGCAGTTAATTTTGGATGTTGTTGAGCCTGGAAACACATCTTTCTTGCCACCAGCCCATTAAAAAAATATATTTACAGTTCCATAAAGCAGAGCCAGCTGCCAAGGTAACGTCCTGCTGGCTCCCTTGTGTTCCAGGCACAGAGTAAGGATTTGGAGAGGTTGGATTTGCTTCTGTGAGCACAAGGAAGATTTTAACCCCAACAGAGAGGTTTCTACCTGAGAAAAATCACTCTGTCCTGCCTGGGGAGGTCTTGTAGGGAAGCAGGGTGCCCAAGGGACCTGGGGTGCTTGGGTTCAGGGCCAGGGGTTACTGCTGCAATTCCCTTTCCTTCTCCTCTCCATCAATCAGGATGTGGATGCCTCTGGGTCTGAGTGGGAAGGGATTACACCTTCCAGTGTGATTTTTTGAGATTTCGTCCATTTTCTCAATTTTGTATTGGAGTAGGACCTTTTCCATAGTGTGACTGTGTGGAAAAACAATTGGCTGCAAAGCAGTAATCAAATCCTAGAGGAAAACCTTCATCCATCAAGAGGTACCAAGCAAAGTGGTGGTTGGGGTGTTTGGAGGGCACAGAGGTCTCTGAAACCATGACCTACATCATGCAGAACAAGGCATACATTTCCATACATTGGCTGCACCTTTGGGCTTTTTTGGGCAACTTTCCTACTCTGATTTTATGTTTTCTCACTCTCAGGACCTGTAGGTGACGGAGGGGATGGCAAAGCCTCTGTGTTCCCCTGAGAGGTTTCAATTTTCATGAATCAACAGAAGTTTGTTTTTTTTTTTTTCCATAATTCTTTCTCACATCATCCCCATTTGAAATTTAACTGCAGAGATGCCCTGATCTCTCTGAAGTGCTTGGGGCTTTCTGCTGCTCTTTTTTCTATCATTAAGGCATGTATAAAGCTAGGAGTTGCTTTAAGTGGGTGGTATGGGCAGAAAATGTGCTCCACATGGCACATGGGAGTTAAATACCACCCTGTGGAAGCAGCTCTGGTTCAGCTGTTGGCTCCTCAAATCTCTTCAAGAGAAGCACAAGGAGCACCCCAGGTGAAGGGAAATAGTAAAACCCATCAAAACTCACCAAAATATCCCAACAACAGAAAGAACCCCAAAGCTGTGCCCACCCTTCCTGCAGCCTGGGTGGGCACTGGGGCAGAGGCAGGCCCTCCTCTGTCTCCACAAGAGGGGGAATTACAAGCTGTATAGATTATTTTAATGGCCGTATTACTTCCAACTGTGCCTCCACCATCTGTTCTTCCCCAATTACAGATGCAAAAACCCAGCATGTCTCCCCGTTCAGGCTGTAGAGGATGAAATACAAGCCTTGTAAAAAGGGTGTATATCCTCCCAACAATGCAGTTGGCACCTGTGAAGTTTTTCTGTTGGGTTAGGATGCTTAGCCTGGTCCCTCTGCTCTGCATCCCAGCCCATGCCCAGCTCCAGATTGGCAGAGGGAGCTGTTAATAAAAGGCAGAGGCTGTTTTGCTACGAGATTTGTCTAAGCTGTGCGGGGCAGCTGAATTATTAACGCTGACCAAGCGTCTCAAGTGCTACAAAAACTCTACAAGAACCTCTTACCTCCAGCACAGTGATAAACAGGATTGAGGCACGGTGGGAGGGAGGGAATTAAGACAGGACATCAAAGACTGGATTCCATCAAGTAAATCATGCCATTGCTCCAGTAAAAGAGCCCCTAAATGTTTTATTAGGGATTTTCAACAACTACCAAAATTAAGATGGAAGGGATGAATTATTAAAAAATAGATTAACTAAACCAGCCTCTGAATTAAACATGAAAGGTGCCTGTCGGGAGGAGCACAGCCACTGTGTGCTGCAGGCATCTCAGCCCTCCAGCCAGACAGGCTGGAAGGGTCTGGAAGGGGTGAATGGCAGGGCTGGGGGGGATCAGAGCCACAGGCTGCTCTGCCAGGTCAGGATTGCAGTGCCAGGGCATGGAGAGACTGGCTGCAAGGTCAGGAAAGCAGAATTCCAGGTGCTGCAGAGGCAGCAAAGGAGGGGTTCTACCTCAGAAGATGCACAAGGGGCAGCCAAGGAAATAATGCTGGTCCTCTGTTAAATAATGCAGGGAACGTAGGTGGGAAAAGGAGACTTGCCTGAAGTACTTGAAGCAGGATCTGGACTTCCTTTTCCTGTGTGTTAATCTGGTTTTATCAACTCAAAACCACCTGTGGCAGGACAGAGACTGAGAATGGGACTGGGACAGGGACTGGGGATTAGTTCAGGGGCTGTGATGGGCACTGGGCAGCTGCTGCTCCAGGTTTGATGCTTATGGCATTGGATAAGGGTAAATGAAGGTTTGCAGGGGCCAGAGAGCCCCCAGGGTGAGGAGATGAGTGAGGAGGGCTCCTGTGGCCCCTCCATCCAGTGTCCCTGGGAGGACAGGACATGATTTGGGTGATGTCAACATCTGGGAACAGCTGGAACAAGGGGTCTGTCCATGCCCCTGCATAATAAGGCCACATTGCTCTGCCCATTGTTTGCTTCTTGTGCCAAACCTCTCTTACCTGTTAAAAATAGAGACAGTATCTTCAACTCTTCTTAAAGGAGCCGCGGGATCCCAGTTTGGTGTTTCTGTGCCCTCGCAGTATGACCTGTTCTGACATTCCCCATGCCAGGATATGGCAGCCTGTGCAGGTGGAGCACAGGAGAGAACAGGAGGTGAAGGGATGCTGATGTCTGTGGTTGGTTTTGTTCCAGCCTCTGAGGGAGGGTGGGAGCATTGTGGGAGCATCAGCTCCGAGTGCAAAGCACAAAGTGTGGTGGAAATTTCTGTTTGTTCCCTCTTTCTTTCTTCGTCCCCAACATGTTCAAAGCTCTTGCTTGGAAGCCTACAGTCAAACCCCTGTGAATGCCAGCAGTAGTAGAACTGCTGGGAGCAATTCACAGTGTCTGCAGCAGCACTGCTTTAAGGGGCACTGATGGAACGAGTGGAGGCTCCATTCATAATAATAATAAACCGCTATTTTGTGGTTTTATGCCTCTTTTAATCTTCACAACTCAAAGGAACATTAATTAACTGTGTGGCACAGTGGGAGGCAGGTAGCTGCTGTTGTCCCCGTTTTACAGATGAGGAGGCTGGAGCACTGGCACATCCTGCAGCCTGCCCACAGTCAGACAGTATTTCACCCTCTGAGTCTGCAGATGATCCCAAATGCCAGCTCCTGCTCGGAGCTTTATTCCTGGGAATGCTCTCCTGTGGCAAGACAGGCCCTCAGGAGTTTTGATGTCATTTGCATTTCTTTACACCCAGTTTGGTTTTGGATAGATGGAGGTGAATATTGCTGAAGTCAAATGAGAATCTTCTAATGTGAATTAGTCCAAATGCCAAAAGCAAGTTCCTTGCCCTCAGGCCAGCGACCAGGCAGTGCTCCAGCTCTGCAGTGCTCCTTCCATTGGGAGGAAAACTTGGAGAAACATGTAAAGCTCAGTCTTTGCTATGATCCCCACTTTTCACTAATGTCTGGAGAAAATAATGTTTGGATGAAACAGTAAAAATACAACCACTGGCAGTTTTCCTGCTCAGAAATCCCCAGGTTTGCCTCTCTGGTAAGCTCTGCCTCCAAAAGCCTCCAGCTTGACTCTTTTTCCAAGAGTCACATTTGCAGAGATTTGCTTCTGCTGCTGCTTAGTGGCTGAAAAATCAATGCTTTGGCCCTTGTGTGTGTAACCAAAGGGGAGTCTTGGCTTGTGTTTTGGGAGGGGCTCTGGGTAATCCTCACCTCTCCTCACACACAACACCGGGCTGGCACTGCACTCTCTGCAGGGTGAAGTGAGTCAGGCTGAGGGATCATTATACTCATCCTGCCATGGGTACTGGGGAGGGGATCAGCCCTCCCTTGCTCCCTGCCCACTCCGAGAGCCCTCCTGGTGCTCACAGCTCCCCTTTCTACCTGGAGGCTGCCCTGGACTCTGGGGGATGCTCCAGGCATCCATCATATCTTCCTGCATTGCTCCCCGGTGGTTTGTGGGGTTTGTGGTGGGCCCATGGAAGGCCACATGTCTGTGTGGCTGCTTCTAATGTCTTTTAAAGGAAGTAAATTACATTTTGGGCATCCTCCTCGGCCTCTTGAGGCAGACCTTGGATTAGCATGGAGGCTTTTCCATTTAGTCTTTTTAATTATGACAGACACTGAAATAAAGGTGGTGAGTGAAGAATGATGCGCAGGAGAAGGAGGGTGGTCCTGCAGTGTGCAAACACTGCTCTTGTCTTTCTTTTTTACCTTTTTTTTTTTTTTTTTTTAATCTCCTGTCATCAATCTCCTGTTGCTAAATGTGCAGCTGGAGAGAGGGTTCCTAGGCAAAGTTCCTGCTGATGGATTCTGACAGATCTAATCAGGCAGGAATGGTGACAACCACGTCCTGCACCGCTGTGAATTGTGGTTCAAACCCAATATCCTTCACCATGACACACTGTGGCAACTGAAATGAGCCTGATGGCTGAGATCTGGTTGGCCTGAGGGGAGGAATGTTCCCATCACATGCACAGCTGCCTCTAGCTCCCATCACTGCTGCTGGGACTGGGTCTCTGATGCATCCCTTGCAACCTCTGCCACCATGCAGCTCCAGTGCAGGCCTTTAATGTCTCTCCCAAGGGGTTTTTACCTGCCTAATGATGTGGGTGATCTCAAGGCCTTACTCCTCCTCAGGAAGGCCTTCTCCCAAGTGAGACAATTATTACAAAATTATTACAATTATTATTACAAAATTTTTACAATCATTATTACAAAATTTTTGCAATTATTATTAAATTATTACAATTATTACAAAATTGTAATTATTACAATCATTAATTGTAATAATTATTAAAATTATTTTGCAATTATATTATTATATAATGATATTATTATGTGATAATAATATTACATCTATTAATAGGTGTAATAGCATCTGTTACAAGCAGTTCCAGGGGCTGTATGCTGGGACTGATTTGATTGTGCTTAGGAGTAGCTTAGAGCACCTCTAGGTCTGTATCTAAGCTAATCCTCAAGGCTGCCTTCTTTAACCATTGGAGATTGGTCTGTGGGGCTCCGGGCATGGATCAGCTCTTTTCCACTGCCTTGGGGCAGGGGGAGCACCCACAAATGAGCCAATTTCTCCCTGTGAGTTTGGAGGAGCCCAAAGCAACCAGTCCTGTGTGTATCTGTGGATGAGCTGAATCCCATGCCTGGCCTCTCAGATCTGGGGCAGGGTTTTTCTGCCCACTCCAGGACCAGCAGCAGTGAGGTCTCAGCCCTGCACAGGCTGTGCACCCATTCTGGACAAAGCCCCTGGCACCAGCAGGTGCTCAGTTACAGCAATGCAATCCCCTGTCATTTCAGCTCAGGATTTGGATCTGGGATCATCTGTTTTAAACACATCACACCCAGTCCCATGGCTCAGTCCCAAGCCTTGGCAGAGCCAGCACAATTCCTGCCTGCCAGTGCTGAGCTCCCAAGTGAAACACCCTTACATGAGATACAACCATGCCCTGCTTCAGCCTCTCTGCCTTTAACCCTCTCTCCTCCTCAGGCAAATGTTGCTGTTCCCTGCTCCACGTCCAACTCCCCACTCAATTTATCTTGTTTATTGACTCAAGCAGAAAGTCAATGTTTTCTTCATCTGCCATTTGCTTCGATGGCAGCCAATTTGGTTCATCAAAAAAAAAAAAGCATCCAAAAAACAACAAACCAAAATGGATTCAACAGAGTTTAGCATCAGATATTTCTTCCTTTTTTTTTTCCCTCTTCCTTTTTTTAAATGCTGATTATTCTTTTTTTTCCTGAACACACCTGGCCCTGGACACAGCTTGGCAGCCTTTGCTGTACGATATGGCTGCAGGCAAGGCTAAAAATGTGCAGCAATTACCCCACGAGCTGCAGAGCCAGGAGGGAGCCTGGGGGTCAGCTCATTACAGGCAGGCAGTGCTGCAGTGCCCCGTGCCCTCCTGATGGGAGCTGTTTGTTTGGGAAACGTTGGCCTCTGGGGCTTTCATGTGCATTTGGAGCTCAGAAGTCCAAAGGTGATGCTTTGCAGGCATTGCCTGGATCAGAGCTTCCCAGGCTTGTGGGCTCCTTCCTTGTGCTGGGGGTGGGATGTGGGATGTGTCTCTGATGGGATGTTCATGGCACTACAGATCAGGAGAGGCTCACTGAAGAGAACTGAAGGGGTGCTGCAAGTGCAGGGCTAAACACAGCCCCTCCCCAAGGAGTTTGCAAGGTGGGATCAGTGTGTGGCTGCTTTGAGGTCTGTGCAGGCAGTGCCCACAGCCAGAGTGGCACAGCTTTGCAGGGGAGGTAGAAGAGGAGCTCTCCTGGCAGTGTGGGTGCAGTTTTAGGTGATAACCAAAGTGATTTTATGAGATGTGCCTGCTGCACAGGGTCATCCAGACCTTCCCCAGCCACCAATCCCCATCACCTCCCCTCAGCCAGCAGTGGTGTCTCTGATCCTGGGCTGAGCTTGCTCAGGGATCCAAACCAGCACAAGCCCCTCTTTTGTCTCCAGGGTAGGAAATGCTTTGCCCTGAGGTGCCAACATCTCCAGGCAAGGGTGGGATGAGTTCCTACCAAAGCCAGCAGCAGATCAGGTTGCTCCTCACCTCTGGAGACCAGACCCCTGGAGGTGGTGTCCTCAGAAGGGCTCAGTGACCAGTGGCTTCCAGAACAGAGTGCTGCCCTTGTGACAGATCCACCTGTGCTCCCTGGAGCTGCTCTGGATGCTGGGCACCTTGGAAAACACAGTCTGCTTCAGGGGCCTAGATAAGAGCCAAGCCCTTTTGAAAAACTTGCCCAGATGGACAGAAAACCCAATGCAAATCTCTCCCCAGGTATAAAATTAATTAGATTCTAACTTCAAAGGGTACTCCTGGAAATGAGCTGTAAATAATCTGGTTGTGCCTCAGTTCCTCTGTCTGTGGACATTCATCGGGCTCTTTTTGAGCCAGTGAGTGTTGCTTGATGGAAGGTGCTATATATAGCAGCAGAGCTATGCATATATGGATGCATATGCATAAATGTATCCCTAGTAACTGACCCAGGTGTGTGATGTTTTCTGTAATACAGCTGACAGGTTTGTTTCCCATAAAAAAGCTCCAATTTTGCTTCCTGTGGGCTCTCACCCCTCTCTTTGTGCAGCTGTGTGCAGTTTTCTGAGTCTGCTGCTCCCTCACCCCGTGCCATGGCTGGAAGCCACAGAGGTTGGGATCATCTGAGATGCTCAGAGGGGTTGGTGAAGGTCACCCAGGTGTGTGGTTCAGCTGGATGGGACTTTATGGCAGAGCTTGGTGCTGCTCCTGGAGCTGCAGCTGGAAGCTGCTGAGCTGTGGTGCTCAGAGCTGGCCCCTGCAGGGCTGTCCTGCCTGCAGCCAGCATTCCATAGGGATCTGCACTCCCAACACCCATCCCTGCCTGTGTGGAGGTGGCTGCTCCCTGGCACACCCAGTTTCTGAGGAGCTCGGTGCAGTCTGTTGCCAGCGGATCGATAGGAACATCTGTGAAAAATCAGGACATGGATATCTGATCCAGCAGCCCTGGCTGTTTCCTGTTTATCTAATCTAATTCTATCAGCATTTCTGAAGTGCTTATCAGCACCACATCTTGGCACTTTGTATGTGTACTGGAAACCCCCCCCCCCCCCCAGTCGCTGGGCAATGAGAGGGGTTGAGTCTGGGCTGTGGCCCCTCCCTCTCCCAGTTTCCCTGCAAAATCCAACTTTTCCTCATGACCTTCATGGATTTCTCCAGAATCAGATCCAGAAGAGCCCACGAGGACAAATAACTTGTCCAAAATACCCCAGAAGGGTGTCAAAGGGAAGGAAAAACCCAGTGAGTAATTCATGCCTAAGCAGAGGCTGAAGTCTGAGTCCCAACCTGGCATTTTTCATCTTGGCATTGCAAAATGCTTGGGATGACCAAAGCCCCTGTACTGGATCTGTCCCATGGGGCAGTGTAGGACATCTCTGGTTCTGTGGGGCTGGGGGACTGTGCAGCCATGGTGCCCAGGAGCAGGGGCTGAGATCCTTCCACCTCCTCTTTTATCTTTCTGGCCCCACCACCAAGCAAATTCCCAATTTCTCTTCCAGGGAAGCAGGGTGGAGCAATGGAAACTGGCACAGCCAAGCTCCTGTTTGGGCTAGAATGTATATCTGGTTTAAATGGGAAAATCCTTTAAGGCTCATGCCTTGGGAATGCTGAACAAGCTGGAACCTGAAATCTTGGTTTGCTGATGGCTTGGAAGGGCAAAGGCAGGGAGAGGGTGGCTGGATGCTCCTGTTTTCTCCAGCCTGAGTTTCTCTCTCACCTCTCACACTAGGAGTGGATATAGGTGAGGTGGTGAGGAGATGGCGAGAGCTCATCACAGCTCTGAGTTTAACGTCACTTTTGCCATTAATGACATTTTCTTTGCCCTGTCACGTGGAATCCATGTGAATCTGTGTTGTATGAACCAGCCTAGGCAGGGCTGCAATCACTGCCTGGTACTGGTGTGGCCTGACCCATCTCATGATGTTTTAAGCCTGTAATAATTTAGGGTGAGAGATCTCAGGCCTTCTATCTTGGCTTTTGATTGATGGCTTGTATTTTCAAGATTTCTGTTTCTCCCCCCCAGGCAGCACTTTGAGACAGGCATTTTGTGGAGGGGCTCCCTCTTTTAGAGGCAAAGAACCACCTTTATTTGTCCAGCTCAAAAGTGCTTTTGAAAAACTTGAATTGCTGCACACAGCGTGGAGCCTGGTTTGGTTTTAACCCTGAGAGCCAGCAGTAATCATCCATCTCTGAGCACAGAGACAGCAGCTGGCCAAAAACACCCAGTGTGGGGCTGGTGGGGAAGAGGAGCTGGGAGAATGGGGCAGAGGAATGGGATATTCTGGGACAGGCAGTGAGAGGGCACGGAGCTGTCAGGGAGGAGTCTGCCCAGGTGATTTTTCCCCCTCCAGGGAGAGCTCTGCCCACCAAAAGTGGAGTGATGCTGCATCCTGCAGCTGCTGCTGGAAAATGTCCTCTTTTTCCAGGCTGAACACCTTCCTCCCTGCCCACAATAAAACCCCCAACAGCTCCTCTTTAGCAAACGTTATCAAGTTTGCAGAACTCCAGAGCTGGGAAGTGCCAGGGTTGGTTTGCTGTGCAGCCTTCAGGCAGACCCTCTGTGCATATGCATTATGGAATTGTCTTTAATGGCATGATCATATCCTAGTTTTTCACCTTTGCCTCGCTCAGCACAGCTGATGAACCTGCTCTGGGAATGATCTGCATTAATGTGAAGCTGTAAAAACTTCAACTGAAGTCAATGAGAGCTGTACTTTGAGCAGGGGAAAGTGTCATTTAATGCTAAGCACTCTAAAAAATCACATCTAAATGTCTCAGATTTGGTGCACGTAACGGACTGGATGTTTTTTACATCATTGTGCCTGTGCCTTGGCTCCCTGTCTGTAAAATGGGGATGATAACAGGGAGATTGGGAACTTAATCACTGTATTTGTTGTGAAATACTGCTGCTTCTTGGTGTTGAGTAAAGCATAAGCAAGCCATGAGGAGCTAAGTAATTGTGCATGCAGAGCAGTGCCTGGCTAGAGTACAATAAAGTAAGAGCTATGTGTTCCCCAAGGAAGAGAAAACAAGATACTGAGAAGCTGCAGAGGAAGTCATTTGCAGGGGGCTGAGAAGCTGGGGATGTTCATAGGTACCCAGGGGTGGGATTTGGGGTGCCTAAACTGAGCTCTGGACTGTTTCAGGCACCCCAGGGCTCCTGGCTGCAGCCTGGCACCATCACCTTTGGCACTGGGGGAGAGATGGGTCCTTAGGAAAACCCTCCTGAATGTGGTTTGGAGTCAACACCCTCATCAAAGGCAAAATTACTGGAGACTGCATTAAGGTTGTCTTGGCAACCTTAATTCCTAATTTCCTTAAATTTTGGGTATGTGACCTCACAACCTTTATAATTTTATGCCCTGCACTTTTTCTGTATGCCCAGGCCAGTGTGATGGCTCTGTTCTTGGCATGTCTCATGGACCCTGGTGTCTCCCTGGCAGTGCCCATCGTATCTGCTGGGGTGCTCAGGGGGGACACAGTGCTGGGTTTTCTCCTGGCTGGTGTTCCCAGGTGCTTCCTGTGGGATTTCTGTCCCACTGAGAGCACCTGCTGTGCTCCAAGCCCCTGTCCCATCCCATCCCATCCCATCCCATCCCATCCCATCCCATCCCATCCCATCCCATCCCATCCCATCCCATCCCATCCCACTTTTTGCTGCTGAGGTTCCTGACACCCAGGAGCCTCCAGCACACTGGAAATGAATCCTGCTGAATTTGGGATGGATTACAGACCGCAGCAAGTACCAACACATGCAATTCCCAGCACACTTCCTGACCGTGCTTTGCCATCCCTCTTAAGGCTCATGTGCCTTTTCTTAACCCTCCCAGCACTGACGTTGCCTGGGAGACTGAGCCAGCACCTCCTGCATTTCCTTTGGCTCGTGCAGGGTTGAAACCGCAGCCACAACCTTCCCTGAAACAAGAAAAAAACCCTCAGAATTAAAACTATCTTGTTAAATTCATCTGTGAATCCCTGGTTCTTCATATGGCAGAGCTGTGCTGGCTCTGAGGGGGCTGCAGAGAGGTGCAGGGTCCTTGTGAACCCCAACATCCCTTGGGATGTGCTTTCCCAGCTCGCTTTCATCCCGATGTGTTTGTTTTCTCTTTGCTTTGCTGTAATTAAATTCCCGGCCCTTCTGCCTGCAGAAGTGAGCTTCAAAACACTCTGGCAGAGGGAGAGGGGGGAGTTATTGAATCTCCAGCAAATTATTGATGCTTGGTGGGGAATTTTTCACACTTTCAACCTCAAGGTTTTTGGGAGAGCGTTTTTGCAAGTGTTTATTATAGTATTGCCACAAGAAGCGAGACTAGCCGGAAAATTTATAGCCAGCAGCTCATCAGCTGTGGAATGTCAGCACAGCACCGTTGAAATGCCTTCTCCAGTGTCACTCAAGTGAGGATGATTTCTCCCAGCTGAGGATCTGGATTGTGGTTTTTTCTTCAAAGCTTCCAGCGCTATTACAGTGGCTGAAAAGTGGTGGTTGGTGTACTGGGCAGAAAATCACTTTTTTCCTACATGAAATAATAAATCTGCAGGCACAGCACTGGGACATCTGGTTAAAGACAGGAGCTTCAGCATGCCAAAGTTTCAGGCTGTGAAGTCCCCAAGTGAGAAGCTGCCACCATTTCATGAGCTCCTTCAGTGCTGAGGATGGACATGAACTTTTCCAGAGCATTCCAGCTTGGTCAGTGTGTGAATGGACTTGCTTGGCTCGTGGTTCAGTGCTGTAGGAGATGGTTGCTGCATTCTCCACAGATAAACATATCAGGAAGAAATCCTTCCCTGTGAGGGTGGGCAGGCCCTGGCACAGGGTGCCCAGAGAAGCTGTGGCTGCCCTGGATCCCTGGAAGTGTCCAAGGCCAGGTTGGACACTGGGGCTTGGAGCAGCCTGGGACAGTGGAAGGTGTCCCTGCCCATGGCAGGGGATGGAACAAGATGAACTTTAAGGTCCCTTCCAACCCAAACCATTCTGTGATCCATGATTAAATGTTGCAGGAAAGGACTGTAGAGAGGATGATTTCTTGCTGCAGGCACAATAAAAATCTAAAGGGTCGAAATCCCAGAAAAGAACACATATTCTGTTGCATTTAAATTGGAGACCACTTTTCTCAGGTGATCATTTATTGCCACATTCTTTATAATTTGTGTGTTTAACTCAGTACAGAGCAGCCGAGCCTGTAGTGCAGCAGACCCAGCTGAAATTGTAGTGTGAGTGTGGGAAGTGCTAAAAGTACTAAAAATAACTTGGAAAACATCTTCAGTTGGCCGTCCAACAGCGGTGAGCACTTCCCATCCTCTTCTCTTGTTGCCTTGGCTGCCTGTCTTAAATGTGAAGAAAATCATCACCCCCAGTGTAGAGAAGCTGGGAGCAAAAATGAATGTTTGTGACACACAGGGGGTCCTGGGAGGGGACTCCCCTGGGGAAGGGGAGGCTCTACCTTTGCTGAGGGCAGCAATGACATGTGCTGAGTGTGGTGCTGGGGCTGCAGGTGGTGGCACCAAGGGGTCCCAAAGGCTCTAAGTGCAGCCAAGATCCCAGTCCCATGTGCTGATCAATTCTTTGATTCTGAATCTGGGCTTTGCAGCTGCAGCTTGGGGTTTTATTGGTTATTTATAATTATAAAAAAAAAAGTGATTATGACTTTGGCAGTGCACCCTCAGCTGGGATCCGTGTGTCACTCACCCTTTGTGCCCATTTCTGTGATGAATTTTCCAGGGCATGGTGGGAGAGCTGCTCAGAACTGCTCAGGCAAGCAGCAGCTGGGCTGAAAGATGCAGAATCTGGGTGAATATTGCTCTGTCCTGGCTTGCAAGTGGAGCAGCTCTGAAGTTCTCTGTTTGACAGAAGCAGGAAGCAGGGAAGGGTCCTGGGCATGAGCCCTCCTGGCTGGGATGTGCTGGGAGTTCCAGGTGAAGCTGTAGGTGACACAGCATCACACCCTGTGCTGCCAGTGGGCCCTGCCTCTAGAAACTCCTGAACATCAAGTTCCCACCCTGATCCCTCTCCAAACCCAGCTCAGGGAGCAGATGGCACTGGCTTAGACTCCAGCTCACATCCTATTCTTCATTTTTCTCACTGATGATGAACTTTGTAAGGCACTGAAGTCTTCAACCATTAGCAGGCAATAAAAAGGGGCAGCAGAGTTGGATAACACCCACTAATCCCCTTCAGGATGAGCTGGAGAGAAGAGCCACTGCAAAGCTCTGGAGCTTATTCTGGGATGAGTGCTTTGGAGGCTTTGAGAATTGCTTGGTGTTGGTATTTCATGAATAAATAACCCCCAGCAGTATTCGTCGGTGAATCTGCTTCATTAATGAGACCTGGAACAAAGGAGGAGGGTGGAGAAAAGTGTTTTTGAGGGAATCCAGGCGAGTGCAGGTGGTGGGAGGTGGAATGGGACTGTGTGGGGATGGGTGCCATGGTCTGCACCATGGGAGCAGAGCCAGGAGGGGAGCCCTGCTGTGCTGCACCACGCTGGACGTTTGTGCCACAAAATATAGATAGAAAATTGGGTTTTACTGATGCTGGGTGTGTGTTAGAGAGTCCTGGCAGGGAGGGGAGTGTGTTTCATTTATAACTATATAAATGAATTATACAATATATATATATATAATTTCAATGCCTGCAGGTGTCTTTGGGAGAGCTGGAGAGTTAAAGAGGTGTGTGTATGTGTGTGTGTGTGTGTGTTCATAGATGTTCATGGGCTTGTGGAGAGGATCTGGCACCACAAATTAGGTGGCTCTCTCCAAAATGCTCTTTTTCCTTTTTGACAAGACCTGGCTTCGGGTCAGTGATGGATTGCCCCATCCTCCCAGTGCAGCAGATGATGATCCCTGCCTGCTCCCTGGGGTTTTGTCACCTGAGTGCAGCCAGGGCCACCAGCAGCTTCCCTGGGCTCTTTGATGCACTCAGGACACGGAGCCCTGTCCTTCTCCATCCCACCCTGTCAGACCAGATCCAGGGCTTAGTCACTGAAATCCAGCACGGAGAGATGGAGAACAAGAGCTGTTCTTTTGCAGGCAGCTTGTTACTGCTGGGGGAAAGTGATTCATCCATCAGGGCTGGTCTGATCTGGCCCCCGGGTGATGGTGGGGATGGCTGTCCCCACTGGGCTCCCTGCAGTGGTGGCCAGATGCTGCCATCACTCCCAAAGTGTCCCCTGCCTTGTCAGCAGTGCTTTGTCCCCAGGGCTGACTCTGGAATGTGAGAACAGGAGCCCCATGCAGTGGGCAGGGAAGGGCAGGCAGGGGTCACTGCCAGGGCTGTGTGGGTGGAAAATTATCTGTTCCGTGCCACTGTCACCACAGAAGGCAGGTAATTAATGACTGCTCTTCATGCCCAAAATTAAATGGAGCTGCTGAGGCTGGCAGTGCCAGGGGCTCCTCCAGCTCTTCCAGAGGCAGGTGAAAGTGAAGTTTGCTCCCAGCTTGCCCTGAGCATCACATCAACCTCTCCTGAGCTGCCATCCCCCATCAAGGCTCTGTATTGATGCTCCTCTGATGGAATGACGTGGATCTGATCCTGCCAAACATCTGCCCTCACCCTGCTCCTCTCACAGGTGACACTTGAACACTTCCCTGAGGCTCCACTGCCCAACCTCCCAGCGAGGTTAATATTTTAATACCCTTAATGGCTCATTCCAGCTACCAGCCCTTCCTGGGCTTTGGCAGGGGTCATCCATTATGCCAGGCTTTGGAGAGCGAGTTTCCCATTCCCATCCTCAGCCCTCCCCAGGGCAGGAAGTTGGTTTGTGCTTCCAAGCTTTAATTAAAGCATGACAAGCTGCCCTTGCCAGCCCCAGTCTGGTGCCATGTGGGATGAGCTGATGTCTCCTGACAGAATTCTGTCTCTCTGGAGCAATCCTGTGCAAGGAGCCAGCCCCAGGATCTCCTTTCCACCACCCAAAGCAGCTGTAGCTTCTCACCTTCTCTTTCCAGGAATGGTGGGTTGTTTGGTGGCTCAGTGGAGGGAGGATGGGAGCATGGTTCTCCTTGCTGTCCTCCCACAATGAGAAACCCCCTGGGAGGACCAGATGGGGCTCAGCTTTTGGGGTGGGCGGTGGAGGAGCTGTCACGGTTTGTTGGTTTGGGCTTTTTTAAAATAATTCTCCTTACATTAATAAACAGTGGTTTAAGTTAGTAAATAATATCCCCTTCCTCCTCCCCATCTCTCCAGCAGAAATATGTGCCCTGATCTAATATATCCTGCCTTTCTCACTCCCTCATTTCAGAGGGGTTGCAGATCCTGGTGGGAACAGAGTGCTAAGAGAAAAGGGCCTCTAAAGATATTTGAAACATGACCAAGAAAGGACAGAGGGAGATTCGTCTCCAAATACGCTGGAAAATCTAGGAGGTGGGCCAAGAAAGGGAGAATATCAGGAGCTTGATTGCTATGAGTGAAAAGTTAATTGGGAAGCATTAATTGGGGTGAGAGAGGGCAGCACAGACATGAATTTGTTATGTGGGGCACCACAGTGCACACAGAGCTGTCCCAGTGCTGGGGTAACTCATCCACCCCAGCCCATGGGGATGTGCCAATTTACTATTTCTCAGTGCTTTTAGTGGTGTTTTCATTGTTGAAAGTCCCAACTTCTGGAATCCTGTGATTCCCTTGAAATCCAGAATCTGAAAAATCATGATTGTCAATACTTCACAAGGCTTTATTTGGATTTGGTCTCTGGGGACTTTCTAGCTCTGGAGTTTGCAGGGAAAAGCTTGGTTATACCCTTAAACAAATTTAGGGAGGAAAATATACATATAAAAAAAAATCCAGCACAGGAATTGATTTATTTTTAAAATCTCATCATGTTGGTGCCAGTTGCATTATATTCTTTTTTAATGCCTGACTCATGGTTTTCTCGAGCGCTCGGTGTTGGCAGGGCTGAGTGTGACAGCGTGTGAGCTCAGGGGCCCTCTGCTGATAGAGAATGCAGGGCTGCTTCCAGGCAGCACTGCCCTGGCCCTCCAGGGCTGATGAATATTCCTGTGCTGCTGTTTCATTGCCAAGCAAGCTGTTTTCACATTAAACCCCCCCCAAAAAAAGAGACACTATCGCTGGGCATCGGGTCATTGTGCTGATGGCCCAGCAGGAGAGAGGCTCAAGGAGAATAAACTATGCTGTGACTCCCAGCATTGCCTCTGGGGTATTGAGGTCACAGAGGTCAGGGTTAATTTGCAGCCTCCTGTGTGTCAAGATCTAATAAACAACCTGTGGAGGTCGAGTCTGTCACTATCAGTGACTTGCTCTGTGACCTTTCTCTCTCTCTGATCATTTTGTCTCTCTCCTGTCAGTAAGATGGTGATGGGTTCTGGTGCCCAGGATGGGTTGTGGGTATTGGTTAGCATATAAACTGTGCTTTGAAGATGAAAAATATCTTGGAGATGCTTAAAGCTCTTCTTGACAAGCATCTGTGTCCCTTTTGCAGGAGCCCAGCAGAAGGCAAAGGGGCTGAATGCTTTGTCACAGGCAAAAATCTGCTGCGTGTGCAGCTCTGAGAGGCAAGGCTGGGAGCTTCCCAAGGCTTCACGTGGCCTTGGAATTATTCCTGGGTGCTCATGCTTCTTGCTTGAGGGGTGTGACAGCACAGCAATGTCTGGGGCTTTGCCCATCATGGGCTGGAGTAGAGCAGCAGAGCTGTGCCTGCACCCACCCCTGCATTATCTGCTCCATATCCACATCCCAGAAAGCACAAAGCCCAGTTTCATGTGTATTTCCAGCTTTGGCAGTGTCCCCGGGGTGGATGTGGGTGATGGTGATGGTGATGGCAATGGACAGGGTGTGGATGCTCAGGAAGGCTTGGCCAAGCTCTGAAACATTCAGAAGAGTTTTATGGCTCTGGATTTGCTGTTGTCTAGTGTAGGGTTGGATTCACACCCAGCTCCAGGCTACTTATAAAGCATCTCCTATTTGCTAGTCTGCATAAAATTGGTGGACAGTATCTTTGGAACACCATGACTGGTTGATTCCATGAAAGATGCCAGAGTTATGCAGCAAATTCATTGTGTAGCATAATCACAAAGCCCTCATTTCCTTGGGAAGCTTCCTTTGGCTCCGGCTCGCTAATCAGGACGCAGAGATTTTGCTAGAGCAGCTCTCTGCGGATTGCCCTGCCCATGCCCTGCTCTGCCAGCTCCCTGCCAGCCCTAACAGTGCCTTTTCTCTCCAAGGGAAGAAGCGATGCTGTCCACCTACTTTGAAACCATCAATGACTTGCTGTCCTCCTTCGGGCCCGTGCGGGACTGCTCCCGCAACAACGGCGGCTGCACCCGCAACTTCAAGTGTGTGTCGGACCGCAAGGTGGACTCCACGGGCTGTGTGGTACGTGCTGGGGCTGTGGGGTGGGTACTGGGGCTGTGGGGTGGCTGCTGGGGCTGTGGGGTGGGTGCTGGGGCTGTGTGGCACGTGCTGGGGCTGTGGGGTGGGTGCTGGGGCTGTGGGGTGGGTGCTGGGGCTGTGTGGTAGGTTATGGGGCTGTGGGGTGAGTATGAAGGCTGTAGGGTAGGTGCTGAGGCTGTGGGTTGAGTGCTGGGGCTCAAGTGTAAGTACTGGGGCTGTGGGGTAGGTGCTGGGGCTGTGGGGTGAGTACTGAGGCTGTAGGGTAGATGCTGAGGCTCTAGGGTAGGTACTGGGGCTGTGGGTTGAGTGCTGGAGCTGTGGGGTGAATACTGAGGTGTTAGGGTAGGTGCTGGAGCTATGGGGTAGTTGCTGGGGCTGTGGGGTACATGCTGAGGCTTTGGGGTAGGTACTGAAGCTGTAGGGTAGGTACTGGGGCTGTGGGGTGAGTACTGAGGCGTTAGGGTAGGTGCTGAGGCTGTGGGGTGAGTACTGGGGCTGTATAGTAGGTTATGGGGCTGTGGAGTGAGTACTAAAGCTGTAGGGTAGGTGCTGGGACTGTGGGGTGAGTACTGAGGCTCTAGGGTAGGTGCTGGAGCTGTGGGGTTCATACTGGGGCTGTGGAGTGGGTACTGGAGCTGTAGGGTGGGTACTGGGGCTGCATGGTAGTTGCTGGGGCTGTGAGGTACATGCTGAGGTTTTGGGGTAGGTACTGAGGCTGTAGGGTAGGTGCTGGAGCTGTGGGGTAGTTACTGGGGCTGTGAGGTACATACTGGGGCTGTAGGGTAGGTGCTGGAGCTGTGGAGTGAGTACTGAGGCTGTAGAGAAGGTGCTGAGGCTCTAGGGTAGGTACTGGGGCTGTGGGACTCATACTGGGGCTGTTGGGTGGGTACTGGGGCTGTGGGTTGAGTGCTGGGGCTGTGGGATACATACTGGGGCTGTGGGGTCCCCAAACTGGGGCTGTGGGGTCCCCAAACTGGGGCTGTGGGGTCCCCAGGGCTGGCCTCTGGTTTGGGGACAATCCAGAGGCACATGTGACCTGCTCCTGCTTCCTGTGGCTGAGGGGATGTGTGTGCTGGAGGTGGACTTCCCCCAGTCCTGGGGCCTTCATGGCAAATCACAAATGCTTTAAGGACTCCAGGGAAGCAGCCCAGATGCTCAGAGGAGCAAAAGAAAAAAACTGTTTGAGGCTTGTGGTCACTTTCCTGCTTGTCAAGAAGCAGGGGTAGAAAGCTGCCTCGCTCTTTCTCCTGCTTTGTGCTTCCCAGTGTAGGAGAAAGGTGAAGCATCCCTCCAGCCTGTCCACCTCTGGGCATCTCTGACAGAGCCTTGATTTGTTTCTGAACATGCTCATGTCTTGCCAAACAATACCCTGAGTCCCAGGTTTTGCAGAGTCCAGAAGATCTTCTAGACTCTAGACCATTAGTTTTGGGCAGAGGCTCTGAATCACAGAATCCCAGATGGGTTTGAATTGGAAAGGACCTTAAAGGTCATCCTGTCCTGACCCCCTGCCATGGGCAGGGACACCTTCCACCAGACCAGGCTACCCAGAGCCTGTGAACATTCCATGGAGGTGTCCCCAGGCACTGGTGCCAGAGGGGTTTTGCTGTGCTTCCAGGTGGGAGCAGCAGAACTCAGCACCTCGCCCAGCTCTAACCCATCTCACCTTGACATCAAAGTCATCCCCTCCCTGCCTGAGGAGCCTGTGTGAATCCAGAATGACGTGGGACAGAGCCTTGGGAAGCGGGGCAAACCTGGAGCATCCCTTTTTGTCTGTTGTTGAAGCCCCTGCCCACCACGAAAGCCGTGGTGACCCCCGAGGGGGTCCAGAGCTGTCACCACTCCACCAACCCCTCAACCCCACATCCATTGCTCCTAAACCCCTGAAACCCCTCATCCCACTGCAGGCAGGGCTTCCTCTCTGCATCCCTCCCGTCTCAGCAGAGACAGGAGGTAAATGTCTCTTTATTTATTGAAGATGTTTGTACACGGCAGCTGGGAAAGGTCAGGCTGGAGCCGCGCTGTCCCGAGGGGGAGGCGTTTTCATTATCCCCCTTCTCAGGTTGCTTGTTAAGGCCGTTTAGCATGACAATCCGATGTGTCACCAGCAACCTGGTGCCATCTCCCCCTTGCCGCTCCTCTCCTCCTTTCTTTTCCCATTGTTTATTTTTTTTTTTTTCCTTATCTCCCTTTCCAGCGACTAACTTAATTTCTGGGTTTTTGGGGGTGTTTTCCCCCTTTTTTGGGGTGTTATTTTGCTCTGAATGCCAACGTGCTTGCCCAGGCACTGTCAGAAGCAATCAGGGCTCTGATCACCTCACGCCTCTGGGAAGTGATGCCTCTTTTTTAAAGTCAGGATATATTAAGATAGAAATTGTCAATAAATTACAGACCTAGTGCTGGCATGTGGAGAGGCAGAAAAGGAAAACTCTGTCACGTGGGGAAAATCACCCCCAGCTTCTGTAATGCCTGACTGAGGCTGTGTAAAGAGAATGGACCATGTAAGGTGTGGGGAGAAGGGAGAGGCAGCAGGATCATTCTCCTGGAGGACATCCCCTCCCTGAGAGCTGTGGGTGACAGGTGACACTTGGGGACAACAAGAGCCCCCATCCCACACATCACACCAGGCTCCTGGGGCCGTGGATGACATGGGGACAGGAGAGGGTCTCTCCCCACTCTGCTCTTCACCCCTTTTCTCCCCACTGCAGGAGCATGAGGCTGCTCTGTTCCTCCCCACAGCTCCCAGCCTTGGGGTGAAGCTCCCCAGTGGCAGCCTGAGGACAGCAGAGCTGAGCTGCTCAGGAGGAGTGTGGGGACAGTCACAGCCCCCAGCCCTTATCTCTCTGTTTCCCTTTGGACTGACACCAGCCCGTGCTGCTCCCCAGCTCTCCCAGCTCTGTGCAGTGGTTTGTTCTCATCACCTGCTGTCAGTCCCTGGCAAAGGAGGGGTATGAGGAGAGGTGTGGAAGGAGCTGTCCCCATGTTTCTGATCGTGCTCCATGGCCACTGTCCAGGGAAAAGCCTAATGGGTGGGCAGGCAGCACTGCCCCCAGCCCTGGGTGGTGCTCATGGTGCTGAGTGGGATCAGAGGGGCTGGGAGGGGAGTCTCAGAGCTCACACAGGCTCAGGCTGAGACATTCTGGTACTTTCTTTGCCCATCCTGTGCTGCCCCTCCTCATGCCACTCCTGCTCCTGGAGCCTTCTGGGTGTGAGCTGGGCTTCCAGTGCAAGAAGGGATGGGGTCATGTGCTGCAAATTCTCAGGGATGTCAGTTAGTTTTGAAGCTGAACTGCTGTGAACTCAATTTGCCAAATTGGTAAGTGCTATGGGCAATATCGGGATGTAATTTAATTAAGCTATCCCCTTTTTATAGAGTTCAGGGAGCATTTGCCTACTAATTTTAGCACTAGGTTTGCTCCAGCTTTACTCTGGACATAGATTCACAAATCATGACATGTTGTTAATCTCTACCAGTCAACAGTTTATTAATTTGCTGAGGACCACAGAAGTATATAATCAGTGGTTCATCAATCAAGGCTAAATCCAACAAATGTTCCAGGCAGGTACTGAGCATAAAATATACATGCAGCCTTGTAAGCAATTAACACACCACAGAGCTGGAGCCGAGCAGCTCAACCAGGGAGCAGCACAAATCTCAAAGATTTCTTATTCCTTTTACATATAATCATCATCTGTTACCAGTTCCTTCATGCCCTTAATTCAGCTTCCAGTAATTCTGGGAGGACTGGGATGCATTTATCTCTGGGTTTTTAGCAGTGTGGTCTCTGCCATTACCTAATTGTTTGGCCTTAAAAGGTCTCAGAAAGTCGAGGGCAGATTGCTCTCAGCTCGTGCTGGAGTCTGGCTGAGTCTCCTTGGGCTGATGATGGAGAGGAAGGAGAATATCGCTGTGCTCAGTTAAAATCTGACTTTTTAGGTGTCACCTGAAGACCCTAAAGCCTCTCCAAGAGGGTTCTCACCCACAGCTCCCCACCTGCCATCCCCCACTTCCCAAGGGTGATGTTGTTTTACACCACAACGACACAGACTCTGAGCTTCAGAAGGCTGAAAATGACTCCTTTATTTTTGGGATGTGTCTCCCTTTTATACTATTTACACAGACCAATTTGATTGGTGACACAAAGGCAAACCTCTTCAATCACATTGGTCAGACCAGAGGGACATCAAGAAGAAGTCCCTCCTAGGAAAAGAAATGAATAACATAGTACAGTTACAAAAATATTTCTCCTGTTTACATAAAATTCTCTGAGAAAAAAAATTCAGAAAACCAAAACATCTCAGGCACGAAACCAAGACTACACATGGGATCCCTTTTTCCTCCCTCATCTCATGGTTTTCTGTTAGTTTTATGTGTTACCCAGTAGATGGCATGGGTGCATAAAGGGTTTCTGCAGTTCTTTTCTTATCGGAGGGCTTTTTTTTTTTTATTCAGGTAATTTTAAGAATTATCAGCTGCAACCTTGCCAAGACCTTGGCATCACTAAGTGGAGCCTTGTGTTTGAGCCCTAACGTAACCAGATAGCCCCCAAGCTCTAGAAAACCTGCTTAGAAAGGTTTAGAAAGCTCTAGAAAACCTGCCTCCATGCTGCTTTTTCTTGTTGCACTCTAGAACTGCTGATGGATCTGGTCAAGCTGTGGGAATTTCCCAAGAAAACAAAATCCCAGTGATTTTCTCTGAATCTGGTGACCCTGCACATTGAGTCCAGTGTGTGTTTCATGCCATCTTGCAGGGATCACAGCAAAGCAGGAGGAAGTGTGCAAGAGGAATAATTCAGACTATATCCTATAAACAAAATATTACTGATCTTTTCCACTGGCACAGTGGTAGCTGCACAGCCTGGAGGGAGGATGCTGAAGGAGGGAAAATGCTTAACCCTCATGTGTTGGTGATTTATAATTTGAGATGAAAACCTGTGAATTGGCCCTGAGAGACTGAAGGAAACACCTGCATCATGGCTTAAATTCAGCTTTCCCCAGCTGTCTCTCAGATTGCATTCGCTCCCTGGTGCCAGTCCTCTCACCCACCTGAGGAGAAGGAGGGGGTTGCTTCCATGTACTGTGATGTGACCAGGTGCATTTTTGAGCCTAGAAAGGCAGGATTGTAGCCTTATTGAAAATAAGAGAGGTGAGGGGGTTTTTTTGGTGGTTTTTGGTTGCTTGGGTGGTTTTTTTTGTTTTGTTGTTTTGTTGGGTTTTTTTTAATTTGTTTTTGGTTGTTTGGTTGTTTTTTTGGGTTTTTGTTTGTTTTGTTTGGGTTTTTGTGGCTTTTATTTGTTTGTTTGTTTGTTTGTTTTTTTCCCAAAGGAATGGGTGCTTTGGTCTCAGCACACGAGCTGGGCAAGGAGGTGCTCTGTTCTCTTCCTGTGCATGTTGGGCATCCTCAGCATCACTGCAGGAGGAGGCAGCAGCAGGTACAGGTCTGAGCCCCATGGTGCCTCCCAGGATGGGGTCTCCTCACTGTGAGGACCACCTGGAGAAGCAGAAGGGCATGAGCGGCCTTGCTGGGGGTGAGAAAGGCAGCTCGGGGTCCTGGGCCAACAATTATCAGAATTATTCCTTTGTTTGTTTAAGGTGTGAGAGGCCTGACTGCAGTAGGGGGGGCAGGTGGTGTGGTCTGATGGTTCTGCAGCAACTGTGTGCCTGCAGAGGTTGGTGAGTTGGTTCTTTATGTCACCTGAGAGTGCTACAGGAGCCAAGGATGCTGCAGGTGGATGTGGAAGGGCTAAAGCCTGCCTGTGTTCCAGGAGCCATCCCACCTTGGCAGAGGTGCTGGCAAGAGCTGGGAGAGCCTTGCCCAGCCTGGTGCTGCTGTTCTGTACAGACATGAAATCCTGCTCATCCTCACTGGCTCCCCTCTCACAGGCTCACGTCCCTCTCGCAGAGAATTATTTCTAGTCTGAGCAAGAAAAAAAGTGAAGTTTGCCTACAAGGATGGTCTGAGCTGTTCCTGCCTGCCATGGTGGGGTCAGCCCATCAGGAAGGAGGGAATTTGTCTGGCTCAGCAGGAGGGAGATCATCTACCAGAGAGTCACTTAATGAAGTGGTGGCCTGCCCTGACACTGCTGTGGTGTTGGTCCTGGTCTCTTTAGACACAGGAGGAGGAGAAATTTGGCATGGTCCACACAGGCATATGAGCCTTAGCACAGCTTGTTTGGGGCTAATCCTTCCCTTGCTCTCTCCCACCTCAGGATGATGGGCTGCTCCTCACTGCTGCAGAGTGTGGCAGGGAAATGGATTAATTTAGGAGTGTAACGGTTTTGGAGAGAAATGGGATTAGAAATGAAGGAGCAGGGCAGTGCCTACTGCTTTTGTCTCCTCCTTCCAGCACAAGTCACCCAGAGGTGGCTTAGGGACCACACAGAGAGATGCTTTGGAATTATATGGGTGATGCTGAGAACTTATTTTCCTGGGGAGAAATGGGGTGTTTGGGAGTTTCAGCCCAAACCAAACTGCTGTGCAGAAATGCCTCACATACGTGAAAATTCCAACATACTTTGGTTCAAAACATTTCCTTTTTATAAAGGAGAGGGGAATGTTTAATTTCATCATTATCATCTGGAGCTTTGTTTTATATTGCTTTACCCAGTGTACAGCCTGAAATAAAAACAAAATTAGGTGATGGAAACCAAAACATTTCAACCTTGTCAAAATTAAATGCTCTCCTAATTTCCCAATGAGTTTTGAGATGTAATTGATGGAATCCCACAAAGCACTTAAGCTTCATCAAATCTGCATTTTTCTGACAGACAATTGTTCATTGAAAAATAAAAACTTACCCTTCCCTGCCTTTGAGAGGCACCTAGCTAATTATGGGAGAGATGCACACACCAGGGAGGGAGATGAGGAAACCAGTCTCTCCTAATCCCTTTAAAGTCTCTCTGGCTCCCTGGAGCAGGAGCTGCCTCTTTTTGCACATTGTGGTTGGAAGCAGAAGTCCCCTGAGCTCAACAGCAAGCCCCCCTCCAAGGAACCTGTGGGTTTGGATTTTATCTCATTAATCCAGCTATATACCTGTGATGAAAATGGGATTTGAGGAGGAAAGAGGAAGAAAGGGTGGCAAAGGCTGTTGGGGTCAGAGTTGGTAGTGGGTGGGAGCAAAGCACCCTCCTGCCTTTGCTTTCATAGGGGGTTTGCACCTCGTGGGCAAGGGGCAGCTGGTTTAAAAGCAAGTGGAATAGCCCAGGGAGCACCAAGGTGAGCTGGAGGTCTCTGCCTGCACAGGGAAGGAGTAGTTTGGATGATAAAACCCTGTTTTCTCCAGCAGTGGCTGTTTCAGCAGCATTCCTTGAGGGCTTGGCTGGTTCCCCTCTGCTCCTCACCAGGCTGGGATGTTCATGTGCTGTGGTCACAGCTGGCTTGGGGCTTTGGGGTTGGTTTGGGATGTAGGGTTTGGTGTGTAGTGTCGTGGCTGGGCTGCACCCTGATGGGTGAGTCAGGTGGGGCGGGGGGTGAATTTCTGTTTTCCTGAAGGTTTTTTGGAGGTGCCAGCTTCTGCTGTGACTGAAAATGCCCTGACAGGCCAGAGATACCAGCACACCCCACAATGGGCTGTTGGTGACTTCTGGAAGGGAAGCAGATTTCCTTGTTCCAGGAACACTTTGCCTGTGTCCAAGGCATCCCACCAGCTGTTGGAAACAAATCCCTCCCTCTTGGAGCTGAGGTGCAGACATGCACAGAGTGACTTGCCTCAGAGGGGTCACTGGAGTGGTGGCCAGAGGGGAGGAGATGCTGCCTCAACTCCCAGGGCTTCCATCTCCCCCATCCCACTTTCACAGAGGGACCAGGCTGAGAAGCACAAGCAGCATGTTCTTGGGAGCCTGTAAGACAGATGGGTTTGATTTTTCTAAGGCTAAAATAATGATTGATGATCTTTAAAGGGAAAAGGAAGCAGGGGAATAGGAGGGAGGGGGGAAAGAATGGGAAGATAATGACTGTTATTTCAGAAAACAGTTGTAATGTTCCCCTCTGGGAAGGATGTTCCCCCCTCAGCAGGGTGTCAGGAAGGGCTCTGCCACAGCTGGGGTTGGTGAGGACATCCCTGCCCTGAGGAGGCTCTGGAGAGCCCTTCAGCAACCAGCATTTTGGCCCTGTTTTATCAAAATATTGGGACAGGAGGGATAAATCTCACACACAGAGACTGAGCTTCATATAGTCAGGCTCTGTCCTGCTGCTGCTGAAGAGCTCTGCTCACCAGGGGCCTTCTGGGTCAAGAAAATGAAGGCAGAACAAGCTAGAATTTTCTAAATATATATATAAATATATATATATATGGACACAGAGGGGTTTACTCCATTTGTATCATTTCTGAGCTCCAACAAGCAAAAAAATGCATGCCAGTGCATAGACGGGAGCTCATTAAAATGCTGCCACTTGCTTGTACCTCAGCAGTGCCTCGGATTAATGTTTTTGTCTCATGCTGAGGAGGTTCCTCAGTGAGGAGCAAGAATGCCTCAGCACCAAGGGAGGTCATTAGGGCCTTTAGAAATGGTCTGTGACACTGAGGGACCAGCTGATTGTGCTGCCTGGGGCCAGCAGGGCTGGGGATGCAGTTTGGGTCCTGGGTCTCACTTCTGGAGGCATGAGGATGGTTCCTGGAGCAGCACTGGGAGCAGGGTTTGGTGGCAGATTCTCTCTGTGATTTTAAGATCTGGGGGGATTCAGACTCGTCTGTAGCCAGAGCATCACCTCCAGCACCTGACACAGAAGTCTCTGAATAGAAGGCTGCTGTTGTTGGGAAAAGAGAGTGGAATAACAAAACAGGGCAGTTTACTCTCTGCAGAAACACTTTATTAAGTATTCTGGTTTTTTAAACTTAATGATGGAGAAGAGGAGCTGAGCTGAGCAGCTCTGGCAGGCAGCTCAGATGGAGGAGAGTGGATGTGCTCCCATCTGGGGGATCCATGTCAGTAATGATTTGCCTTCCAGTGACCCCTCGCCCGTCTCTCAGCTAATGAGCTTTGCAAACGAGAAAGTGAGCAAAGGCTCCTTTTTTACTTTACATGAGCAGGGTCTTGTCCAGGTATTTATTTTCCTAAGGCACAATCTCACACAGGTTCTGTTGTGTGCTTGTGCTCCTTCCCTCTGAAGGTGATCCTGGTCCCATTGTGTTTGCTCTGGAGATGCTGGTGGTGGGCAGGGTGCTCAGTGCTGGTGGCAGGAGGCCACAGGGTGCCACACGCCGTGCTGGGGTGACAGTAGTGGGCACAGGCATCCCAGTTTGTTCCAAACCACAGCCCCCTGTGTGTCAGTGAGGCTGGATCTGGTGTATTCCCAGGGGTGGCTGTGGGCATGTGGCAGCAGGCCCTGCCAGATCTGCCACTCTGTGTCACCTTGGAGATGTCGTTTAAAAGCAAAAAAAAAAAAAAAAAAAGACCCTGTTTCGCAAAACAACAGATAAAAATAGCACTTCCTATTCAGCACATCCACTCCCTGTGTGTACTCAAAATTCATTTGCTGACTGCAATCACAGGAATAAGGAACTGTGTGCTCTGGGATAGGAGGGGATGGGCTGGTGTCCAACTGTGCCATCAGCCAAACCATGTGGAGCTGCTGGTGGTTCCTTCTCCTCAGACCCCTTGGGAGCAGCAGGGTCAGAGCATTGGAGCTGAGGGTCATGTTTAGCCTTCAGGGCCTGTGTTATCAGTGCTAACACACAAGAAGAAAATAAAGTTTTCTTTTCCAGTGCCAAGGGCAATTTTCAGGGTTGTCTGTCGGCACAGAGAAATCAGTTCACTTCTGCAGAGATGGAGTGGATTTGCAAGACCGTGGAATTATATTTGTATGGTAACAGCTTCTCCCTGGATTTTGAGCAGACCATGAGCTGGAGTCTCCCCCTACATCTCTTTTTCCTCTCCATAGCATGGATTAGGCACCAGACCCTTTTCCCTAGCTCTGAGCTCTATTTCCTGGTCAGATCCATGGATAAAAGATGGGCTGTGAATTGGAAATGAACACATGCAATATGAATCTAACTTGGTAAACCACAAACAGCTTTTTCTTTTAAATAACTGGGTAACTGTGTGGGTTCCCTTCACTTCCATGGCTAAATAAATCCCTGCCATGTGTGGATGAGGGGTGTGCAGAGCTGTTTGACCAGGACCTGCTGGGGCACCAGCTTTCCTCCCACCAGGGTGGGACGTGCCACCCGTGCTTGCCCAGACAGAGTTATTGACTGAGCTGCTTATTGATTTTGTAATCATTTTCCAACAGAGCCCCCCATCCTGTGTCACTGCCAAGGCAGATGGCAAATTGAACTGCACCTAAATTGATGGGGCATTGATTAAAACTCACCGTAATTATTGGTTCTCTGCTGCCCAAGCCAGGCAAATCAATGTCAGCAAGAACAGATCTGCTCCTTTATAAGAGCACAGTGAACACAGGGCGAGTGCTGGCTTCCCAAACCTAGCCAGAAGCCCAAGCTGACCCATCAGGGAGTCAGGCTTAGCACAAACTGGCTTTTTCCATGGTCATTTCTCACTCCTGTGGCAAGAACATAGTTGCACTTAAGTGGACTTCAGTTATCTCCTGCTCTGATCTATTGGTGGGACATCCTGATGGGAAATCCTCTGCTCCAGGGGCAGGGAGGTGTGTTACAAAAATTTATAAGCTGTGGCTGTCCCAGGAAGTGTCAAAGGCTAGGTTGGACACTGCTTGGAGCAACCTGGGATAGTGGGAGGCATCCCTGCTCATGGCAGGGGAGTTGAGCTGATTTTTAGGGTCCCCTCCAACCCAAACCATTCTGTGATTTATTGTGCTCAGTAATTGCCTCATCCACCTATTCATGCCTGAAATACCCCCCATGAAGAGGCTGGTGTTGCCTGGCCAGAACTAATTGCCAAGTTTGCTGATTCTCCTGGCTCTCCTGAGCAGGGACACATCCCATGTTTTCACATTGGCTCCTGAAGCTTTCTGTCCCTGGAGAGCTCTGTGCTGCAGCACAGCAGCTGACTGGAGAGCCAGCTCTGCTCTGAGCAGGGATGGATGTGGAGAGACAGGAGGGCTTTCTTTTGCAAATGCTGTGCTGAGCTATTTGCCTGCTGTAATTAATGAGTATTAGGACGCATAATTATGAACTGAAAGGAAACACGTTTCATGGTGGTTAAGAGCCAAAACTGGAGGAATATCCCAAGGGTGGCCTCAAGCAGAGTAGGACGAAGGGAGGGAGGGCTTTGCTGACCCACTAACCCAGTCACGGGGAAAGAACCATCTTCTTCCTCTGTGGGCTGGAGAAGGTGCTGAACTCAGCACATGGATCTGTGCCAAGGCAAGAACTCCAAGTGACAGTGCCAAAAAGCTGTGACCGATCCTCTGGCTCTGGTCCTGCAGCTCCTGCTGCCTTACAGTCCCATCCCAGTTGCCTTCAGCACCCTGGAGGATCCCTCAGGATCTCCAGAGGGAACTTGAGCAGAGCCCTGGCTCTCCATCCCTGTGGATGTGGGGAGAGCAGCAGAGAGGTGGACGTGGTGAAGCAGAGATGCTGTTTGCAGCCAGACCTCCCCGTGTCCTCCAGGGAGATCCTCTGTGCCAATTTGCACAGCTCTGCTCTTACAGCAGGGCTGGCAGACAAGGAGGAGAGCACGGGAGATAAGAGCTCTATCTGCAGAGTCACAAACACTCTCGTCCTGCTGCTGTTTCCCCGGCAGCTCCGGGGTGGTGAAAAGAACAGACTGTTCTCAATGTCCTCTCCTCCTGCATTATTCTGTGTGTGCATCTGGAAAGCCTCCTGCTCCCAAGTCTGCTGCTAATTCCAGAGCTGTGTCTTTGGGATCCTGCCTGCTCTGCAAGGATGGACAGCATCCTATTCCAGAGCCCTTTGGTGCCTGGATCCTTGGGATGGAAAAGCTTTGTGCCTTCCCTTCTCACCTTACCTGGCGTCCCTGAGGATGGTGCTGAGGTTTGCAAACTTCAGAGCTGAGGGCACAGGAGGCCGTGAGGGATCTGAGGGACACAGAGATCAACACATCCCAGTTGCTGCAGGCAGGGCAGAATCAGTTTTGGTGCTGCTGCTGTAGGGAAGTGGCACAGGGTTTCTAGGAGGAGGAGAAATAGATGGGGATGGACCTTATAGCAGGGTAGGACAAGTGTGATGGTTTTAAACTGAAGGAAGGGAGATTTAGGTTAGATGTTAGGATGAAATTCTTCCCTGTGAGGGTGGGGGGGCCCTGGCACAGGGTGCCCAGAGAAGCTGTGGCTGCCCCTGGATCCCTGGAAGTGTCCAAGGCCGGGTTGGATGAGGCTTGGAGCAGCCTGGGACAGTGGAAGGTGTCCCTGCCCATGGCGGGGGATGGAACTGGATGGTCTTTGAGAAGTCTCTTCCAACCCAAACTTTCCAGGATTCTGTGATGGCTCAGGGTGGGCCAGGACCCCCTAAAGCCCCTTTCTGCTGTCCCTGTTTACTTCTTAAGTAGCCAAGAGTGAGCGAGGCTCAGCAGCCCATCTCCCATCAGGGCCCTGCTGGTGTCAGTGAGCGCAAGGTCCGGGGTCTCCTGAACTTTTATTAATATGTACAGCATTTTCCTCACATGGGAAATTGATTTTCTTTTTTAAGCATGAAGCATAGTGGTTTTATAACCTTTCTTCTGCTTGACAGAGGCCATTTATAACCTGCCTTCATCACTACCTGGGCCATCTCCAGTCTAACTCACCTTCAAGAAATTCCATAATGCATTTTTAATTGTGAGCTGCTCCCAGATAAGATTTTTTTTTCTCAAGGACTGGCTTTTTTGTTGTTGTTTGTGTGCATGTCTGTTTGGTGAAAAGGGATAAATGACAAAACTGGAAGTGTGCTTTAATCTGGGTGACAATTTATTGATTTGCCACCTGCTGGCTTTTATCTTTTGGGTAAAGGAAAACAAGCTGGGGAACTGGAATTAGAAATTAGAGTCATGGTTCCCTCAGCTGTGGAAAACGGATGAGCCTGGGCTGCCATCCTGGCTGCCCCCAGTCCTGCTTCTGCCATGGGCTGGTCCTGCCCACAGCAGGCATCAAGATCCTTTTGGGCATGATGCCAAGGCCATGCCTGCTGACCTGCCTGGCATGGGTTGAGATGGATTTCTAGGTCATTCCCAAACACTGAGATGGTTCTCTGAGTTAGTCCCAGTTGTTGAGGTGTTTATTTCTGGGTTGTACTGGATTTTTCTGCATTTTGGAGGAACAGGGAGAAAACACAGAGAGTTGTCACGTTTTGCCCCACGCTGGCTGGCTTGAGGCTTTATTGCCTTGTGGTTCTGCTGCCTCAAGGATTTCATCCTCTTCCAGAGGGAGGATGAGGGGGGAGGCATTGGCAGCATTTCCCCATGGCCCGTGCTCCTTTCCCAAGGGCTTTGTGAGGTGATGCAGGGCTACCCTATCCATCACCCATGTCCTTCAGATGGAAAAGGAGTTCAGCAGCACTGGCTCTGGGATGGGCTGTGTCTTGTGAGGCCACTGGACAGGGGCTCCAGGGTGGGGGAGGACACACATGTGACTGTGGGAACCTTTGAACTCCTCAGGGAAACACCCAGGGCTTTGCCCTGGAAGGATATATCATAGAGTTTCCCCACCCAGGCTGAAAGAAAAGACTTCCCCTATGGTGGTGTACAACACTACCTTGATCTCTCTGTTTTGCTTTCCCTGTATGTCCCTGCTTCTGGTGGTCTCTTCTTTCCCTGTTTCCCCATTGGTTGTGGTTACAGGGTGGTTGTGGTTACAGGGTGGTTGTGGTTACAGGGTGGCCTGCCCCTGTGACCCCTACAGGGCACTGCCCTTTGCCCTGCCCCTGTACCACCCCTTGCCCCCACACCATTGGTTCCTGACCCCACACTTAACCCTGTGCACACCTTGGATCTGGGTTTTTTGTCCCTGATGCCTTCAGCTGGATGTAATAAACCTTGGCTGGAATTTATCATACAAAGACCCTTCTTGCCTCTCTCTGCTGAGCCAGCCATGGTGTGTGTGGTGTGTGGACTTGTCTGCTTTGCCTGAGTGCCTCCCCAAGCAGCTTTCCCAGAAGAGATGCTGACTGGGGGAAGGTAGCAGCAGCCACCATCCATTTCCATGTTGGTACAGGTGACCTTTCTGTGTATGCTGTCCCCTGCAGTGCCCTGAGGAGCTGCGGCCCATGAAGGATGGCACTGGCTGCTACGACTACTCCAAAGGCATCGACTGCTCCGACGGCTTCAACGGTGGCTGTGAGCAGCTCTGCCTGCAGCAGACCCTCCCTCTGCCCCACGACCCCTCCTCCAGCACCATCTTCATGTTCTGTGGGTGAGTCCCCTCTGGTCAGTCCCCTCCAGGCCTCCTCAATGAGCAACTCCATCCCCATCTCCATCTCTGCCACCTCCTGTGCCATGCCAGCCCAGCCTGGAGCTGAGTGTCCTAGGAAAAGGTGGAGGTGATTTCCAGCAGGGAATAGAGGCATCTGGTTTTCTTGAGAGAAGCAGTGAGGAGCAGTGTGAACAGATGCACCTTCCTTTTCTCCTTTCCTCTAGTCAGTGCCCTTCAAGGCTCCTCAGTGAGCAACTCCATCCCCATCTCCATCTCTGCCACCTCCTGTGCAATCCCAGCCCAGCCTGGAGCTGAGTGTCCAAGGAAAAGGCTGGTGATGGAGCTGACTTCCAGCAGGGAATAGAGGAACCTGGTTTTTCCTGAGAGAAGCAGTGAGGAGCAGTGTGAGCAGATGCACCTTCCTTCTTCTTTTCCCCTCTAGTCAGTCCCCTCCAAGGCTCCTCAACAAACAACCCCTTCCCCATCTCCATCCCTGCCCCCTCCTGTGCCATCCCAACCCACCCTGGAGCTGAGTGTTCAGGAAAAACACTTTTGTTGGAGCTGAACTCCAGCAGGGAGTAGAGGTGCCTGTTTTTTCCTGAGGGAAGTGTGAGGAGCAGTGTGAGCAGATGCACCTTCCTTCTCTCCCCCACTGTGTGATGGTACAGTTTAATCTGTGACTCACTGTGAAGGGACCCAAAAATTGTACACTGTGTGTTGGAGGGGAAGGTGTAGGATTTGTTTAAGAAACACTACTTTTAAAATTTGCCTTTTTTTTTTTTTTCTTAAAAATAGAGCCTCATCCCTGATTTTGGCCAGGATCTTATAATCCTACACAATTTAGCATTTTCTCTCAGGAAAATCTCCCTGGCTGCAGTGTGCTGGAGAAGGAGCTCAGTGATTATCTGGCTTTATGCTGCACAGCTGCAGCCATCCATTGCCCGCCCCAGCCCCACGGCTGCTTCACACTCTCAGGCACACTCAGGAACATACTCCATGTCCCAGTGTGACAGATTAGGATGAAGAAGGGGAAAAAAAACCCTTTTGGAAAGAAAATGCCCACAAGCAAGAAGGGGAGTGAATTCCTAGCAGTAATTCTGAGGAGCATCCATCAAGTCCCGATGCTTGCAGGTGCAGCAAAGACCTCACACAGCTCTGCCTTCCTGGTCCCTGGGAAGAGCAGCCCAGGGAGCTCTGCCTGTGCCAGCTTCTCCTTTATTTATCCCATTTTTGCTGGTTTGTTGTTTTTTTTTCCCCACTACCTTTTTTTTATTATTGTTTAGCAGCACAGAGTGACTGAGTCACCAAAACAGAGCACGTTTTCTGCTCCGTGCCTGCAGAAGGGGCTGGAAATCCATGTGGGCACCAGCCCCCTTTGTGGGGAGGGTCTAGAAAATCTTGGAACATTCCCTTGTCTCTACCCACACCCACATGAGTCTGCATTTCAGCCTTGCATCCCTAAGGACAGACACTCTTTCCCTCTTTTTTTTTTTTTTTTTTTTTTTCCCCCCCCCCCCCCCATTTTTTTTATTTTCATAATCTCTTTTCAAGGCTGAGCTGCTCTCTGGGAACAGGCAGGGAAAAGTGTGACAGACGGGTAGGAGTTCTCCTTGCAGTAAAATGCAGTAGAGGAAGGGGAGAGAGGAGCAAGCCTGGGTAGAGGTGGGGTTGGTGTTACAGCACTGGGGCTGTGGGGAGGAAGGAACAGAGTGGGAACAGAGATTCCCGGGGAGGTAGGAGCTGATAAAAAGGCTAGTGGAAGAGGAGGAGAGGCAGGATGGCATATTTACAAAAGAATCCACTGAGGTCTCCAGTGTCTGGAGTTAAATCACATCTCTGCTGCCTGCCTCAGTTTCCCTTCCTGTCAGTTGAAGATGAACATGTGAATCTTACCCAGAATAGGCTTGAAAATGGGATCAAAGAGCAGAGGAGTAGCCAGGCTGGAGCTGCTTCCTTGCAGGAGAGTATTTCTAGGGAGAAGAAGAGACAGGAGCTTGATTTTGTTTTGCTGTGCCCTGGAGAATGTTTGTACCCAAGCAGCAGACACACCGTGGGCTCAGCTCTGCTCTCCAGCACGAGGGCAGCTCCAGGGAGGACAGCATGGAATCATGGAATGGTTTAGGTTGGAAGGGACCTGAAAGCTCCTGTTATTCCTCCCCGCTGCCATGGGCAGGGACACCTTTCCTCAGACCAGGGTGCTCCAAGCCTCACCAAACCTCACTGCAGGCTGATGGGCCATGGTGCTACAGGAGGGAGGGGAGTTGGGAGCCAAGCCCCCATCCACTGGTCACCCAACCCAGCCAGGGCAGAGAATTTGGGCTCTGTGACCCCTCACGTGTCCAAACAACTGCTGCAAGTGTTGGTGGGGCTGGGCTGGGCTGGGCAGAGGCTCGTGGGGTGGGCTGCTCTGTGCCTGGCCCATCTCACCTGGGCTGTGGTGCCCACAGGTGTGTGGAGGAGTACAAGCTGGCCCCAGATGGGAAGTCCTGCCTGATGCTGTCTGACATCTGCGAGGGCCCCAAGTGCCTGAAGTCAGATGCCAAGTTCAATGAGACCCTTTTTGGGGAGATGCTGCACGGCTACAACAACAGGAGTCAGCACGTCAACCAAGGGCAGGTGTTCCAGATGACTTTCAGGTATGTCCTGGTTCTGCTCCTGCTTCTGGGAATATCAGGGTGGGGAGATGGGACCAAGGACCAGTGAGACAGAGCCAGCATCTCTGATTTGCTCATGAGGGGAAGAGAGCAAGAGGACAAGGAGCATCCGTGGCTTTCCTACCTGCTTGTCCTTCCCTCTGGCAGCAGCACAGCACCTCCTGGGCCAGTGTGTGTCTTGTCAGGATGAGACACATCCAGCTGTGCTCCATGGGCCTTTCTCAGGAGTGTTGCCTCATCTCTTTCTGAACACTGATGTCTTCCATCTCCTGTTGATATCCTGCAACAACGAGTTGTTTGATTGTGTGTAGTGTGAAAGAGCATTTCCTTTGCTGTGTTTTCAGCCTGTGCCAGCTGGTTTTATTCAGTGCCCCCATTACAGCACTGGGAGGAGCTGTGGATATAGTATGATAAATAATGTAAATGAGCTGAAGGTAAAAGCCTTCACCTTGCAGGGCTCACAGAGGAGAGCTTGCTGAAGTCAGGGCTGGCAAGTGAGTTATTTAGTTATTTTTTCTTCAGGTCTTCTGAATGCAGCTGTGTATTGATCAGGTGTAAGCCAGGGTGGCTCTGTGAGTTTTGAAGCAGCAAGACTAGTCATAGTCAGGAGAGGATCCAGCCTACATCCCATCCAGAGACAGCCCTTCCCTGCCCAGCATCTGCTTCTTTCCTGTTCAGGCACCAAGATCTCATTGCTGCCTCTGATTTTAGCTGGAGCTGTGGGTCCTCATCCCTGCTGCCCACAGAGTTTTCCCAGGTATTTTTGCCCAGCTGATCAAAACTCCCCTGGCTGTAGATTGAACCTGAGCTCTGGCCTTCTGCTCTCTTGATGACAGAGGCATTACAAGCTCCATCAGCACAGAGGTGCTGGGAAAGCCACAGCCAGCAGAGTGCTTGGAACCAGCAGAGCTGCAGTTTTTGCTGGAAGTGAGAATTGACAGGCCAAAAAGGCAATTCTCCCAGTAGAATCCTCTTTGCTTTCTCACATTATAATTGTCAGTGGATCCATCAGAGCAGAGCCAGGGCTGAGAGATGAAGTTTTCCATGAGCTGGTGGGTCTAAGGGATGTTTTGTTGTTCCCCTGTTCTCAGGGCTGAATTCCATCTGGAAAGCACACAGGGATTGTCTGTGGGGCTGGTTTATCCTGGGGCACGTGGTTTCTGCAAGTCTTCCCCTCCTGAGCATGGCAGGTTTGGGCAGTCCTGAGCTGGACCAGGAGCAATGTGGAAACTGAGCTAGCTGGGATGGATAATAGCCCAGCCAATGTAGCTTATGCAGAAACCATAAACCTGAGACCATGGGAGGTGGGATATGGAAATTAGGATGCTGATGGCATCATTCCAGAATAGGTCATGTCTCTGGTTCTCCGTTGGTTCAGTACCTTTGACATATAAAGTCATGTCCGTATCCCGTGTTTGGGATTGGATCCCTGCCCTCAGATAACCTTAGGTATTGTTAAATTAGCCACACCCCCGTGTCTGTGGATGTTGTCCTTTGAACCATGTGGTCTCTGTGTTTGTTATTTTACCACCATTGAAGTTTTATTTTTAGGCAACTCCATCATTCCTGTCCCGTTATATTTTGCCACGATCCCGGTTGGACCAAACCTGGAATCACAGTGCTGACTGTGTAAGAACAGATCCTGCCGTGCTTGCCCTTGGAATAAAACACCTGAGGTGTTGGGATGGCATCTTCCAGGGGCCAGAAGGGATTCCCTGGGGCTCTGCCTGACATATTCTGTGGCTAAAAAAAGGGCTGTTAGTCCTCCTTCCCAGGGCTGGCACCACTCCTGCTGTGCTGGCCGGGCTGCGTAGTGGGGAGAAGCTTTTCCCAGTGAGGAGCTGTGCAGTGACAGCCAAGTTCTTTGTCACACACAGGGGCTTCAGTCTCTTTAGTCCCAGGTGTAACAGCAGTGAGGGGCAGGAGAAAGCAGGTCTGGAACAGAAGCAAAGCTGCCCACGTGGTGGAGGCTGTAGCGTGAGATGAAGTGGCTCCACAGAGCTCGAGGCCTGGAGGGAGGCAGCACATCTTGCTGCAGAAATGCTTCCAGCAACCTGGAAGGTCAGCACAGCTGCCCTTTTCCCATCTGAGTGCAGGCTCCAAAAGCACCAGGCAGTGATGAGAAGGGCTCAGTTCCCTGCATGCAGTGTCCTCCCCCGTGGCCAGGCTGCCAGGGGTGTCAGCGGGTTATGGTGTGGAAGCACCATTGCATCATCTCTTAACAAGGGAAGAGAAGGAGGTTAATGGAGAAGAAATTATTAACTAAAAGATGTAATTTGCCTCTGATTTTCATAGATATTCAAGAACCTCTCTGAGCATTAAGACACCAGCTGTTAGAGAAGCCCTTAATTTGGTGCATTTGAAACATAGCAGGAAGCTGCCTAATACTAGGGATTAAAAGCCTGTTTTTGCGAAGTAGGAGCAAGAACCTGCTATCAGAACAAGGGGCTGAGTATTTTAGAGGGATTTATGACTGCTGGGATCCTTTAGCTATGCAGATGTGACAATCTTTTGAATGGTGTCTGCTTCCCATGTCGCCACATCTTCAGTGTCTTTAATAAATAGGATATTCTCAATCTGCCAGGCATGTCAGCATGGGGTTGGGAGGGAGCCTTTGTGCTGGGAAAAGCTGCCTTGCACACCCTGGCCCGGGCAGCACTTATCAGTTACTGCAGAATTTCCACCCCCTGGGGGTCAGGGAAGTCTCTTTGCCACCTAAGGGGCTGTAGCACTGATTAATTAGAGTCTCTGCCCTGCTGGTGGCTGCAGAATGGGCCAGGTTGGAAGGAACCACTTTGGGTCATCTGGCTCGATTGGAGCACGTGGCACAGGATTGCATCCAGGCAGTTCTTGAGTAATCCAATGAGGGAGACTCCACACCCTCTCTGGGCAATCTGTTCCGGTGCTTGGTCACTGGACAGTGAAGAAGTTCTTTCTCATGTTCAGATGGAACTTCCTGGGCAGCAGTTTCTGCCCATTGCCTCTTTCTGGTCCCATTGCTGGGCATCACTGGGTAGAGCCTGGTTCATCCTCTTGGCACCCTCCTGGCCATGCTCAGCACATCAGTGGGATGTGTCAGGTAGGATACAGAGAAATCCCAAAGCAATGATGCCTTTATGGGATCTGACCAGCTGGGAAGGCTGGGGATGTGCAGTGGGTACCTTCAGGATGCAGAGCAAAGGTGGCTGTGATGATGTAGCAAAGCCTGGGAGGTCTCTGACCTCTGCAGTCAGTGCTGCTTCAGACTTGGCATTTCCCCTTTATTAGATGTCATTTTATACAAGGGGGTCAGGCATTTATCCAAAGACTTCAGCTGTGGGACTGAGGAGGTGGTGACACCCAGGGGATGGGTGGAGGAAGCAGATACTGGCTGCTGAGGCCAGTGTACCCCAACAGGGCTGGGCAGCAGCCAGACTGATTCCTGCTGTGTGCTCCACACGGGCTCCACGCACACCCCAGCATGGATGGGACACCTTGTGCTGCCTGGAGCCTGTCCCTGCTCACATGGCCCTTTGTGCTGGTGCCAAGGACCCTTTTCCCCATCCATCAGTGCCAGTGAAGCCACGAGCCAGCAGAATGTGAGCACCACAGCATCCCTGCAGCTCCACTCCAACCACCAGGAGTTAGGAGCTCTGTGGGCAGCTTCTCCTATACTGAGGTGGCTTAATAACCACCAATGACTTCTGTGGAGGTTGGGGTGCTCCACTGCTCTGTTGGACATGCCAGCATCAAGGTTCCAGCTCAGAGGAGTGCACCATGGCATCGCTGCTGCTGCATTATTGCAAGGATTTAAATCAGCACTCCTCCAGTGATGCTGCTCCTGTGCAGTCCCTCATGAGCCTTTGGGAGGGGACTAAATGGATCTTACATCACTCACCAGAAATGGTCCTTCCACTGCTGAGCCAAAAGCACATTCAGAGCCATCTTCTTCTGGGCACCCCTCTCCTTTACTTAATAAAGGTTGTCCCCCTTGGCAAAATGCTCTGTGGGGTTAATAAGTAGATGGTGTTGGTGCTGATCTATTCCAGTCACACCTCCTGGTCTAGCTGGGAGGCTCAGCAATGGCTGCAGCTCACTAAAGAGTAGATTAGAACAATTTTCCTCCTGTTGCCTCACGGTGGGGCAGAGCCTGAACTCTGTGCCGTTCCCAAATCACTGAGGAATTATTTTCCAAATGGGTTGTTTGTTCATTCTTTATCTGTTTCTGTGCCGTCTCTTTGCCATGAGGGAATAGATATTTTTGTTTAAAAGCTGTTTGCAGTTTCAGACTGTTGCTTTTATGCCATTAATATGGAGAAATCCCAAAATACTGCCCGTGGAACCAGCTTTATTTGCTGGATTATTGCTGCATGGCAAATGGGATCTCAGGGCAATGCATGGCAGCTGGGAGCAGCTTACCAGAGTCCCTTCTACCTCTGTCTCTCCTCCTGGCTCTTGCTCCAGCTTGGCAAAGCCCCAGGACACAGGAACACCCACACAGCCCCCATTTGATTCCTCCCAGCAGAGATGCAGCAAGTCCAGGGAGTTTTGAGGTGTTGAGGGCAGATAAGGAGCCAGAACAGTTTGGTGGCTGGAGGCAGGGAGAGCATTCATGTTGGTGCTCCCTCCCTGCTAAGCACCAAGTGGTTTCCCTTCTCCATATCCAGAGAGGATGGAGGATGGATCCATATCTTTGGAGGATCCAGGGCTGCCGTGCTGTGCCGTGCTGAGCACCTTCCTGCAAATTGGATTCACCCTTCCCTCTGCAATTCAGTCCCTGCAGGATGCTGTTCCCCCCATTCCCATTTATTAAACAGGGGTGCTGCTTCTTTCCAGCCTTGGGGAAGGGAAGGGAGCAGGCTGGAGCTGGTGCTGAGGTGTCAGGGGGGCTGCAGGGAGGGATGGGCACTGCCACAACTGCCTGCAGCAGGCTCTGCCTCTACACAGCTCTGTTCATGCTGTCAGGTCACTGAGATGATGTGGGGAGTTGTCATAATATTGATGTTTGGACAGTTAATTTTAAATCTGTCTCCTCTTCCCCTTGATGCTTCTCATCCCTTAATAAACCAGCACAGTGGTAGCAGGGTGAGCGGGCAGCTCTGTGCCATCCTGCCAGAGCTATTTTGGGAAACATTTCCATCTATTCATTGTTCACCTGGGGCTCTCCCACCCATGGGTGCTGCCAGGGACTGGGGTGGGGGCTCAGCTGGGTGCAGCATCACATCTGGGTGTGAGAGGCTGGAGGGGCTTTGCTGGTGTCCCTGGCTTGGAGCTCACAGGCCAGCCCTGGTGGGGACATCCTGCTTCCCCCTCAGCAACACAAATGTCACATCTGTAAGTGGTCAAATTAACGCCATTCAACCCAACCCCCCCTCTATTTTTCTCCCTCTCTTTGAAACCTCCAAGCACAGGAGTTATAATTGTGCTGTTTATTATTCCCGTGCTGGTGAGCCCAGCACCAGGCAGTGCACCAGTGCCTTGTTTACCTATTACCCTTCAGGCCAGGATAATGGATGGAGCTCTTTTCCAGTGGCTGCCTTCCATTTCATTCATCTTTTTATTGTTTGTTGCTGCAGTTCTATTACCTGTTCACAGCTTTGAAACCTCAGACATGCTAGTTGGAAGCAATGATGTCTTTCCAAGCCAGGCTAACACCTCATGCCATGGTCCTGAGCAGCAGCTAAGGGGTTGTTAGGATTTTAGCAGCTCTGTGGAGGTAGAATCTGCTGTTGGATGTATAGGATGTTTCAGAGCCCACAGACACACACTATTTTGGGCACATCTTCACTGGCCAGGCTCAGCAGTAAGTTTTTTTCCAATCCAGTGTATAAATGACTAATGCAATTAGCACAGCATTCCATCAGTTAGGTCACTGTTGCATCCCATTCCATTGCAAAGTTCTCATCCCACCAGAAAGGATGGCAGATTGTGTGGCTTTGAGCTGGTGTTGCCCAGTCTGCAGCCATGTGCTTCTGCAGCAGGTCAGGAGCATTTTTTATTCTACAGAAACAAAAGCAGGTGTGGTGTCAGACAATGCAGGGGTCCACGGTGGAAGAGATGCTTTGTAACAGAGATTGTTCAAATACTAGAGTTTCTCAGAGTGGTTCTGCACCAGATGCAGGAAGGATTTAGGAAATGGGCCCTCACATCCTTGGTGAACATGGATATTGCCATCACAGCCACCTCCTGCTCCTGCTGCCCCATCCCAGCCCCAGATGCACCTCTGAGCTGCTCCACTTCATTTGTTTCATTCTCCTGTCTGTGCAGGTCACAGGATAACCTCACAGAGAGTCGGGCTCTGCTGTTTGGTCATTGCCTTTGACAACCCCACTGCTCCCAGCACATCTCTCAGCCCCAGGGAGAAGGAGGAAGAGGAAGAGGGATGGTTGTGGTGGAAGCTGCTCCTGCAGCCAGAGCCCAAAACCAATTGTACAGCGATGATCCTGAGATTTAGATGAGGAAGAATTTACTCAATCAGAGGGTGGGGAGGCCCTGGCACAGGGTGCCCAGAGAAGCTGTGGCTGCCCCTGGATCCCTGGAAGTGTCCAAGGCCAGGCTGGACAGGGCTTGGAGCAGCCTGGAATAGTGGAAGCAGGTGGAAGGCTCTTACAGACACCAGCACAGCCCAGAGCCAAGGCACTGCTGTCAGAGACAGTGCCAGCACCCACTGGAGCTGATGGAATGTCACCCACGGGCTTTTCCTGGCTCAGGGACCAGAACTTTTCCTCTCCCTGGCAGTGGAGCTGCTGCCCCTGCAGGGAGGGATGGCAGGGAGCTGTTCCTGCCCTCACACCCCTGCTCCCCACTCCCCCAGCCCCGGCAGCGCCGGTGCCTGCGCAGATGTTTGTGTTCTCTGCAGCTGATGAAAATATTCATTATCCTGTTAGCGGCTGCTGCGGGCGGGGGAGGCGCCGATTTGCATTCCCACAGCTGATCCCGCAGCACACACGGAGCTGCCACGCTGTCAGAGTCCAGGGCATTCCTTTGGTTGCCCTGGATGGCCACAGACCTCGGCAGAGAGGTCTGGGACCCAAGAAAGAGGGTTTGAATCCTGGACAGGGGGTGTTCGTCCAGGGGGGTTGCCTGGTACAGAGCCCAGAAAGACACAGGCTTTGATTTCAGTCCATGGAAAAAGCTTCCAACATAGAGAGAAGAATTACAAGTCACAAAGGTGTATAACAGACAGACAGTAGTTAACCACTGGGTGGAAAATTTGGTAGTTTTGGGATTCTCAGAATGGAGGTGAGTGGAGGACAAGATGGAGATTTTAGGGCGGTGCCCTGGGTTCTTCTTGTTTTCCCTTGGTATCTATCTTATGCAGTGATGGGGGCACAAAGTAGTTCAAGGAGATTGGGTCAGAGTAGAAATGACCCTTCTAGTATAGGTAATAGGCATTGGCACAGAATTGTAAATAACAGAGACGTAATTATCTGTATAAGAGGCAGTGACCTCCCATCACGGGGGGAGTCGCCTGTGTCCGAGCTGCTGTGAACATCTCGGCCAGGCACAGAGAAAAGATAAGATATTGTAAGATAAGAAATAATAAACACGTGAGAAACCCAGAAACAACAAAGCCTTGAAGACTCTGTTTCATTCTCGTGCCAGACTCAGAGCCTTCAGAGGGCAAAAAAGACTCACTGGAACCACCAAAACCACCACCTGAATCTTGGGCAAAGAAAACCTAAACCTGAGACCACGCTGCAGCAGTAATTGGGCAGAGCAGGGCTGTGGCCAGGCAGGGAGCTGTGCAGGGAGCAGTGCCAGGGCCATGCAGCATGGAGGAGGGGAGGAAGATTCGAGAGGGATGTGGAGGAAGGCAGAGTGCCTTGGGGCTTTGTACGAGCATCCCAGGACGGCAGGGCAAAGGAACTCTGCAAACCTGAGACACTTTTGAGAGAACACGTGGTTTTGTTGCAGGGGTGGTGGGTAAAAAGGGCTTTGCCTTCAGCCACCAGCCTCAGCTGAGGGAAAGTCCCAAAGAGAGAGAGAGAGTAGGGGTAAGTGAGGTAAGGTAAGAGCAGTGAGGGCAGAGGTAAGAGGTGGGCCAGGTAAGAGAGGTAAAGTAAGAAGAGCAGAGAACCTTGTTACAATACATTTTATCTCCTTTTGTGTTGCATATTCTAATTTACAGTGACCAACCTGCCCGAGATACAAAACCTGCAGATTTTGGATACAGCCCATGAGAACTGCTCTATTACCATATCACTCTGTATTCTAAACTCTAAAGACTATCTTCTTATCTATCTTTTCCCTGATACCTTGGCAGGGTGGGATGGGGCTACACCCTTGGGTCCCTTAGTGTCCCATAGTTTGTTACAATCACTGCCTTCCTGCCTGCCATGATCACATCTCAAAGCTAGCTCTCATTTCTATTTCATTCATAGGTTTTATATTCTCAGTATCTCTTGCCAGGCAATCATATTTGTAAGCTTTTCCTGTCCCATCTTTCCCAACAGGGCTTGGTCTGAGTGTTGGCTGGGTTGGGAGGCAGTGAGGGGCAGTGCTGGTCCCTGGGCAGGGTGGGAGCAGGCAGGGGAATCTGAGTCTGGGAATGCAGCAACTGACAGAAGGAGAGGACACAGCCTTAAGCTGTGTCAAGGGAAATATAGGTTGGATATTAGGAAGAAGTTTTTCATGGAAAGAGTGATTAATACTGGAATAGTCTGCCCGGGGAGGTGGTGGAGTCACCACCCCTGGATGTGTTTAAAAAGAGACTGGATGTGGCACTTGGTGCCATGATCTAGTTG
The DNA here is from genome assembly GCA_024734555.1 of Trochalopteron elliotii. NCBI lineage: Eukaryota > Metazoa > Chordata > Aves > Passeriformes > Leiothrichidae > Trochalopteron > Trochalopteron elliotii. The sequence continues at coordinate 1,731,077 of JANPWX010000103.1, forward strand.
AGGTGTCAGGGCTGGGTTGGACTCGATGATCTTGAAGGTCTCTTCCAACCTACACATTCTGTGCTTCTGTGATGCTGCTGAGGTGTCTGTGTGTGCATGGCAGGGTTGTGTCTCCTGGCTCTGGAAGCTCCTTGTGGGATGGGAGGTGCAGGTTCTGGGGCAATGCTCATCCCTTGGGATGGTGGGCTGGGACACAGGCTCTTCCTGCAAAGAGCCTGCCCTGCCATGGTCAGTCCACACTCATGTCCCCTAACCCATGTCCCCACACAGCTGTCAGGGGCTTCCCTGAGCTCTTCTGAGTCCACCTTGGTGGTGACACGCATAAGGATTTGGGAGAGAGGCCAACAGCGTGCCCAGGTGACTCAGAAGACCTGTGGCATCTTGGCTTGTACCAGCAGCAGCGTGGCCAGCAGGACCAGGGCAGTGATTGTCCCTCTGTGCTCTGTACTGGTGAAGGGCACCTCAAATCCTGGGGTCAGTTCTGGGCCCCTCACAAAGAGAAGGACACTGAGGTGCTGAAGTGTGTCCAGAAAAGGGAGTGGAACTGGGGAAGGTTCTGGAGCACAAGTCCATGAGGAGTAACTGAAGAAGCTGGGGATGTTTGGCCTGGAGAAAAGGAGGTTCAAGGGGAGACATGGAGAGGTTGGTCTCTTCTCCTGGATGACAAGCAATAGGACAAGATGAAACAGCCTAGGTTGCCCTAGGTGATGTTTATACTGGATATTTGAAAAATTTCCTCACCAAAAGTGGTGTCAAACCCTGGCACAGAGTGCTCAGGTCAGTGGTAAAGTTATGTCATCATTGGAGAGAATCAAAAGGTGTGTGGATGTTGCACCTGGGGACATGGTTTAGTGGTGGCCTTGGCAGTGCTGCATTAATGGTTTGATTCAGTCATCTTAAAGGTCTTCTCCAACCTAAATAATTCCATAACTGTATGGACAGGAGAGGAGGGATGAGAGGTTGGCACTGGGTACTTGCAGAACCAAGAGCTGGGCTCTGCTCCCCTCCTGGGTTTGGCAGAGATGTGGTGAGCCATGTGCCACCCCCTCCTTGTCACTGCTTCCTTCACGGTGCCCAGCACTGCCAAACCTGCTTTCACTGTCCCCAGCTCCTCTGGCACTCAGGAGCTTTCCCCTTTCCCTGGGCTGTGGGGAGCAGTCCATGGCATGGCCTTGCTGGCCTTTCCCATCTCTGACTTTTATGATATTAATTATAGCAGTGTTACTGCACAGTTATTCTGCATTATTAAGAGATGCGGTGGAGATTGGTTTTATAATAACAGCTCAGATTTATGGAGTACCTTTCATCCCAGGGGGTCCTCACTGGCTTTATAGCCTTGCAGAGAGGAATTGCTGCTTCTTCCTTCCTTATCTCACAAGAGGTGCAGCTGCTCCTGGACCATGGCAGCTCTGTACCCGCTCAGGACACATGAAAATACAGGTTATGTTCAGCTGAAAAGCAAGAGGAGAGTGAGACAGGAGGGTTTGAGGCAGTAAATTGTGATCACACAGCTTTAGGATGTGATGGCAGCATTTTTCCATTGTTGTATGGGCGCTGTGCTGGTCCCCATTAGCTGGGCTGTGGGCTTGTGCTGCTCACATCACGGGGCCCCTTCAGTGTCACCTCCAGGGACAAGGCTGACATCCAGCAGCCTGTCACTGCTCTTCCTTGCAAGTGCTGGTTGATGGAGATTCCCCATCCAAGGACTAAATCAGCTTGACATTGCCTTAGCAATGCAAATCCTTGCTCCAGGCAATGCAGTCAGGAACAGTCACCAGCGTGGGGACATCTGAGCACTCCACAGCTATGCCAGCTGTCGAGCCATACCTGCTCCCGAGGTAGCAGCAGGGCTTGGATGCAGTCCTCAGTGAAGCAGAAAATCTTGCCTTCCTCTTTCCCATCCCAAGTGTTCTCTCCAGAGGTGGAGGATTTGCTGTTCTGCCTGTTGCAGTGCAGCTCGTGACTGCATAAACCTGAAAACAAGTGCTGGGTTTGGGCTTGGGCCCCATCAGTCATACCCAGTGTCCCAAAAGTGGGGGACAGGCTATGCTGGGAGCCCTCCTGTCCCCTGTGGCGTAATCCACATCCCCTAAACCTTCCTCTGCACTTGGTTCCTGGGCAGTGTGACCTGGTTGGGATGCTGGTGGCTCTGTGCAGAGGAAAGCTGCAGCAGGTGGAGGGGACATGCCCAGCATCCCTCACTCTCCTCCCTGGCCCCAGCAATGCTCTTTGCTGTCGTGCTCTGCCCCTGCCTGGGCTGCAGGAGGAGTGTCCCGTGAGTCACAATTCCCTGGAGATGAAAGCTGGAGGTGTTTGTGCCGGTTCATTTCTCCCCCAGCACAGGCAGCACAGCCTGTGTGCCTGGCCCCAGCTTTCCAGGGAACCCTGCCTCTCACCATCTGTGCCCGTGGGCAGCAGCTGGAGGGTGTGGCAGCACTGCCACTTGTCATCAGGCAGCCGGGGTGCAGTGGCCACAGAGCTGGGAGGAGAAAGTGCTGCAGGCACCTCGCTGAGCCCAGGATTGGGGCTTGGCTCCTGGCACCACAGTTCCCTGGAGGGTGGCAGGGGGTGAGGTCACTGCAGGTGCTGTCACCTCACCCTGTGCGTAGTTTAGTGGTTCTGTAATTAACTTCACACACAGAAACACAACTCTGCAGCTGCAGTCACAAATCCCAGCTAATTCTCCATGTGTTCTGACAGTGCTGCTGCTTGTGGAAGTGTCCCCTGCCTGGGCACTGCCTGTCCCTGTCCCCTGGGGACACCAGGCTGGCAATGGTCCCTGCTGGTGGAGCCATGGGCTGGCCAAACACCCTGCATGGGCACCTTGGACAGGCCCTGGGGTCACCCTGGGCTCAGGATGGTGGCACTGGGGTGCTGCCACAGCCAAAGCCCACACTGGTGTACGGGAGGTCTGGCGTGGAGGGGAAGTGGGAGCAATAACTGTACTGAAATGACATTGTCGGAGTGCCAGCATATGAAATGTGTGCTGGTATTGCAGACCTGCCATTGCCTGTGGCTGTTTTTCTTCTGCTTCTAATGACTAATAGAGAGAAGACAAAACAATTTCTATTAGTTTCTCCCACGCCGCAGTGGGTTTCTTATTTTCCAAACCTCATTAGAGTTTGTAATACCATGGTGGTAGTCAAGAGCAGTCCGAGTCACCCTGGGGGGAGAGAAGAACTGAAGAGATATGATGTGCAGCCCAGTATTAACACTGCTCCTGGCTCATTTCCAACGTCCCTCCTAATTCCTTTCCAAACCTTTACGCCTTATCTTCATCTTAAAGGTTAACAATGAAGCTTAGGAGAGGGGAAAAAAAAGAGGAATGTTTAAGATTTCAAATTGTTAAAGAGAATGGATGTGTGTGCTGAGTGGAGAGCTGGGTCTGAATTTACATTGGAAAGGCAAATATTAATATTAAAAGGCTGTGCTGGTGCTTCCCAGGGCACCATAGCTGGGATGTGGGTTTCCCTGGAAAACTGGGGCTGCTGGTGCACAGAGAAGCCACTGGCTGCAGGATGCTGTGCCCAAATCCCAGAGGAGCTGGGTGCAAGTCAGGCAGCAGCCTCCTTGGCAAGCCCCAGCGGGTAGCCCTGGCTCCTCTGGAGTCAGTGGGAGTTTTGCATTTGTTGCCTCGTTACAAACAATGCCAAGGAAAGCTCCAGGTGTGGAACTGCTGGAAAGGATTGCAAACAGCACCCAGACAACCCGTGGGAGAGGATCCACAGCCTTGGCTCAGCTCAGTGCTGGAATCAGCAGCCACAGGATGTGGGTCCAGCCTGGCTCCAGCTCTCTCAGCTTGGACAAATCATCCCCATAAGGAAACGTTGCCCAGTGGCCAGAGCCTGGTGGGCAGGAGCTCCATGAGCTGCCCCAGGAGATCTGTCTGCTGTCTTCTCCATCAGACAGTAGAAGAGCTGGAAGCTGCTGAGCTTATGGGAGCTGACAAGGTCAGAGCCTTTGGCTGTCAGTGATGACAAAGCTAATAGAGGGAGACACCTTGAAGAGCAGATAGATGGAGCAAGACATGGATCCTCCTGGCAGACTCTGAGCAGCTCCAGCCCCTTTGCAGATGGGCAGGTTTCTCTCCACCCAAGGTGTTGGGCATTCCCCAGGCTTTCCACTCGAGGAGGGATGGCACACAGCCCAGATGTGTCATGGTGGCCTTGCTACCAGGTTCTGAGCTCAGGACAAGGCTGCTGAACCACTGTGAGGGTGGGCAGGCCCTGGCACAGGGTGCCCAGAGAAGCTGTGCCTGCCCCTGCATCCCTGGAAGTGTCCAAGGCCAGTTTGGACACTGGGGCTTGGAGCACCCTGGGACAGTGGAAGGTGTCCCTGCCCATGGCAGGTGGTGGAACAAAATTAGTTTTAAAGTCCATCCCAACCCTGTTGGAATCACAAATCTCTGATCCTATGATTCTTTTGCTTTTTTCCAGGCACTGGTGTTTTTGATTGTTGCTCACAGCTTCTCCATCTCTCCTCTCAGTGTGAATTTCTTTGTGTTCCCTTTAGAAATGGCTTCAGCAGAGGATGCACTTTTTCTCCATGATGGTGAATCATGAACCTCATGTTCACTCTCAGTGCCACAGTGGTGGGCACCACTGGCTGAGTTTCCTTCAGTGCTCAGTGGGGTTGCTGGGCCTGTGTGGCCCCGAGGAGGGCTGTAGTGTTTTGGGGATGTTTGGAGATGGGAATGGGCACAGGAGCTCCCAGCCCCATGGAGGGTTTTGGGGCTCAGTCTGGGGGTGTGTGGAGGGGATGGTGCTGAGCAGCAGCCATGCAGACACCTCACACCAGCCCAGGAGCTCCGGGGCTTCCATGCCCCATCGCTGGTGTGATTTACCTCCTGAAACGCCTCAATTTAAATGCTAATTCTCCCCGAGCCAGGGGGTAAGGCAGCTATTGGATACTGTCGGGCTGTTTATGGCTGGCACTGAAGTGGGACTCGCTGGGGACATGGACGAGCAGCACAGGGACAGGAGCTGCTGCAGGGATGCTCTTGGTGCTCTCCTTTTCCCCTGCAGCCTGGTCCAACCACACTTCATTGCAAACAGTGGTTAAGGCTGAGAGCTGGGGAACTGAAGGGGCTCCAGAACCTGGCAAAACCTGACTGGTCTCTCCTCTTTTATCCTGCCTTGTTCTACAGGAGTGGGGCCTGGCTGAAATTAATGCTCAGTAAATTTGGAGTAAGTAACTGCTGCTTCACAGGGTTTGCATTAAACCTTTATAATTCACCGGTGCCTGAGGTCATGGAGACATGCTGGGGGAGATTTACAGTGTGCTTACCTTCTCCTAAGTGCCTGTGGCAACAGGACACCCTCTTTTCTGTTTCCCAGTGACTCCAGATCATTTATTTTATTTTTTTTTTGGTGATGACAAGCTAAAAGGAAGCTATTTCTCAATGCGCCCGTGTCAGGCTGGGCTCTGCTGATCTTGCAGCCACACCAGCAGGCAGCTTCTTCAAGGGAAATTTGGGTGAAAAGCTGGCACTAAATAACCTCAAATCCATCGTGTTCTCCCCAAGCCATTGTGGGACAGAAAGAAGTAAGATTAATAACTAATTCTTTGCCAGAGCAGGCGTCCTCTCAGGCTTGCATAGCAGAAAGGGCAGCCCTGGAATAGTCACTTTGCTGAACATAAGCTTGCTGGATGATAATGTGATTAACATTTGTAGCTGTGCTGGCTCAGATAAGGGTAATTAAATCTCATGCTTCAGGGCATAAGCTAATCACTTGTGGGGTCATTTTCTATATAATATTTATATATCTACCCCTTCATGAATATACTTGCCCAGGTGCTGTGATGCAGGTTGTGCATCCACTGTCAGTGTTGGGTGCAGGCAGGAAGCCCCATGCCAGCTGATGCTTGGAATGTGCAGTGGGAGCTTTACAGCTGCAGAGAAGGGTTGGTTTGCAGAGTCCATCCTCAAGGCCATGTCCTGTGGGAGCAAGTGCCAAGGGAGGAAGCCACAGCTGACTGAGCTAAGGAGAAGCTGCTCCTTCACCCAGCAGTGTTGCCAACAGGAAAATGAAATGCGTGTCAGCCACCAGCTGAGTTTTCCCTGCTGCAGGCCAGAATCCCACTGCCAGCTTGGCTCTGGCTTTGAGCATCTCAGCAAGGGGACATGGTGCCCCAGGGCCAGCAGGATCGTGCCATGGAGCAGAATCTGGCAGCCATGGCCCAATCCTGGAAGACCACAGCACTCCAGTTCCTCCCCAGAGCCTGCACTGGGCTCTCCTCCCCCCAAAGCACATTTTGCCCTGGGATACTCTGGAAGCTTCCCATGGGCTGTGTGAGCTGCTGCCAGCACTGCAGAGCACAGCAATGCAGCCCAGCACTGCACCACAGCTCTGCTGCATGACCTTGGGTGTGTATTAAAGATCACAGTCCCTGAAAACAGGGCTGGTTTGTGTGTCTGGTTTCAGGAGGACAGGTGAACAGTGGCACAGCAGGCTCTTGCTGCCTGAGCCCTGCTCCTGGTACCTGAGCAGCTGCTAATTGCTGTCACCCCACCAGCACCCCGAGAGTGGGAGCTGCTCTCAGTTGTCTGTGTCACCCCAGGCAATGGGTGCATTGTAGGGCTCCACTGAGGATGCACCAAGTGCCCATCAAAGCCAGGATTTTGAACTCAGTTTAATCCAGCAGCTGCCTTCCTCCTCAGCCCACCCTGCCAGTACTGGAGCTCGCTAAAGCCTTTGGCCATTTGACCTTTCCCAGCATCAGGCTCATTTAAATGGAATCAGTCCCCTCCAAGGCAGGCACGTGCTCTGGGTCAGATGCTGCTGGGAGAAGCTGCATTTCCTTGTGTAATGACTCAGTATCTGCAAAATGCCTTGGGAGATGCTCAGGTCCCCAGCAGGAGAGCACTGTGCCAGGGAGTGGATTCCGTGTGCATGGCGCTGGAGAGAGCTGCGTGTGCTCACTGCTCCAGTGAGTCCTGGGCAGCTGTTCCACTGGGGAGATGCCAGGGGCAGAACAAGAGACGCAGGAGGATGTTGTGGGGCTGGCAGGTTTGTCTGCATCCCACCTGATCCCTCTGGAATAACCCTGTGAACCCCACACCTGGCCCTGCACCCCTGCAGAGGTGCCGGTGGCTCGGTTTGGAGTGGTCCCTGTTGGAGGCACATGTGGCAACATGTGCAAGGGGATGCTGTCACATCCCTCTCTTCCTCCATGTCCCTGCCCCTTGCACAGAGCCCCATGGCTTTGATCACAGCTTCCAGAGAGCAAAAAAGGTCTGGAAGGAACTCTTTATTTTGCCTCCACAGTGAGCAGCGTGCAAGCCACAGGGTTATTGAGAAGGCCCTGTGGAAGAGGAGCTGCAGCCCTCTGCCGGCTGCCAATCCATGGAATGCTGTGCCCTGGGCACACCCAGCAGCAGAGTGTCCTGCCTGGAGTGTCCCCATCCCCATCCTGCCCCTGCAGGGCTCTGCAGAGGGACTGTGCTGTGCCCAGACCCTCTGCCCAGCGGGTGCTCCCCCTGCATGGCTTCGGCTCATCCCTGTCTTGGGATGGCAGGGAGCAGGGGTCTGGAGGTGGGGAGAGCTGGAAGAGATGCAGGAAGGGTTTGGTACCAAGAATGCATCATGGAAGTGCTCCTGAAGCCCTGCCTTGCACTGCTTCTCCCTCCCATGGTGGAAGCACATTGTGGGCCATGCCTACTCCTTGGCTCCCACTTGCTCCTGTTTTCTCCTTGGCCTTTTGAGTGTGGAACAGTTGAACAAATGGATAAGATGGGTCCTGCAGAACGTGGCTGTTCAGTAAATACCTTCTCATAGAGGCAGCAGCTCTGAGCAGCAGCTGCTGTGTGAGAATTCCCTCATGCCTCAACTTCTTCCTTCTGAGCTGCCCAGGCGAGGACCACCAGCCCCTGGGGCTGTCCTGCCTCATGGATGAGCTGGGGAATGCCCAGGGACAGCTGTTTTACAGGCTCATGGCAAGGGTGGGTGCTGCTGAGATGGCTCAGTTGGGGGCAGGAGGAGATGCTGCATCTCTCTGTCTCCTCTGCCCCGTCTCAGGGTGCAGGATGAACATGAGCCTCTGGCATCTGTCATGCCATCCCTTTGTGTCCCTTGGGACATACCAGGTCCATCCCCTCATGTGAGACAGCACTTGGGAAGGTTCCACCAGCTCCTCCTGGGAATCCCCTCCTGATCTTCTCAGAGGTGGGATGTGGGGCTGGGCAGGTAGTGACCTGCTGTCCCCTGTGCTCATCCTGGTGCACTGTCAGGAAAGGGACAGCTCCCAGGCTCCAGGATGGCAGGCAGCTTTAGTGCAGCTACATCCCATTTTCCCAGTGCAGCATCGCTTCCCCATGGCTTTGGGATTTGGCAGTGCTGATGTTTTCCCTTTTCTGCTGAGGCAGAGCAGCAGAGACACCAACATGCTTCTTCCCCTGTTCCCTACCGACTTGCCTTATTTTGGAGCCCTGCTTCCCACCACCCACACGGCTCCCAGCTCCAGCAGTAATTGCAGTTCCCCATTTGGAATTGCTGTGACAGCAAAGGGCTCAGAGCAGCAGAACACTCCACCATGGGGATCCCGTGCCCAGCGGGATCAATCGGAGATTTGTGAGCACACTGTGAGTGAGAGGATTTTCCCCTCAGAAAAATAAAGCACTTTTCTGTGTTGCACTGAGGCAGTGCAGAAAGTGAGGCTCCAGAGAGGCAGTCAGGTGCTGGTGGCTCTGAAGTGGGGGTGTAGCATGAGGCAGGCTGCCTATGCAGCCAGGGAAATCATGGAATGGTTTGGGTTGGAAGGGACCTTAAAGATCCTCTTGTTTCAACCTTCCTGCCATGGGAAGAGACACCTTTCACTAGACCATATTCCTTAAAGACTCATCCAGTCCGGCCTTGAACACTTCCTGTGTCCCACTCATGTGTCTCTTCCTTCAGATGCTCCTCCTTGTGCTCCTCTCCCACACTGGGGCTGTGAACATCCCCAGGCTGGTTGCACAGAGCTATGGCTTCCTGCTCACCTCTGGTGCAGGTTGCAGTGGCCACATCTTTGCCCCAGAGCAATGGGAGGATCCCAGGGAAGTGTTCCATTAAATCAGCATCTTGCTGTGCTGGGACCCATGGAGGTGGCCAGAGTGTCCCCAGTTGTGAGATGACCACAGGATGATGGATCATCCCCCCAGGGTCAGGCTACAAGGGGCAAAACCAGGGCAGGTGAGTGAAATCAGCAGCTGTTTAAAGGAAAATATATTACAAAAAATGCAGCTGGGGCAGGCAGGCGGTGCCAGCCTGAACCTCCCCCAAGCTCCTGGGGCTGACCTGATTTTGCAGGAACCTCCCTTTCTTCTGCTCTGCTGCCCTTTTGTCTCCACACCTGGAGGATGCGAAGCCTCCTGGCCTATATTTTGGGCTCTAAGATCAATATTTAAAAACCCCCCTCCTGTTTCCTCGGCGCAGGCGCGAGGCATTTCGCTTACTGGGGGAGGCTGGTCTCCCAGAGACCTGTCTGTTCACCATTTCAAATAATTTCCCTGCTACCGTTGTTCTAGAAACAATTCATTAGGGGCCTATTATACAATGTTATACCTGCCAAGGTTAGAAAAGATCCTGCATGTGTGTTAAAATTGCACTGTGAGCTGTACACGAGAGTGGGGGTTTTTTTTGTGTCTGTCTGTAAAATGTATTTTTTCTGCCTTTTGGAGGGTGAGTCATTGGGGAGGGGGGGTGAAACCTGTGGGGGTGATGATGCTGCTTGGGGAGCCCCAGCAGAGCTTGGTCACTGTCCACATGAAGAAGCTGCAGGTGTGGAAAAGGGGCAGTTTTGGGGTGTAGCAGCCACTCCTCTTTCCTTCCCCCCTCTCCAGGGGCTCACTTTGAAAATCTGGGCCAAACCCAGTGGCCGGGTCCCCAGGCTGAGAGTAGTTCCATATTTCTGGAGCACTAATGGAGCTGTGGTCCCTGGGGAGCTCATTAGGCATCACCTCAGAGGGCTGCACAGCCTGGACTGGCTGGTGGGGAGGCTGCAAGCCCCATCCCCTGGCAGGGGTCCTGCTGGAGGAGATGTCCCCTGCCCTTCTGAGCTGCCTGTCCCCGTGCCACCAGGGCGGCTCAGCCCCGCTGCCCGGCCATGCCCTGCATCGTTGCTTTGCAGTTGTCTTTTTCTCTCTGCAGGGAGAATAACTTCATCAAGGACTTCCCCCAGCTGGCTGATGGCCTCCTGGTGATCCCACTGCCTGTGGAGGAGCAGTGCCGTGGTGTCCTCTCAGAGCCCCTTCCTGATCTCCAGCTCCTCACAGGTACGAGCTGCCCCCAGTTCAGGGTCCCAGGGGAGAGCACAGGAGGAGCAACCTCTTCTCCCATCCCAGTGTGGTTCCTGAGGGGCATCATCACCTCCTTTGTGCCATCCTTCCTATGTGTCTGGGACAGAAATAATCTGAGGGATATGTGAGTCCATCCCTGTGAGCTCCTGGCAGTCACCAACACATCCCAGTGCTGGTCCTGCCAGCAGCCCAGGGACTCCACAGCATCACCACTGAGGTTTCCAGCCCTTCCACCACCCCATTTCTCACCCCTGCAGCACAGAGCATTAAGCATTCCCCAGAGCATGGCCAGCAGTGTCACCCACCTGCTTTTTCTTTACAGGGGACATCAAATATGACGAGGCCATGGGGTACCCCATGGTGCAGCACTGGCGGGTCAGGAGCAACCTCTACAGGGTGAAGCTCAGCTCCATCACACTCTCTTCAGGTGAGGGATTCCAGGGGCAGGGAGATGTGTGTCTGCACGGGTGGGTGGTGGTTTTCTGCCTCAAGCATCCCACTGACATTTCCCACCTCCGTGCTCTGTTCCCAGCGCTGCTGCAAAGGCAAGCAGGGAGATTCACCTTCTTTTTTTACAAGGGGGAAACTGAGGTAGGGAGTTTGTGCAGCAAGAGGTGAGGTTAAAGCCAGGAGGAAGCCAGTAAGCAACAAGCAGGAAGGATTTATTTTGGGGTGGCTGTATATGTACAAAAAACAGCCAGTCCCTTAAAAAAGGTGGTTTCAAAAGGAGCCAAAGCGCTTGGAAAAGCAGGTCATATAAAGCAGGGAGTCACAGATGAAGAAGGGGTGGGTGGGAGGATCCTGCAAATGTCAAAACATTTCACTGCCACGTTTTTATAGCTACACATTTTGTTTCAGAAATGCCGAAACATTTTGTTGCGACCTGAAATGTTTTGCCTTTTCATTTCAAAATAGCATTTTTTATTTAAAAATCAACGAGTTTTTAAATGCAGAGAGAAAGAAAAAAAAAAGATTTAGTACCAACAGGCTGCACAGCCCCAAAATGAAATAACCTGTTCAGAGCTGAAAAAAAAATACGTGGGTTCAGTTCAAAATGAATTCTTTTGGCTTTTTTATTAAAACAGCCTTCTCTTTCAATAAACCAACCAACCAGCCAGCCAGATAATCTCATTTTGGTGACAGCTATGACGTATTTTCCTGCAGTATGTTTTCCGTTCCACCACTGAACCAAAACGGTGCTTTCAGCCAGCCCTGAGTGATGCTGAAGTGCTGTGAAGTCACCAGTGTCTCCAGGATATTCCACCTCCACAGAGCAGCAAGGGTCCATGTCCTTGTCCCATGCCAGAGGTCCCTGCTGTCTGTATGGATGTTGCTCAACTGATGCTTTGACCTTTGCACACCCACGGAGCTGCCACCAGCCCAGCCCTGTATGTCCCTCTGGGTTGTCTCCAGCTTTCCTAAAAATAGTTACCAGCTGTGCTGGGTGTTTGCAGTAGGGATGGAACATCTCTGGTTATGGGTACAGCCAAGCAAAGGCCAAGCACATCCTCTGGGGAGAGTGTTAATGATGGGCCAGCAGCCTGAAGAACAGATAAGTGGCAAGGGCAGAGTGTGTGTGTGTGTGTGTGTGTGTGTGTGCAAACATGTTCACATGCACATCTCTGTAAAATTATTCAAGAATTCACTTAGGGAGAGGGAATCAGAAGGAAATCAGAGCCACAGCTTGGGGTAGTAACAGGTTGTGGATTCTAAAGGATTGGGTGAAGGCAAAAGAGGAGGAACTGCACCCATGTGAGGCCTTGTATGACCTGAGCAGGGAATCTCTGAGGCTCTTTCCCCTGCCTGGCTGACCTGCCCACCTCCTGCCTCCCTCCCACAGGCTTTGCAAACATCCTGAAGATCCTGAACAAGGACAGCAGCCGGGAGGAGCTGCTCTCCCTCATCCAGCAGTTTGGCTCCCACTACATCGCTGAGGCTCTGTACGGCTCCGAGTTCAGCTGCACCATCCACTTCCCCAGCAAGAAGGTCCAGCAGCAGCTCTGGCTCCAGTACCAGAAAGGTGAGCAGGGAATGGGCAGGGGCACAAACATCAGGTGTCATGTGCTGGTTTCCATCCTTTCCCATGCATGCACCATCACCATACTGGTTGGTGGGCTCAGGCAGGAGGCTTGTCCCAAACTGCGTCCCCAGTGTCAGGTGGCACATGTCATTGACAGCATCCCTGAGCCACCCTGCCTGCTCCTGCTGTTCAGTTTCCACACTCTGCCTCCATCCTTGCCCAGGGTGACCCCCTTCCCCACGGTGGCCCTCACGTGCCCAGGGTCAGCTGATGGAGATGTGACATAAATGAGCTGTCTCCGAATGGCTTTGTTTTATTGCTTGTGACAATGACAGTCTTTAAGGAAGTGCATTAAATCAATAGCAGACTCATTGTGCTACACCATAAATAACGAGACACATCATTAAACAGGGCAATAAACTTCAGGACTTTGAAGTAATACAATTAGGTTATGTTTATAAAAACTGCCTTATCGCTGTAGCCTTCCATTTGCCAATTCATCTCTCTCCTCCAGGGAGTTGGGGATATGCCCTGGATCTGATATTTTTTCTATTCAAAAAATCATCTGTGGTGTATCACAGAGCCCACCTTAGGGCTGATGGTGACAGAGGTCATTCAGGGCACTTGAATCCTGCCCTGGTGGCACTGCCAAGAGCAGCCTCTCTCCCTGAAACCCGGTGGAGAGAAGTGTTCTCCCACACGCCGCCTCCCTTTGCTCTTGGCTCATTTTCTTCCCCATTTTCCCAGTGTAGCTCGTCTTGTAAGCATATTTATAACACCCTGTGCTCGTTTGTTTGGGTTTTAAATAGTGATAAATGAAGTTTGCCATAGCAATGCCCCTGTTTAGCAGGAGAAGGCACGTGGAGGTGGATTGTTTATGTACTCATGATGGTATTAATCACTCGGGAGCACTCCCTGCAATCCAGGGGTAAATGTGTTGGTGGAGAGCAGCCCCCGAGTGCCCCATGATCCCAATGCCATCACCTGGGACCAAACCAAACCCAGGCAAGGGTTTCTCAGGAGAATGAGAGGTGGGAATGAGAGCCAGCCACTGCAGTCCAGGCCTGGCACAAGCATTGCCCACAATGCTGGGGCCAGAGGGGATGTGAACAGTGCTTGATCTGGTGGTGAAATATCTCCCATTCCCTCACTCCCACCTCCCCCATGTCAGGGGCAGTGGTGGCTCCGGGCTCAGCCACAAAGCCCCACGGTAGCACAGGGCCTGAAGGCAAAGCAGTGCCTCAGTGACAGAGTAATTTCCTTTTTAGTCCATGGTATGCAGCCAGCTGAGGTGGATCCCTTGCTCCCCACCCAGGTCCTGCCCCCAGTCCTGGAGCTGTGCCTGGCTGCCCTGGCATTTGTGGGGTATCCAGAGCATCCTTTCCCACTGCCAGTGAAACACTAAAGCACTCATGGTACTCCAGGGATCCCCTGTGGGGTTGTCTGTAATGTCTGGACATAAACCTTTCCCTCCTGATTGTGCAGCATTTGGGCACTGGGTGCTGGCCCTGACCTTGTGTTTTGTGTGTGACTCCATCTGTAGTTTTGGTAGCTGGTGGGGTCAGTGAGGTTGAACTTTGGGGCTGTGGGCAGTGCAGAGGTGACCAGTGCTGTATTCAGCTCTTTGATGGCCAGAAAATGCTCTTAAAGGATGTTCAGGGCTCTTGGGGAGATCAGCTTGTGGACAGAGAAAGTGTCATGGGGAACCCTGCGCTCTGTCCCAGGGAAATCCCAGTTAGCCAAGAGAAAGAGCTTGCTGTTCATGGTAGATGGATTTTATTCCCAACTTCTCTACTGATTTACCCTCATTTTGCCAGCAACATAAGGCAGATCAGAATAAATAGCTCCAGCTAGACAGCTCTGGATGCCTTCTCCACTCAGAACAGCTCTGGCCTGCCGGGCTCCCCGCTGCTCACCAGCCCGTTCTGAACTGCTCAGTGAGCACACATATGCATCAGCTCTAATAAATGTAAAAGTAGGGCCAGAATAACTGTAATTTGTTAGTGGACAAAACAGGTCACAAGAGGAGCAAGAGAGGAGAGTCTCAAGCTAATTGGAACGGCACCAACTCTGAGAAAAATGCACATTACAGGCTCTTCGCAGCACCGCACAAAATTATTTTAATATTTTAATCAACTTCATAAATCAACCGGCGGGCCTCAGGAGGAGGCCTCCCAACAATAAAGGCACAATCTGTGCATCGAGCCCTAATTGAAAACATGGTTTTGAAGAGAAGCTCACGCTGCTGGTGCCAGGGCAGGCGCTGGCTCAGTGCCCCAGCGCCGGCACAGAGCCTGTGACGTGGGTCAGCATCTGCAGAGCTCTCCCTTCTGCCAAGGCAGGGAGAGGGATCCGCCTCTGGCCAGGGACAGCACACAGCCTGCTTTGCCTGGAGGAGTGACAAGTGTTCCCTTCATCCCCCTGCAGGTGGATGAGGAGAATGTGGGGGGAAATGAGGTGACAGAGCAGCATGCCTGTTGGGGAAGATGAATCAGGGAAACCTTATAAATATGACTGCTTAGCAAAAGATTCTGAAAATATGAAACTTATAATGGAAATAGAAATGAAAGCTTGCTTTGAGTTGTAGGATACTGAGCCTTAGTTACTATATGACCTGAAAACAATAGCCCAGCCAGCTGAAGGAGAATCCCTTTGGATTGAACAATACCCTTCTGCTGGCTAAGGAATCCCAAGGTCAATGTAGCAAAAGAGAATAGTCTAAAGAGTAGTTTTTAGAGTTTAAAATATAACACAGTATGGTAATGTAGTAGTTCTTATAGGCTATATGTAGATTCTATAGGATTTTGTGTCTTGTACTGGTTGGTTAGTGTAAATTGGAATATTCAACACAAAAGGAGATGTATTGTAACAAGGACCTTGCTCTCTCTGGCTCTCTGGCTCTCTTGCTCCCTTCTCTCTTTGCACCCCCTCTCTTGGCTCTTTCCCCTGTGCTCTGACCCTGCCACCTCTCTCTGGCTCTCTTGTCCCCTCCTCTCTTACCTCTTATCCTCTTGTTCTCTCTCTCCCTCTCTCTTTGGGACTTCCCCTCAGCCCAGGCTGGTGGCTGAATGCAAAGCCCTTTTTACCCACCACCCTTGCAATAAGCCCACGTGTTCTAGAATGTCTCAGGTCTGCAGAGTTCCCTCTCTCTGCCGTCCATGGATGCACCTACACATGCCCTTGTTCCTAGGGATTTGCAGGAGTGAATCCTGCAAGAGAGAGGCAGACGGGCACAGTGGCATTGCTGTGGCACACGGAGCACTGTGCTCCTTCAGGGCAAGCATGGGAGCATCCCCCAGGCTCCCTGACAGGAACAGCCTCACTCCGTGAGCACACCAAAGCAAACTCCAATTTTACTTCATGCAGAGTGATTAAAAACCCATTCTTTTGGGCTGCTTGCTCTGGCTCTGTGCAGCCAAGCAATACTTTTAACACATTGAGTGGCCTCCAAGCAGGGACCTTGAGATCGACCCAGCCATTGATCTGTGCCATGGGAGCCCACATTGCTTTTCCTCCCCAGCAGAGCCAGCATTTAACGCTGACGGCGCCTCATTAAGTTGGTAGCAGTTGTGTGAGGACCTTCATTTGGCAGCTGGGACAAACGTGATGTCCCCAGCCAGCTCCTGCTGTGTGTAAGAATGTGCCGGGCCTGCTGGGATGGAGGGAGCTGGCTTTGTCACAGTGGTGCTGTGGATTTCTGGAGAAACCAGTGTGGAGATCACCCCAGAGTGCTGGCTGCTGCTGAACAGTGCCTCTATGGCATCCATCCTTCCTCTTTTTCTCCATTCTGTCCCCACAGTCACTAGAGTGGGGTGAACGAGGTGTTGGAAGATGACACAGCCAGGACAGCTTGACCCAAACTGGGCTGTTCCTCACCACACAGTGCCATAATAATGAACTGGAGGTGGAGGCTGGGAGTCACCCCACCTCAGAAACTCAGAATTTGCATATCAGGGAAGAGAGTGATCCCTCCATCCAGCAAATACCCCTGCTGGGAACCACTTCATTCCCTGATAAAAGTTCATCAGAGAGCTGCTTACCCTGTGGTTCCTCGTTCTGGCTGGTGAGGAGGAGGAGAGCTTGCTTAGGGAAGGGGAAGAGCTGCTCTGAGCACAAAATCTGAGATTTCTGCAAGAGCTGTTCCAGTTTGCTTACTCCCACTGGAGAAGCCCAGCTGGGAACCAGGAAGGGATGCTGATGGGCTCAGGATGTGTGTGCCTGGGTGGGGGAGATCCAGAGGGTTTCACTGCCCAGCTGGGAGGTTACTTTAGGTCTACAGTGAGGGAAATGTTTGTTTTTTCTTGAATTTCCTATGATCTCTAGATACAGTTTCCTTGGCTGAGGTTCCCTGGCCACGCTGAGTGCTCAGCAAGTTCAGCCTGTGGCTGCTGCAGATGGGAAAGATGTTCATGTTCCCTCTCAGTAATTGATCATTTATGGGAATAGTCTGTGGAGGGGCTCTGTTCTGGCAAGTCCTGTCATATTCCCTAAGCCTTTCTGCTCTCTGCCCTCCCCAGTACTTGCTTCTCTTCCCTCAGATCACACTCCATGAACTGCATTTACCTGTAAGAGGTGACAGCTTTCATGCTTTGTTGTGAACTCAGCAGTTTTGACAGGAGATATTCATAAATATCCTTCATAAAATTAAGGATAGAGCCTGGATCTCTGCTAAAATATTCCTCTGAGCAGCCCATATTCCTCTGAGTGAGGCTTGTGGCTCCCTCCTGTCCTTTCAAGGCTCTATTTGTCTTCTTTCAGGTCTGGTACTGCCATTAACACAATCAAGATTGAACTAGTCCACAGGAACCTTTAGTTTTCCTTTCCTAGATGCAATCAGTGCATTAAGAAATCTGTAAAGCTACTTTTTCAGCTGTTAAAAGACATAATGGGTTTCCCTTATACGTTCTTGGTCAGAAGTAGAACACAGAATTTCCCTGGTTTTGAGATCTGTCCCTATGTACAACTACTCAATTACCTTTTAAACACTCTTTTAACACTCTCAATTACTTGGTTTATGTCATTATTACAAACCGTCAGATTTCAACATTTTGTTCGGAGGAGGTAAAAACAATCTAGCTGGTTGCCATGAAATTTAGTTTGGACTAAAACATGTGCTGTGAGTAAGTCTGCTAAATGACCTTATGCACTGCTCATTGTAATCCAGAATTGCCAGGCAAGTGGAGTAATTAGTTGTGCAAAATGAAATAACTTTAAATCCTCGCATTGAGTAATGACCCAGAAAAATCACTTAAGCTATACAATAGGAACAACTCAAAGCATCTGGCTTTATTTTCACTTTTGTAGCTCTACCCACTTTGATGAGGAACAGGCTCTCCTGCTCATCCCTTCATTCTCTGGCTCCTGGTTTTGCCTGGAACAATGTTCTACCCTAAGAAATCAAAACCTGTGATAAAGCTACAGGGTAGGTCTAACAGCACCACATGGCAGCTGTTCTGCAAGGGTTCAATAATGTTTGATAAACCAGAAATTCTTACCTGTTTAAAGAGCTGAGATGAGCCCAAGAAATTAAATCCTTCACCCAGATCAGCCAGGGGGCTGGACAAGGGGAGAACCTACAGGTGCTGTGGATGTACCTCCTGAGGAAATGTCCCTGCTGACCATCCAGAGCCCCTCTGGCACCATCCGAGCTGGGGTCATGGCACCTTCACAGCTACACCCCCCACACTCAGTCACACCAGGTTTCCTCACCAGCTCAGCTCCCACGGCAGAGTTTTGGTCTAAAAATAATTTAATCATGGTGCAACATCAGAAGAACAGCCCAAGCTGGCACCTCCAAGGAGGGGGACTACAAACAGAGGAAACCCAGGTGTTTTAGACCCTCACAGTGTAAGTGCACCAAAATTGGAGGTCTTCTAGGTGACCTCATGGCTCCTGATGTCACCTGGCTGCACCTCAGGGGATTGGGAGATTGCCAATGGGGATTGGCAGACCATGGATGAGCCAGGGATACAGGGGATGGAGTTTTCAGCCAGGTTCCCACGTCCCATTGAGCTCCCGGAGCCAGTGAACTCAAATCAGACTCCTGAAACATCAGGTGACAAGGAAGATATTGCCCTTGAGGCAGTGTGAGTTAAGGTGCAAAACCACAGCATTTGTTTGTAAGGTGGGCAGGGAAGTGTCAGGAAAAGCTCCACGAGCCTGCCAAGATCAGATTTATCCTCAGCAACCTGACATATAAAAAGGGTCTCGTAGTCACTGTGCTCCACTCTAATCCCCACTGGCTGTAAAATCCAATCTGCCACCGAGGGGAGAAGATTAAGTGTTTTAATAAGAAAATGAGCCGTTTGCAATGCACTTTTAATTGGATCAATTTTTCCTTTATTACACAATCTTTAAAAACCAAACACACACGTATGACCAGACAAGCTCTTCCTCCAGATACAGAGCAGGAGCCAAACTATTTCAACATAATCCTTAATTACTCCATTTCACCTCGTTTGGCAGGTGATCATGACACTGTGTGGGAGCACCGCAGCAAGAGGAGCTCTGTAAAGTCATCTCACAGTCGAGTTTTGTCAGGGGATGTGCAGACCCTGGGTGAGGGACAGCAGGTTTTTCTTTTTCCCTTTTCTCCCTGAAACCCCAGACTGGAAGAGCTGACAACCCCAGGCAAGACAGAGCTCCAGGTGCCAACTGCAGTGTCCTGGCCCACCAGTGCCTCACAGGGTGGTGTTATTTTTCTTAATTCTCTGAGTGAGAAACAGATGACAGACACTTTGTTTGAACTCTGTTACCAGGAACAGGCTGGAGTAACCAACTGCTCAGTTTACTGGACCAGCTTTTAATTTTTTCCTTTTTTATTTATTTTTTCAAGCACTCCAGGAAATGTTATTGCTAGTAGTTGTGCTGTTTATTGCAAAAAAAAAAAAAAATCATCCACGGGAACAGAAAATTACAGAGGTACATATTATCATAGATAATATTGCTTTAATTATTCAGGTCCATGGTAGCCTCCTGTGTGGAGCAGTTCTTGGAAATAGGAGAAATGTTTAAAAGAAACCAGGAGAGGAACTGCAATTGTCATAAAATTGGAAAAATGCCTTCAGTTACAATGTCATGAACTGCAGCACAGCCCAGTAATCACCACCATCTCCCCAAAACACACGTTCAAGATGAGGAAGGCTCCTCAAACTGCTGTCACATGCCTTGGGCAACTGGCCCCTCCCACTCAAAAAAGGGAAGCAGAGAATGTGAACAGTGATGTAAAAGCTGTAGCCTTGGCAGGCACACGGAGCAGCTCAGGGGAGCTGATTCCCCCCAGCACCATCAACCCCCTCGTGCCTCAGCTCCCTTCTCCACAAGCCTTTTCCAGCATGTTACAGCAGGAGAAATTGGAATTTGCCCTGATGGGAGCTCCATCACACAGCTGTGTTTGCATGCTCACTCCTTCAGCACTGGCTGAGCACAACAAAGAGAGGGAAAAAAAAAACCCCAAATCCTACCAAAATCTGCTTCCAGCACTTTTTCTGCAATCCCTTCAACTGCCAAACATCCAGCTAGAGCAGCAGCAGCTCACCAACCTGTTTCTCTTTGCTGTTTCAGCAGGGAAAAGTATATGAGCTTAAAAAAAAAAAAAAAATCACCTGTTGCAAACATGTTGTAGGACAAGTAGCAAACAATTTGCTGGAGCATGGCAGCCACCATAAAATCAGCTTTTATATTGTCTGTCGTGGCCCCAAATTTGCAACTACGTTGTTGATGGCAACAAATAAATGCACTGCAGTGTAACTATTATCTGTGGCAGATTAACATGCTACCACTGTGCCCTATTTAAATGCATCTTTCCTTCAATAAACTATTCTGGGTGAGCAGCACCACACTGAGGAACACATTTATCAGCCAGGAGAGCAGCACTGTGGGGGCCTTGGTTCACACAGCTGCAGTTTTGTGCTTCATTTGGCCCAAAGCCTTGATGAGCAGCAACTCTGGTGCCTGCTGGTGTCGTGGAAAAGAGAATTACAAAAAAAAAAAAAAAAATAAAAGTCTGAGGAATGTAGTGTTTTGCTGTGCAAGGGAAAAAAAAGGCAGTGCATCAGTGGATGTGCTTCCAAGTCTGAAAAAAAACCAGAAATGAAACAGTCCCCCCTGCCCATCCTTATCTCAGAAGTAACTTGCACAGAGGAGGTGCAGATGAGTGGAAACCTATTGCTAAATTCAGTGCTCTGGAATGCAGAGTAGTGAAGTGCAGGTGAACATACAATATGTTGCATTTAATCTCATTTCCTACAATCTCCCAGTCTTACTCCCCCAGCTCTTCCCCCCTTCCCCAGGAAGTTTTAGATACCAGATAGGCCTTCCAAAGACAGTTTGCAGGATACATTTAATAATAAAACAACAGTAAACAGCAACCCTAGGTTTCCCCTCTTTATTTTTTTTCCTCCAGCCCCCTCCCTTTTTATCCCATTCTATCTAGCAAAACTGATTAGTGATAAAACCCCTGTCTTCTTACAACTCAGGAATAAAGAGGGCAATTTTCTGGCTCAGCTCGGTCTCCCACGATTGCACAGTACTCACTTCACATGGAACAGACACAATTCACAAATGGCACGACAGGGCAATCTCCTGAAACACCAGAAAAATGGGAGAGACAACCCTGCCTTGTCAGGGTGGAAGCAAAGCTTCATCTTTGTGCAGTTGAAGAGGCCATTTCGTTTTATGCAGTGCTGCAAGCACAAATTGCTCTCTCTAGGAGTTGCCCAGACAACTGCTACCCAGTTCCTTGCAAGTACCACAGGATTGCCTCTGCTAGTTCTCTAAGGGAAGGCGATTTAGAGCAGTCAGTCAGTGTTTATGGCACAAAGAAAGACACAATGGTTGAAGCTGGGAGTGTACGAGATGTGGCATAAGGAGGTGAAGGGGTTTATGAAGTGACCAGTCACAAGAACCAAGACTGTAAAGGATGGATCCTTTCTTTCCATCGCGCTTGTTCTTATTTGTATGGATTTTATATAAAAAAGAAGAAGAAAAAGCAGACCACCACCACCACAAAAGCTATTTTGTTTCTAAACACAGAACATGATGACCTCTATGCCAAATCCCCTTCAGTTATGGCACAATCTTCCTGAAGGCTTGATACTGGTTCCCGTTGGATTGTAAGGAGGCTGAAAGAATCTCCACTGCCAAGACAGGCTTTGCTTGCAACCAAGCCTTTAAGGAGTGGAGTATCTTCTCAGATGATAACTGTAGATCTTAATGCAATGATCCCAACAGTCCAGCACCAGCAGCTGCCCTTTGGGAGTAATGGCAATGCCCACCGGGCAGGTGAGTCCCTCCCGGATTAAGATGTTGTAGCCGCCTCCTTTAGGAAAATGCAGGATTTCCTTACGGCTGCTGTCAGCAACGATCAGGTCTCCCCTGGAATCAACACACATCCCAGCGATGCACCTGAAATCCTCGTTCTCCGAGAAGAAATGGCTGATCTGGCGTCCCAGCTGCCCGTCCGGGCCGACGGAGCCGATGGAGAAGCCTCCTTCCAAGTGGTGCTCGTACTGCCGGTTCTCCAGGTTGAGCCCCAGCCCCTGAGTGAAGTAAATGGTCCCTTCGGCGTCGCAGGTGACAAACTTGGGGCGCACGGCGCTGCACAGGCAGCTGTACTTCACCACACCCACGCCACGGTCCACGGTGAAGCACCAGAGCTTCCCCCCTTCCACGTCAGTGACCACGAACTGCCCCGAGGGCAGCGCGGCGATGCCCCAGGGCTTGCTGAGCTGGCTGCGGTGACAGGCCACACAGTGCCCGTCCATGGTGTACACCTTGACGGAGTTGTCGTAGCTGTCCGTGACACCGATCAGCCCGTGGCAGTTCATGGTGACGGAAAGGGGCGTCAGGTTGGGCAAGTCTGCCCCGAGGAAACTCAGCACGAAGCTGTCGATGCCGCTGGGGCTCCGGCGGATCTCCTTCAGGAAGCCCTTGCGGGTGAAAACCTGGATTCGGAAGTTGCCCCGGTCTGCCACGAGCACCTCGCCTTGGCTGGTGACGTGCAGGCTGACGGGGAGGTTGAACATCCCCGGCAGGCTGCCCTTGGAGCCCATCCTCTTGATGAAGGAACACTGCTGGATGCTCGTGGCCGCTTCAGGCAGCCGTGGCTTGGCTGGTGAGGAATGGGGGGTACAGCTGGGCTCCTCTTGCACCAAGTCAGGCTCCCTAAACGGCACAAAGGAGGATGCTGCGTGCTCCATGAGCGATTCCTCCACGTTAACAGTCCGGGGTTTCTTCACCACCTGCCCAATCTGCAGTGGTCCCACGTGGCTCACCTTAAGGAGCTCCACCTCTTGCAGAGTCAGCTCCCTTGGGAGACTGTTTGTCAGTTCTGGTTCTTCCTCATCCGCTGCCTCCTCCAGGAGAGCTATATCCCCCTGCTTTATTTTGGCAAGGAAATAGTCACAGCGAGACATTATCTGCACTTCTGCTAAGTTCAGCAGGTAAGCTTGCTCCTCCATCACCTGGTTATTTATCTTCTCCACTTCAGACAAGGAGGTGGTGAAGAACTTGCGTGACCTGGCCAGCTCTTCCTGGATCTTGCGCTCCTCTTTGCTGTACTCCTGCAGCACCGCTTTGTATCTGGATTGCAGGTCTCTTGAAACATCCTCCAGAGCAGCTTTCCTCTTCTGAAGATCACCCATGAGCTCCCGAAGCCTGGCAAGCCTCGTCCCAAATTCCCTCCTACGCTCCTCAGCAGCCTCTTTGATAGCAATGACTCTGTGTCCCGGGGGCATGTGTGAAGCCTCCTTGCAGGGCTCACACAGAAGCAAGCTACAGCTCTTGCAGAAGTGCCTTGGCAGCCTCCTCCCGCAGACCTTGCACATGAGGAGCCCCACCACGTCCCCCAGGCCGGCCGTGTCGATGATCTTCAGCACGGTGAGGTTGTCAGTGAGCTGGGCCAGGCTGGTGATCCGCGTGATCTTGCTGCAGAAGGGACACCGGATCCCGTTGATGCTGTTGGCCAGGAGCTTCTCCAGGCACTGCTTGCAGATGGTGTGCCCACAGTGCAGCAGTTTGGGCCTCAGGTGCTCCTCGGTGAAGGACTCCATGCAGATGGGGCACTCCAGGACCTCTCGCAGCGCGTCTGAGTTGAGATAAGGGGCGGCAGCCATGGTGCTCCCAGGCAGATTTATCCAGCACACACAGTGCCTGGTGCTCACATCTATCCCAAGGTGCTCCGATTCTGTCCAGGGAGAAAAAAGGGAAATGTGATTTATGTCACCACCAGCAGTTATGTATACACGCAATTTATTTCTGACTTATCGCCTAACCCTGCAGAAAAAGAAACCCAGTTAGCTTTTCCATGCTGGGAAGGATGGATTAGTCACAGCTAATCTCAGGGTGGGCAAATTTCAAAACTTAACTTGCAGCTCCCAGAGCGATGAATTATTCACTTCCAAAATTTGTAAAGTAGCACTGAAAAAAGTGTAATGGCACCAATATGGAAGCCCAGTAGATATTGATGACTGAATCATCTCCTCATGGTGTTCATCTCCTGCTGCCAAGCCTCTGAGTTTACATAATTTACTGAAACCCAAGGAGATTAAACCAGGCATTCAAAATGTTGTGCATCAAAGGAGGAACCAGATGGTGTGATGCTTTAGGACATTAATAGATCACCTCTGGAGACCTGCATTCAGATGCGACATCAGATACCAAAAAAATAAATGTGCTTGGTTCACTCTGCTTTGCTAGAGA
Organism: Trochalopteron elliotii; assembly: GCA_024734555.1. Classification (NCBI taxonomy): domain Eukaryota; kingdom Metazoa; phylum Chordata; class Aves; order Passeriformes; family Leiothrichidae; genus Trochalopteron; species Trochalopteron elliotii. The sequence continues at coordinate 1,755,073 of JANPWX010000103.1, forward strand.
GCCAAAACACATTTTCAAGGTTTCATACATTTGCCAGGAAGTGAAAGTAGCAGGAATGCTTTGTCAGTTTCCACTCCTTCTGGGGGTGACTGTGCACGCTGAAAACACACAGAGAAGGTTTGATGCCAGTGCATCTCAGTAACCTCTGCCATGCTGCAGCACGCTTCATGCCAATTAAACAGAGCTCAGGCAGGAATTAGCAGTAATGGAGTTAACAGACAACTCCAAACATACTCCTGGTGCTCACTATTAGCTCCTGAACTCAGCTTTAACTGCATTTAATTTCTCCTCGTTTCACAATCTCTCAGCGTTGACCTCGTTCTCATCCCCTGGTTCAGTTTTACACCACTCTGGTTGCTGTTCAGCTTCAATCCAGGTTTCTCCACCCTCACATCCCTCCCAGCAGGGAGCAGATCCCAGCAGCTCTCCTGCCAAAGCAGCCATCCATTCAAAAGGAACAGAACAGGGCTCACATCATTAAGTTATTATTCACTAGACTGGGTTTCAAATCCTTTGCTATTGTACTGCTTAGCCACTAAAAAATAGGGAAGAAAACCTTTCTTCCAGGGAAGAGGAGGAGGAGAAGGAAGTAGTTAGTCTTTGAAATGAAGAGAGAGTGGCAGAGGGATGTGAACACAGCTCTCTCTGAGAAATGGCTGCATGCACACAGCATTTTCACTTCCCTGCTGGGTCTGCCTCCATCCTCTTTAGGAAAGAGGCTGTGTATTTCAATTTGCTGTGTGTTCCTGTGCAGAAAAAACAACTACAAAGAAGAAAAGTTCTTTATGCTCATACAGAAAAGAAAAAAAGCTCCCTAATTTTAATTTGTCAGCTGCAGTTCAGAGTCCTTTAAAGCCCATATTTCAGGAAGGGATTCAGTGTTGTGGCAGAATCTCCAGGCACCATGCTGGGATCAGCTCAACAGTGGCAGGTTGAGTATCACAGCCCTGGCCCTGCGGAAGTAGAAACCTGGGCACTGCCATGGAGAACAGAAACCTTCCTCTGAGGGAGGAAAACCTTGTGATTTAAAACGATTTTTTAAAAAAATGAAACACAGGCTACCAGGTTCATTATTCTTACTTTCCTTGGTAACACGTCAAAAGACTTGCTTAGGGAAGGATGCGGGAGCGGCACAGGCACCAAGTACTGAGAGTTACATTAAAAGACACCTTTAAAACAAGTATTTTCATTAAAGAACAACGGTGGATGGGATTTTAAGTCAGGTTGGGCTTTTAGAGAGCTGATTTGTATGACATTCTTTTCATATATAACCCCCTTTATCGGAATGTCAGCATGCCCTCAATAATGGGACATTATTTTTTTTTTTCCTTTTATCTCCCCCTCACACTCGGCTGTGCCTCCATGGAAGTTTCCTTAACAGCGGGTTGTTCTTGCGTGTCGGTCCCTCCCGGGGCAGTTCCTCTGACGCAGAGCAGGGTATTACAGAAAGCCTCAGCTGAGGATCAAGCCATAAAACCGTGAATTATGCGAGTTTGGTTTCCTTGCATTCAAAAGAAATTTCCTGCCGTGGTTTCTCTCGTCACCCGGTAGTTTTTAGTGAGTGTCTGCGGTGAGAACACACCGGCTTCACTTGTAATTCAGAGCTCGTGTCGTTAACGAGGGAAAATAAAAGGGGTAATGCTGCAAAATAAGCGCCGCTGACAGGAGCAGCCACAACAACAAAACCGGCAGGACAACCCCTGGGTTTGGGGGGTGTTTCACTGAAAAATCCAAGGGTTTGTGTTGGAAGGACCTTAACGATGACCTAATTCTATCCCCTGCCACGGGCAGGGGTAACACATTCCACTAGGCCAGGCTGCTCCAAGCCCCATCCAGCCTGGCCTTGGGCATTGCGGGGATGGGGGCAGCCATGGAGTGTGACCTGTGCTGGTGGTGTCTGACCACAAAGCCC
>JANPWX010000103.1:1761953-1830076 GCA_024734555.1 Trochalopteron elliotii
CCCGCCGCGGGGAGGGTCCGGCGGGCGGCTCGGCGCCACCCCCGCAGTGCCCACCCTGAGCTCCGCGCTCGCATCCTGCGGCCCCCCGGCCACGCTGAGCACACGCCTTCGCCCAGGGAATGGCATTCCCATGTGGCGTTCGTGCCGCGTGTCCCAAAAGTCGCGTAGCAGTTCCTTGGGGGTAATTCCTTGCACAACAAGCCATGCTGAACTCTGAGACTGGGGTGTTGGTGGTTTAGTTGGGGTGGTGTTTCCCCCTCAGCCAGGGCTGGAATCGCAGAATGGTTTGGGTTGGAAGGGACCTTAAAGGCTATCTGGTTCCACCCCCTGCCATGGGCAGAAAACCTTCCACTGTCCCAGGCTGCTCCAAGCCCCATCCAGCCTGGCCTTGGACACTTCCATGGATCCAGGGGCAGCCACAGCTTCTCTGGGCACCCTGTGCCAGGGCCTCCTCACCCTCCCAGGGAAGAATTTCTTCCTAATATCACATCTAACCCTGCTGTCTGCCAGCCATTCCCTCTTGTCCTGTCCTATCCTTCCTGCACACATGGATGGATGTGCCAGACTGAGTCCTCTGGACACTGTGTCCACACCTTCCTCACAGCCCCAGCAGTGTTTGCCCATCACTAACAGTGGGCAGCATTAAATCTGTCCAAACTCTTCACAGACCTGGTGGCCACTGCACTGGCAATATCTCAGTGCAGGAGAAATTCCCAGGCAAACACATCTATTGATTTCCTTTCTAACTCCCTCTGGATGGATTTTCCAGCAAAAAGGGTATTATTGCACCAGGTGATAAACAGGCAGCCTGTGTCAGTGGGTGTGTCCTGGCCACAAGTCCCCACTGTCCTCTTTTGGTGGCACTAGGTCTGTCCAGTGAAGGGTCGTGTATGGGGAAGGTGGATCAGAATTCCGTCTTGCTTGCATAAAATGCAAATTCCAGGTCCTAAATCAAGCCCAGCTGAGCAGCCCGTTGGTGTTGGTGGGGTTAACCTGCTGAGCCTGAAGGAATCCCTACTTGGGTCTGTTCCCACTGTTCCCTCTACAACTCCAGCTGGAGAGCCTTCTCCTGTCCTTGTTCCAAGCAGCTCTGCTCTCCAGGAGATATCACATCCTACCCCTGATATGGCTGCATTCTTGTGGCAAGTGGAATGATTCCCAGTTTTGGAATGACTTGGGGATCTTTTGGAAGAAGTGTTGTATGAAATGCTGGGCCACTAGGAAACCCATTTTCCCCTGGGAGCTCTCAAGACAGGACAGCACTCCAACAGCACAAATTAGGCATTATGCTGTTGTTTTTGTTGTAGTAGTGATGTTACCCTGCTCCCCCATGTCCAGGCACCAGGAGGTGCTGCTGGTAGTGCTGGAAGCATTTTCCCACATCAGCAACTGCTGCATCCCAAGCAGGGACCCCTTTGTGCAGGCACACACCTCGTGCTGTGGGATTGTAAAATCCTGGTGGAGCCCAGAAAAGGAGCCAGGCACCCCAGCAGGCAAACCTCTGCACACTCTGTGCTGCTCATTCTCCCTTTCTTACACAAGGCCTGATGCCTGGCACTAGGCAGTTATTTCATTTATTTTGTGGTGGTGTGGTTTTTTGTTTTTTGGCTTTTTTTTTTTTTTGGTTTTTGGGGTGTTTTTTTTTGTTTGTTTGTTTAAATCCATATTTCAGACAAACAAACTAATAACTCCCACAAGTTGCTGTGATGCATCCAACTGCATCCAAGGCTGTCTGCTCCCACACAGATGTTGCCAGGGTTTAGCTGAGTTGCCAGCAGTGTTAGTGACAGCATGTTCAGATTCAGGGGCTGATAAGGGATCCCTGCATCCTCACTGCTGCAGCTGAGTCTCCTCCTCTTCCCAGAAAGGACCTTGGGAGCTTCCTGCCAGCAGTCACCTGCAAAGCTCTTCCCAAGAAGTCAAGCAGAGGCTTTGCAGGAGTGTCCTGGGAGGTTATCCTGTTCTATATAGGTAATAAAAGCCAGGCTGAGCCTACCAGAACTTGTGGGGCTTCTCCAATTCACTGTTGAACCCTCTCCTTGCATGCAGGGAGTTGAAGGGATAACCAAAACTCATGTCAGATGTTGGGCAGGGGGAAATGGAGGGACCCTAGCCCCATCTTCCCAGGCTATAGTTGCAATGGCAGGTGCAGGAATATGTTTTGGAGGGAAAATACCTCTTGGATCTGAAAACCTCCTCTGTGAGATGTCCTGAGTGGGGGATGTGGGTGGGATGAGAGAGAAGTACTGTGTCCAGCAAGGAAACCTCCAGCTTTCTAGGGATGAGGCACCTGGGCAAGCAGATGAGGATCATCTCCTCCTCACTGCCTCTCTCTGGCTCTGGAGGAGCTGGCTCAGAGGCAGGGTGTGCTGCTGGTGCTCCCAGATAGGTTCCAATAGCAGCAACGGGGGGATTATTTTGTTAGGGCTGTACATAAGCACCCCAAACCCATCCCACAAAGGCTCCCAGGAATTGCTGTCCAGTGCTGATGACATCTAAGTGCTTGTCTGGATGAGAGCTGGCAATTTGACAGTGAAGCCAGTTTCCCTCTGCTGAACCATGTCCTACTTCAGTTTCCTCCTCTGGAGTTGTACCCAGAGCCCCCATACAAGGGAACACTGTGGATCTTTGTCAGCCTGCAAAGGAATCCTTTTCCCCAGTGCAGCTGGGATCTGTTCTAAAGAGGATTAACTGCAGACAGCCAGTTCCACCTCAGCCATGAAGTCTGCTCTGCTCACAGGTCTGCCATGAATCACCCAGCTTTGTGGTTAATCTGTCACTGAGCCCATGGCTGCTGGGGAGGGGAGCTGTTCTGCTCACAGTTTTCTACCTTGCCTCATTTTCAGAGCTCTGGGCCTTCCCCTGTGCAGCTCCACCTGAGCACTGCTGCTCCTGAAATGGCTTTGCTCCCTCTAGTTGGATTAGAGTGATCTATAATTCTTAGCCATAAAGCCAATAATTCAGAAGGAAGGTTTGATATCCTGTTGCCAGTCATGAGATAACTGATTTCACTGTCTTTTCAGCCCTGTGTTCATGTCCTCCCTTAAAGCTTGGCTCCAAAACTTCCTTCTCCATGAAGGATCTCTAAAGCTGCTTCAGCGCTGGTGAAGAAGCTTTGCAGCCCAGAAGTGTAATTATCTCCTTTCTCTTCTACATATACTTTAGTAGTGATGTCAGAAGATGTTACTCTTATTCACAAGTATTCATGGTATTCCCCTATAAATTCCTTCTTTCTCTGCCACCCTGTTTTTCAAGGCTTCATGTCTTTCCCTTATGAGACTTGAAGTTGCCTGGAGCTGATCTTCTAGAAAATAATCTCTCCAAGAAGCAGCTCCAGCTCCTGTTTCCAATGTCTGTGTACACCAGTGTCTCCTCAGATGTTGAAACATCTTCCTACAGCCTTGTTTTAATTTATCTTAGCAACTGCTCCCTTTCTATTCCACTAAAACATGGGTTGGTTGGAATTTGCTCGTTCTCCCCGTGACAGCTTTGATCCTGTGCACAGAAGTGTTCCCTGACAGCCAGACAGCAGGGAAGGGCTGTCCCTACCCTCGAGGGCTCCAGGAGTCATGAATGAACACTGTTTACTTGTATTTCCAAATGGCTTGTGCCTTGCCAGATCAGCTGCATGTCACTGCAAGCAGAGTGTGTTGAGACAACCCTTGCTCCTCTTCCACTCCTTCTTGGGACTGGGAATTTGTTGCCAGAGGCAACAGCCATAAGATGAGGCAAGCCTTTTCTTCTCTAGGTCTGTCACCAGGTTATAAAAGTTGGGCCTTCTTGGGTCAACCCAGCTCTAGACAAAGAATTTAAATGGAGGTGTACAGGACAAACACTGGAGTTGTGTCTCCTTTGCTTGAGTGTGGTACTACCTTGGCCTTAGCAAGTGTTTGGATGAGCACTGAATAAAATAAAGGTTCTCCAGGTTTATTGCCTTGTGCTTAAGACCACCAGGTGGTTTCCCAGTGGGTTTCAAAGGCCTGAATGTTTCCTGAAAGCAGTGTTGGCAGTTTGGTTTTGGTAATGCCTCTGTCTATTCTCCATGCAGTGAGTTTGTTCTCATACCTGCTTTTCCCCACTGCCAAGGGGCTGCATCCCTCCATGTAGTCCTTTTGCAGCCTCTTTGGATCCATTCCAGTGCCCTGGGTAATGTGTTACCCACAAGAGTGACCTGAGGACCACAAGGACTAGAGGGGGCTGCTGTTAGGGTGTAGATAAAGGTCATTCAGGTCCTTGGCTTGGTCTCTTTGGGGATGTTTCTCTTTGTTAGGGAAGGTATACTGAGGTGATTTTGTCTCATTTTAGAGCACAGGAAGTGGATATGCAAGTTAGGAAAAAAGAAGAACATGAGTATAGAAGAGAAGAACAATCAATTCTGTCAGTTTAGATGTGCTTGTCTGGAAAATCTCACACTTCCAAGCAGTGACCTGAAAGTCCTGTTTTTCTCCTCCTCTCCTTGACCTTTCTTTTTTCCTGCTCCCACCTGGCCTACACCTTCAGCAGCTGCATTTATCCTGGCTGCAGCACAGTTTGGCTCGGGGAAGAGGCCCGTGCTGAGATTTGTTTAATTCTGTTTGGTTTCTCCCCTCTCCCTAACCCAGAAACAACCGAGCTCGGGAACAAGAAGGAGCTGAAATCCATGCCCTTCATCACGTACCTGTCAGGGCTGCTGACAGCACAGATGCTCTCAGATGACCACCTCATCTCGGGTGTGGAGATCCACTGCGAGGAGAAGGGGCGCTGCCCGTCCACCTGCCACCTGTGCCGGCGGCCCGGCAAGGAGCAGCTCAGCCCCACCCCGGTGCTGCTGGAGATCAACAGGGTGGTGCCTCTGTATGCCCTGATCCAGGACAACGACACCAGGGAGGTGAGTGAGCCTGTGAGGGGCCAGCCCCACCTCTGTGACCCCCTGAGCCCCCTCTCAGATGCCCTCCGCAGTGGCTGCAGGGTCCCTGGAGTGAGGGAGTGTTGTCATGTGTGTGTATGGATCTCGGGTTTGGTTTCTCTCACCCGAGATTCAGGTTGTTAAAAGTCCTTGGCCCTCTAAAAGCCCTGAGCCACATCACAAGAATGAAGCGGAGTCTCCAAGGCCTTGTTTTCAGGTTTCTGGTGTTGTTTATTATTTGATATCTCAGAATTCTCTCCGCACCCAGCTGAGGTCTGGACAGCAGCTGGGACATGAGGCCACTGCCCACCCATGGGGCCTTGCTTTGCTCTTATACAGATACCCACGTGTCCATTATTTACTGTTCTGTGCCACTGTCTAGTGCCTATACTAGAAGGGTCATTGCTACCTTGACCCAATCCCTTTTTACTACTTTGTGTCATCACCATTTAAGAAGATGGAGGATGAGGAAGAAGGAGAGAACTTAGGGCAACATCCTAAATCCTCCATTTTGTCCCCCATTTACCTCTATTCTAAGAACCCTAAAACTACAAAATTTTTCACCCCGTGCTGTGCTAAGCTACTATTTTCACACCTTTGAGGTTTGTAATTCCTCTCTCAGTGTTGGAAGCCTCTCCCATGGACTAAAATGAAACCTGGTGCCTTTCTGGGCTGTGTGCCAAGGTCTCCAACCCCCCTGGACTGACTTCACACCCCCTGTGCAGGGTTCAAACTCCCTTCCTCGGGTCCCAGGTCATCCAAGGGAATGCCCTGGACTCTGACATCTGGAGGGCAATGCTGTGGGATGGTGTCACCGATGGAGATGGCAGGTCCTGCTGCCCAGCACCCACAGCCTTCCCAGACCTGCATCTCCCTGCCTTCAATAGGTTCAAGGCAATGCCATAAGCAGCCAAGGCCACAGTCATTCCCAGTGTCCATGCTGGGGTGCAGGATGTGTCCTGTGCTCAGGAGCCAAGCAGCAGCTCAGTCCTTCACTCCTGGCTCCAAGATCTCAGACATACCTGTTTGAGGGGTGAGCAAAGACCTCCAAAGCTCCAGCAAGGCTTTGCAAGGTGCAGAGGGAGGGAAGAACCATCCTCTTGGGACAGTCCCACAGCCACAGGAGGTCACTGTTACTCCAGGAGGGACCAACCAGGCTGGAGGTCACCATTCCCTGGGGCTGGCTCCTGCAAGAGCTTCAGTGTTAATCCTATGGAGATTGAGTTCCCACTTTCTCAGTTCACTGCCACTCCCACCCCCCTCCACAGCCCTCTGACCCCAGTCTCAGTTCAGAAATGACAGACCTGCTTAAAGTCACTTATTAGCACTGAGCCTGTACTTGATTAGGATGTCTGGAGTGAGCCAGCGTGCAGCAGCTGTGGGTGGGACACAGAGGGCTGCAGGTCAGGAAGCAATCCTGGCACGTGGAGGTGTGACCACCAGGAATGATGCTTCATCCCCTTCCCATGGGGGGAAGAATCCTCGTGCTTCTCCTGCTACCCAAGTTTCTGGGGACTGTCTCTGGGGACTGTCACTCCTTGCCTACCTCTTAATCTGGTTCTTGCTTTCCCATCTATCAGTCCTCTTGGTCCTTGCATGAAGTCATGCCTGACTTCCACACCTCAGGTCACCTCTCTTTCTGGGTCTTTTCCTCAAACTCCCTTTCTCCCACTATGTTTTCTTCCTGCATTCTTGCCCCACCCATGCCTGATCTTCCCACTGAGCAGTTCTTGTGCAGAAGGTGACCTGCTGTAATCAGCATGGCTGGGGCAGTGCTGGGATGAGGGATTGCAGGTACAGGGAGAGCAGTGGGAAAGCTGGTTTCTTTCAGGAAAGAAAGATGTGTTTCCCAGCAGCTATCTGCAGGAAGACATTATTTTAGGGATACAAGAGGTGGGTTAGCCCATGAGGAGGGGTGATAGTGAGGAGCCCAGCAGGAGCTGAAGCATCTCCTGCTCACCACCAGGTCCCCTGCATCGCCCTGTGCCCAGGTGGCAATGTCACCCTGCCTCTCTGGGCCTTGCTACAAACTCCCCCCTTCTTCCTCTTCCTCCTTCTCCTCCTCCTCCTCACCTGCCCCTCCAGCCCTGCTGACACTGCTGGGCTCGCTTGGGGCGCCTCCTTGTCCAGGGGAGCTGTAGTCTGTCCCACCAGCAGCCTCCCCTCCTCCCTCCTCCCCTCCCTCCCCGGGCTCAGCCAGGGCTGGCCCCATCAGCTGCAGCTGGAGCTCAGCCCGCATTGTGCTTTCTGCTGAGGCGCTGGGAAAACCAGCAAACAAACAAAACCCCAGCACAGCATCCAAACCAGAGACACCCCAGCAATATCCCCTGGGGCTGTGCTCCCTGCATCTATCCTCCTCTTCCTCTTTCACCTGCTCGCCCAGGGGTGGAGGGGCATGCCCTGGGAGCCTGTCCCTGTGTGAATCTGCTCCCCCTCACCCCAGGGAGCTGTCCTTGGGCAGGGCTGGGGTAAGAGGTGACAGGGTGAGGGATCTGGGCAGCTGCAGGGTGGGGGATGCTGCCAGAGCAGGCACTAAGGGAGCTGGCAGTGAGCAGCACACACCAGGACAGGTCACTTTGTGCCATCTGCAGTGCAAGGTCCTGGGGTGGGCAGCAGGTGGGATCATGCTGTCTTGTCTCACCACCCCCTCCTTAGCTGGGTCTGGTTTTTTCAGCTGTAGGCTTCTCTTGACAGCAGGCCCTCTCATCCCCTTCCTCCCTAGAGCCCATCCAAGACCATCCCCATCCTTGCTCCAGCAGGGCACAGGGAGTTTTTCTGCCTTCCCTGCCCCTACTTCTCTTCCCTAGTCATTCCCATTCTCTCAGCATGAATCCCTTGTGTTGCATCAGCTCCATCACTTTCCCTTTCTTGCTCATTTCTGATGGGCTGTTCTGCTTCCTCCATCCCTTCACCCCAGCTTGTTTCTCCCTCTTCTCTCCACCAGCCTCTCTCTTGCAGGATTTTTATTCTTTCCCTCTCCCTCTCCTTCTCCTTGCTTCCTTGGCACCACAAGCAGGGACAAATCCTGGTTCCTGAAGGCTGAAATCCACCACTGCTGAGAAGCTTGCTGCCACCTCGGCACCAACCTTGGTTCTCCACACTGGAGGTTTTTCCAGGCAGGCTGGGCTGGGCAGAGCTGTAGTTGCCTCTCTGGAGGAAATGGAGTTCCTGGGGGCCATGTCCCTCTCCTGGAGAGGGTGGTTTGGTGTGGGGTTAGTGCTGCCTGTGTGGAAAGGTGTCCCCATCCTCTTGTGGCATCATGGATGCTCATGGAGGGCAGGGGCGTCGTCTTTCCCTCACCTTCCCCTGTGAGCAGGGAGGGTTACCACGAAAGGGAAAGGGATTTAGGGGTGCTAAGGAGCTGCCACCACCATGGGGACATCAGCCTCTCAACCAAGACCCAGCAGAGAGCCAGAAAACCAAGTTTAAACTGTGACCATGCTCTGTGCACTGAGAGGCTCCCACAGGGCCTGTGCCACCAGGAGCATCTCATGGATCATCTGGATGATGAAATAGCCATTTTCAGCACCAAACAGGAGGCCAGGGGTGCCCCAGGCACTGCAGAGTGGTGTTCTCCTGTGCCATAAATAGGATTTTCACTTGCCTGGGCTGAACTGAGTCCAGCATTTCCAATCCTGAGTGCTCCATTGCCTGCTTTTCTCCCTTCATGTAGATGATTCTCAATCAATACAGCAAGTGCTGACCTTAGAGAAACTGCAGGCACATCCCAATTCTCCTGTAGTGTTAAAAAAACAATAATTGTAAACACAGTTCTCTTTGCATGTGTCCACAAAGACAATGATGTACAAACAGATAACAAGGTCATTAACAAGGTGGATATTGACTTCTATAAACTTGGCTGAAAGTTTTCCTGTATAAGCTGAGCAGCAAAGATGGAGCAAAACACAGGTAAAGACGTTTTGCCCTCTTCAGCATGTGTATTTTTGTAATAGGTTTGTCTTTTCATCTGCCCTAGTGCAGTGAATTATGCACTTTTTAAAATTTACAGCTACAGCCCAGTCCAAGGCCGTGTTCTCAGTTGCTGATGACCTTGCCAGACTCTTAAATGCTGGGGTTTCAGTTTCCATGCTGGGTGTCTGCTCTGGGCTGATTTGTGATATTTCTTTGTGTGCATGTTTGATTTCAGCTAAAACTGACCATTTCCATGCAGGAGATGAGGTGATAATATATTACTTTGCCCACGTGAAATGAGTTAGAAAACTCTTTATTTCCATGTCAGTGGGAATTGCTGTTTGCTTCTTGCTTTGAAGCAAGGGCCTGAAATGTAAAAGGCTCCAGGAGTTTTGCCTTTTGTTGTCCAGGGAGCATTTGTCCAGAGGAAATGTCCTCAAGGAAACTCTCAGCTCTGTGTGATCTGTCCTCCCAGCCCAGCTCCAGCACGGCTCCTGCTCCCAGCAGTGGAGAGAAACAATCTCAGTATCAGGAAAAGTATCAGGCCCCTTTTCCTTCTTGTAGGGAGTGAGAACTATGGATTGAGTTGCTGCTGGGAGTTTCTTTGTTTCCTCCCTGTGGTTTAACAGTGTTGGTCAAAGAATTTGCACCATCACTGGTCACTGCAGCCTGGCTGGGGACTGTGGCAGTGCTGGAGCTTGCCAGGGTGAAGGAGATGTTTTTGGAGGTTCAACCAGTTTTTGAAGGGCTTTGTTGAATGTCTTTTCCACAGCTGTCACAACTGGTGTGGCTGGGGGTGTCAGGTCTGACAGGAAGGGCTGTTTGCTGGAGCAGAGGCAGTGCTGGAGTCCCCTGTGCACCAGTCCCAGTCTCCTGGTGACATCTGGCTAACCCAAGTATTTTATAGGAGCATTCCTGTTGCAGCTCCAGTGCCCCTCAGTCTCAGTGCTCACGCTGGGAGTTCAAAAAGGTGTAAAGAGACACACAAGCTGTGACCTTGGCTGTCATCTTCCAGGGACTTTTCTGGAGCTCTTTGGATCCTGCATCAGTTTTGATGAATGCCAACATCTCTCTTCTGCTTCCTTTGTGCTCTACAGTAGTTCAGACCCCACAGTGGTCCCTCTACATGAAGCTGGAGGAGATTCACCACTGCAGGGCTGTGGAGAAAACCTCCACCAGTGTCAGTGGCTGGCCAGGCCCAACAGCAAAGAGCTTCTGTCTGTGGTGGGGCTTTCTGCTGGCAAAATGTTCTCAACACCTCCAGGGCTGGATGCTGTTGAGTGCATGTGGTGGGACAGGAGAGAGCTGTGGTGCTTTTCCTTTAGGGAACATCCTGGAGTCAAAGAGAAGAGCTGCTCCTCACCCCAGTTGGAGTCCCCCCAGGTTATGGTGACTTTCCTCCTCCACCCTAAACATATTTCTGCCCCATGGAGGGGGCACAATCTTTCTTACTGCCCAGCACAGCCCTGGAGTGCACCCAGAGGCACAGACTGAGAGTGAGAGCACAGGTCTGCATGATCTTCATGATCTGCAAATGTCTTTGTCCCTTGCAAGAAGGCAGGGAATACCCTGCTTCCCCCATCCACTCCAAGGAACATCCTTGGCAGGGATGCAGGTGTGAATGTCCAGAGCCACAGGGCCACCGTGGCCTGGTGGAGGGGAGAAAAGGCCAGGTATGTTGGGGAGTGTGGGCCCTCCTGTTTGTGGTCTGTTCATTTTTCCCCCAAAAAACCCTGAAACGAGCTTCTGCAGAGCAGCTCAGCCAGCTGCAGAAATGCTTAGAGGGTGGTGTGGTGAGGGGGGTGTGGAGAAGGGAGGCAGGAGAGATCAATCTCGCTCCTACTGGGAAATGGACTCAAACTCCTGCTGTGTGTATTTAAGGAGACAAATGGCTGTGGAGCCTGGATTTTTAGGAGACCCCTAGGACCTTGCTTTAATTCGAAAATTGAGTAATCTCAGCATTTGCTGCAGCCATGGCCTCCTCACGGCACACATGGCCCAGCCCATGGTGTGGGGGCTTGCTGGGGGGCACATCCCCATGCTGCTGGTCCTGTTGGCCTCAGCAGAAGCCCAAAGCATGGCTGGGACCCTGGCAGGGCTCTTGGAGACAGCTTCTTCACATGCTGGGGGTCACCAGCTCAGCTGACAACTGAGGCTGGAGCAAAAGTCCCCATCTTTTCTCCCCACTCCTTGCCAAGGAGCCATCTCGTGCAGAGCAGAGCATGGCCACCTCTGTCCCCAGTGTCCCCAGGCTGGAAAGGTGTTTTTAGCCAGGGTAAAAGGTGTCCCCGAGGCCATGGGCTGAGTTTGACCCCAATCCAGCACCGATGGCAGAGCTGCTGGAGGACAACAGCCCTCCCTGCAGACACACAGCTTCCCCAAAGCAGCCCCTCAAGCCTTGGGGAGACAGAGCCAGGAATTCCTTTTTCCACTGTCAAAAGCTGACAGGGAGCCTGGGCCAATGGGGACAGTGTCTTTGACAGTGGTTGAGGTGAGTTTTTTGGTTTGGTCTGGGGTGTGCTGCTTTTTATTTGCTGTTGCTTTGTTTTCATACCTGCTAATTGGCCCTTGCCTTCCTCCCCTGGCCCTGGAGCATGGTGCTGCAGCTCCAGCCCACACCCAGCTCGCCTTTCCAGGGGAAGAATGGCTGCATTGTCGTGCCTGGGTCGGGCTGTAATGGGGAGCTTTGTGCCGAGGACGGGACTGCTGCAGCTCACAGGGCTTTGATTTCCCTGCTGCCAGGTTTTACAGTGTCCTGCTGCTCTTTTGGATCCCATAAATAACAGGAACCAGGATGCTGCCCACCTCGGGTGCCTTCCAGCACCCTGACCTTTGCAGCAGACCCACTGATGTCCCTTTCCAGGATGAAGTGCTGGTGATGCTGCTCCCGGGGGAGAGGCAGCCGGAGGCAGGGAGGGTGTGAACAGCACAGGATGAGATCACCTGCCAACAGCAAAACTTCATCCTCCTTTGCTGTGAACCTGGAGCAGCCTTTTGGACATGAACTGCATGATCCTGGAAAGAGTCTCTGACCTGGGAAATCTTCAGCTTTCCTCCCCTTTTTTGTTTTTCTTCCCCCCCTCCAGAGGTGTCTAGACTAAGGAGTGGCATTTATCTTCTGTGAAGAGCACTGAGCGTTGCTGGAAGGGCATGAAAGGCTTTTCCTCCAGCCACCCTGCCAACATGGTAGCATGCTGTTCAGGCTGTGAAAGCCCTTCTTGAGCCTTCATCCTCCTCCAGTGGCCCCTGCCTGTGCCTGAGGCAAGGTGGTGGTGTGCAGGCCCCATCTCCATCCTGCAAACAGAAAGGGACAGGATGTGTCCATTTGCTGCCGTGTCCCTGGACATGGGATGGAGCCTGTCTGGTGACACGGCTCAGCCTGCTTCACCCTTCAGTCTCTCCTTCTGCATTGAGAAGAGCAAAAAAGCAAACAGAGACTGGGAAATCAGTGCAAAATCCAGAATGAACCTAAGTTCCAGCTTCCAGATCATCTCCTTTATCTGCAGCACGTCTCTGTCCAGCCTATGTGTTCACCTGTGATTGGTTTTTTTATTGCCCTGTATTTCCTTTTTAATTTTTCCAGAAACAGAGATGTGTATTCTAGACTCAGTGAGCCAGATTTTCATATCACTGTCAGCCATGGAGAAGACCAGATAGTCACAGATGAGCACCCAACACGTGTCCTCTCCAGTATCCCATCTGCAAACTCCAGCCCTGTGGTGTGTGCTGAGTTCTGCGAATGCTGACCTGAAAGGTTCCTTCATGTCCTATCACTTTCCTCTCCTGGGATGTCAACAGAAAACCCACAGTCAGAAATAACTTAATGCTTCTCCCTCCATCAGCCAGGTCTAACAGAGGACAAAGGAAGTGTTCTTCTCTATTCTGTTACAGAGTGTCTCAGCTATAAAATGGGGCCAAATGGCCTCCCCCTGAGCACAAATAACAACAGGAGAAAGATCCATATGCAATCGAGTGTAGGATAAATGTGCTTAGCTGATCGTTTGTTTCCCTAATATTTTTTTTATGAATAGGCTTAGCTTATGGTAAGATGGGACTTTATGGTCCTGTAAGTCTTGCTCGTGTCAAAACAAATGAACTAGCCATCCTAGGGGGGAACTATCAATCCAATATATGTGTGTGCATGGGTGTGGGGAATCAGACCTATTATACCTTTAAGAGCAAATTAGATGCTGTTCCTATGATTCATAAAGCTATATATCTAATGGCATGACTCGTCATCTAGAAAATAAACGTTTCGAGCCAGTTTCTCATCTCATAAATTTCCCCTCTGGCACCGAAGGACGTAAACGAAATGGGCTGACTCACAGGGAAACAATACAATTTGGATACTTTTAAATGAGAGATAAAATTGCCTGAGGGCACAGAGGGGTGTTGGGGTCCTGGGGAGTGGTTGGCAAGCACAGGACGGTGTGTTGGGGGCCACCGCCATTCCCAGTAGATCAATTGCTCCTGGGAAGAGCTTCATGATTCCAGACCCTCTTGGGCCTGTGAAAACATGACCACCACGATGAGGCATCCAAAATGGAAATGGTCATGTTTGAGATGGACTTGGGTAGGTGCTCTCATGGCAGGGAGGAGAGCACTGGCTGCATGTTCTGAGCACGGCAGGGAAGGACAGGGGGTGTGGAGAGCCCAGCCCAAGGCAGGAGGGGAAGGTGGTTCTCAGCCACCAGAGATCAGGAAGGTCCCTGTGCATTCATTCCCACCTGAAGCTCTCCCAGAGGCTGCTTCTTCCCATGGGATGGATCTCAGCATCTATGTCCATCGCTCTTGGTCCTCCTGTGCCACTGGACTCCTTATTTGGGTGGCAGCTGCCATTCCCTTCTTCTGTGTGATCTTACCCATTTCTGGTCCCCCTCAATTTGCTCTTGATGCTTCCCCACCCCTCAACAAGCACTCCCCAGCACCAGTGGGAAAATCCCAGAAGTCACTGGCTTGAAATCTCACTGGAAAGCAAGAGAAGTCATAGAATCACAGAATCATTTTGGTTGCAAAAGAGCTCCAATACTGTGTCCAACATTTAACCAGTCACCCCCTTGTCACAGCACAGCACAGCACAGCACGAGTGCCTCATTCAGCTGTTTCTTGAACACCTCCAGGGATGGGGACTCCACCACCTACCTGAGCAGCCCCTTCCAATGCCTGACCACCCTTTCAGTGATAAAATTCCTGCTGCTGTCCAACCCAAACTTCCCCTGGCCCAGCCTGAGGCCGTTCCCTCTCCTCCTGTCCCTGTTCCCTGTGAGCAGAGCCCAACCCCCCCGGCTGTCCCCTCCTGTCAGGGACTTGTGCAGAGCCACAAGGTCCCCCCTGAGCCTCCTTTTCTCCAGGCTGAGCCCCTTTCCCAGGTCCCTCAACCACTCCTCACATGGCTCACTCTCCATCCCTTCCCCAGCTCTATTCCCTTCCCTGGACACTGTCCAGCCCCTCAATGCCTTTCTTGCCATGAGTGGCCCAGAACGGAACACAGCACTCAAGGTTTAGCCTCACCAGTGCCCAGCACAGAGGGACAAGGCAGGGACAAGCCCTGGCTGCCTGTCCCAGCCTGGCCTTGGCATGAGTCAGGACTGAGGCAGGAGCTGGCACAGGCAGCTGTGCTCCTGGTAACCTGGTTAGGGGGTGGAGGTGTGCTCACCGTAATGAGCCCAGCATCCATCCCCTAACCTCGTTTGTGTGAAGGGTGACACAAGGCAGATGACAGCTGGCTACCTGAAGGATCTAATTAAAACATACTCGAGGCTGGGGAGGCGGAGCACAGGGGATTGCTCATCCTGCTAGTGCTTAACAGCAGGAAAAAGAAAAACAAGGAATTGACTGCTGGATTTATTAAAGGGCATGGATGAGGCAGGTGGGGTTTCTTCCCTAAGTCGGGGATGTGCAGGGAGGAGCCAGGTTAGGGGACAAGACAGGGGCTGGGCAGAGTGACAGGGGCTGGGGGACAGTGGAGCATCAGTGTGACAGTGTAGCTCTTCCCAGGATCACCTGTCTTCACCTGCAGTGCCTGTCTGTGCACACAGGTACCCTCAGCAGAGGGGATTTATCTTGCTTCCTAGGGAGAGCACATGCTTCCCCATCCATCTGCACACATCCTTTGCTGTTCCTTTCCTGCACGGACCCGCTGCTCCTGCTGTCTCTCTGCAGACATGTGTCTGCATCCATTTATCTGGGTGTCAGATAAACCCCTCTCTTCATCCCTCTCTCCCATTTCTTTGGATGCCCTTTCCAGCCCAGCACTTCAATTACTTTCTAAAGAACAGAGTAAAATAATGTCACATTTTCTTTCTTTCACGTGTTCCTTCCTTGGGTTTTGGTTGTTTTTTCTTTTTCCTTTTTTTTCCATCTGGAACAGTCCCATTTTCTAAATGCCTGGAAGCAGAAAATTTTGCAGACGCAAGAGCCTTGAGGCACCTTGTTAAAGGTGCTGGGGGTGTTTGGGGGGAGCAACAAAACCCCAGACAATGGCAGCCCTGACGTCAGGCTCTATTTATACCTCCTCCTTTCACAAACCTCCCTGGGATGGCGCTTTTCCTAGAGTTTTCTGCTCAGTGCTGCAGCCTGAGCTGTCCCTGTCCTCCTCAAAGGGCACAGTTTTATTTCTAGGCGTGCCCTTGCAGCACAGGCCCTATCACCAGGGCCAGGCTTCCGCAGGCAACTTTTCATGGGAGGAACAGTGTTGCCACAAGTAAGGCTGCTCCATGTGGACGAGGACCTGTGGAGGTGTTACAGCTCCCAAATGTGCCAATTGAAAGGTCAAAAGTGTTACAGAGCTTTGTTCTGGTGCTTGGTGTTCTGATTATTCTAGATGGGCATTGTGGCTTTGCAGGGCTGGGTTGGATGTTGGCTCTGTGTGTGTGAAGGAGAGATGTTTTTGGAGCTGGAAATTTAATTACAGGCGAAGGGTAGTGGGAGAAACCACCATAAACCCACGTGGTCCAAACTACAGCAGGGTATGGAGTGAGGGATGCCCCATCCTGCAATGTGAGCACCCTGAGCTGTAGGATGAGCACAGCAGGGACCCTGAGGGGTTAGACCTGGAGGGCTTTGACAATTCTGACCATAGTTATTATTCCAGGGATTCATTGGTATTTTCAGGAGCAGTCAGGGTGGCTCCTGGCAACATCCTGCAAGTTTTTTCCAGATTTTATTCTTTCCTCCCAGATACTGCTGTTTTGCTTGCAAGTGCGCCTTAGACAAGTGAATAAAGCAGCAGTTTGCTTGCAGGAGGGCTCTTTGTGTGAATAACAAACCTGTGAGAAGGATGGAAGGG
Source organism: Trochalopteron elliotii (assembly GCA_024734555.1). Classification (NCBI taxonomy): domain Eukaryota; kingdom Metazoa; phylum Chordata; class Aves; order Passeriformes; family Leiothrichidae; genus Trochalopteron; species Trochalopteron elliotii. Next base: position 1,778,039 of record JANPWX010000103.1, read on the forward strand.
CTCTGTGTTGTGGGGAATGTGGGCATTACTTTGTTCTCAGAGGGACAGAAACAGCTGGGCAGAAGGGCATGGGGAAAGTGGAAGAATTTCATTGTGCACAACAGCTGCGTGCAGTACTGTGTGTATTCTGTTCACTGTCACAGAGAGACTTACATTCATGCTTCTTCAGGCAGCTCAGTCCTCCCCCACAGGAGATCCCCATCCACACTCCAAAAGCATTCAGGAACAACCCAGCATCTCAATCCATGGGAGTTAAACCCAAGGAGGTGAAGGACCATGCCCAGGGCCATGGCAAAGCTGTGGAGGACACACTCCCCCAACCCATCCCGTGCTTCCTGATCCCAGGGCTCTGCACACTTCCCCTGGTGCTCAGCCCCACAGCCAAGCCGCTGGCCAGATTTCACTGAGTCTTTAGCACACATGTTCACGCTTTTTGTTCTCACATCAGGCCTTCAAGGGAGCCCTGATGAGCTCATACTGGTGCTCTGGGAAAGGTGATGTTATCGAAGACTGGTGCAGGTGCGACCTCAACGCCTTCGATGAGAACGGACTCCCGAACTGCAGCCCTCTCCCTCCGCCCGTGTACGTATCCCTGGGAGCTCTCCAGGATCACCAGCCCCTTCCCTGTGGGTCACAGCCCCCAGAACCACCCCATTTCCCAGGGGCTCAGCCCACGGGCACCTCCTCCTGCACCCTTGGGCCTGGGGGCTACAGTCCAGCCCTCCTCACTGTGTGACTGATGCCTTTAGGATATCCTGGCTCTGGCTGTGGCTCTGGAAGGTTTCCTTATAGATTTTCATCACCTGATTAGCAGGGCTTGTAGAATGGGATTTCAAATGCTGAAAGAAATGGAATTACAGTGCAATTCATTGTGGCTTGTCAGAGCAAGAGCAAATCAGGAGCAAACTGATGGGGAATTAGCTGAGAAAGCAGGAAGACTGGCTCCAGTGAGCCACAAGGAGCAGAACACCTTCTTAGTGAGCCAATATCCTCAGAGGGGATTCATTTCCCATCTCGAGTCCAGCAAACATGCTGTGTGTTTGGAGCCAGACTCTCCATAGCCCTGTACTTGGTGTTGTCATCTACCCTGGAGCAGAGGGAGTGGACGCCTCTGCATTAGCACAGCCAGGAGCACAGAGCTCCTCTGCCTTCATCCCAGCCCACGCTGTTCCTGCTCTGGGCAGGAGCTCCTGCACAGCTGCCCTGCTCTGGCTCTCACCCACGCCCCTCAGAGGTTTGCAGCTGGGTGAATTGATGCTGCTTCTCCCCCTCTCTCCTCCCTCACCTTTGCTCACTGGCGATGCAGACCTGACCCTCCTCTCCTGTGGACTCAGCCCTGCTGGGTTTCAAGAACCTGGATCCTCTCCTGTTTTGCTCTTGGGCTGTTGGTCCTTGCTTACTTTGCTGAAGTTCAGCAGCTCTCCCAGACAATGTAGTCCCCTTTAGATGAGATATTTGGGGTTGCAAGAGCTTTCCTTCTCCAGGAGCAGGGGAAGGCTCCCAAGGGCATACATTGCAATAGGCTGGACTCAACAGATCTTCAGCTGGAAGTTCTTTGAGCCTGCTCTGCCCCTGTGACCTCTGTCCTTGGGGCTTTGTGGGCACACCCACATGTGTGAACGTGGGCCTTTCTAGGGGTGGTGCTGCTCAGAGATGTGGATTTCCCCCCCTAGAAAAGGAGCTCATGTCTGACTTGTTTTGTCACTGTCTCCCGCCCAGGCTGCGGCTGTCCCCCAACGTGGAGCCCTCGAGCACCGTGGTGTCTCTGGAGTGGCTGGATGTGCAGCCTGCCATCGGGACAAAGGTGTCAGACTACGTCCTGCAGCACAAGAAGGTGGATGAGTACACGGACACAGACCTTTACACAGGTGGGTGTGAGGGAGGGCAACCTCCTGGTGGTGCAGAGGGCTCCTGGTGATGCTTCCTGTGCCCTGCCTGGCTGGGAGCAGCTGCTTTGGTGGAGAATGGTACATAGAGCCAAGGTGTTACATGAGGTATCAAACCCACTCCATTCAGGAGAGGTTTCTGGAATCTTCTGCAGATATGGCTGTTTGAGGGGAAGAGGAATTACAAAAACATGGTGAGGCAGAAGGAAATTATTTGCCCTATTTTGGGCAGGAGAGATGCAAGTTGGAGTTTCTGAAGTGGGTGTTGATCTGGTCAGTCTGAAATGCCACAGGATGGTGGTTGTAGGGGGAAGGTCATCCCTCAACAGTTCAAGGGCTTTACTGGTCTGTTCCACTGAGTGACCAGTGACCCACCTTTGGAAAGGACATTTTCAGTTGTCTTGGTTACCTATCAAAGGATCTCAAAACCTGCAAGATTTAGGGACATCATTTAAAAAGCACAAAATTTCTCCAGGAGGACTTGAAACTTCCATGGGCTGGAGTTTAGTTCTCCAACTTGTACTTGTACTGAGTGCTCTACACCTTAAAAAGGCTTTGTCAGCAGCTCAATTCATGCTCCAGGAGCTGCTGGACAAGGCAGAGGGCTGTGAAGGGGGGGACTTGATTTGGGTGAGTCAATGATGGATTTTAGAAAATAGGACTTGAGACCCTGAGTGATGGCAGTGCTGCAGGGAAAGCCAGGCAGAACCTACTGCTTTTTGCTTGAGGATTTTGGGTGTAGTTTTTTTAAAGAAGCTCACAAGAGTTGTCAGGGGCAGCTGACCAAAGGAGAGATTTACCTGGGACAGGGCTGGAGGTGGAGTGCAGAACCTCACAGTCCACATGCAGACTTGCACAGGCTCCCAGGGCACCCTGGCAAGATGTTTAGCTTTGTTTCCCTGTTGGGGAGACAGGCTCAGGAAGATCATTTAGACCTCACAGGGAATTTTCCACCCTCTCTGTTCACCTCAAGCCCATCTATTCTGCTTCTGCAGAAGCATATATACCACCATATCGAAAAATCATGTGCTGCAAGAGCTGGCCTGTCTCTGCTGGAGAGAGCCAGATTCCCAAATCCTGGGAGGGTCCAGCTGTTTGTGGAGACCCCTGCAAGAAGGAGCAGAGATCTCCACAAACAGGAGACCTGCAGGAGGTCCCTGGCTCATACACCAGTCCTGCACATCTTTCTCCTACATCTTGCCAGCATCCCCTCCCAAAGCTGCCCGATGTGGCCACAGACCCTGGGTTATGCCTCTGGTTTCACGGCATGGAAGAAGGTTTGTTCTTTATCTTGGAGGAGCACCTTGCAGTAATGGAGAAAGAAAACAAGCCACCAAAGGAGGGGCTTTGTTTTGGATAGGGATTCCAGATTGCTCACACATCAGTCAGGTGAGGCCAGACCAGGGAAACATGGGGTTTCTCCTTTGAAGTGGCTGGGTCTTTGCCTGGCAGCCAGAGTAGGAAATACAGATTATTATTATTATTTTCCTTTTATGACTGCCATGTGTTTGACAGGCAATTGAATTCATTGTGGGGAGCTTCCCTTCCCTCTGCCTGCTCTGGGGGCCTGTTTGGGACAGAATGACCCTATTAACAATTAAAGAGAAAAGCCAATCCTAAATCTCTCCCTTTTTTTTCTGTGTTGTTTATAACCAAACAACATTCCTGCCTTCATTCCTTTCTTACCCTACAGGCCTCTAATGCCAGATGACTTGATTCCTGCAAATACCTTGTGTAGGTTTGCAGAGGTGCTGACTGCTACAGCTCTCTACAGCCAAGAATCCTGCCCTGGATATTCCCTGACCACCATCACCCACCCATCCTGCTGCACCACAGCTCCTCCCATCTGAGCAGCATCCACACAAACAATAACTCAGCCTCAGAGGGGGGAATCTTTGGGAAGGGAGTGCGGGATATGAAATTTGGATGTCTTTTGATGGATATGGGCAGATCTTCCTCCCCCATCAGCTGCTGGCAGGGAGGAGCAGGTTGTTCCCATTGCTGGGAGGTACATCAGAGGTATTTGCAGAGCAGGCCAGCTCTGGGCTGGGAGGATCTGGCAAGATTGTAGGGCTCTTGAGGATGCTGCCACTCATCCCTTGGAACTCTTGAGTTTAAGTGAGTGGGTTATTTGTACTTGGACAGTGGTTTTGTTTGCTTTATTGGAGCTGTAGCCATTTCTTATTGGGATTCCTGGCACTGACAGGGGTTAGGGCTCTGCCAACCTGTTCTTCATCCCCGTGGCAAGCTAGGTTGTACCTGGTCCCAGCCTCACCTGCCTTCTGCCTTCCTCCTGCCCCTCAAAGGCCTCCAGTCTCTCACCCTTGCAAAACTCCTTGGCCTCCGCCTTGTTCTGCAACTGGAAGATGCAATCATTCCCTTGAGCCAGAAAACATTTGTTCCTCTTCCTCTTGGAGCTGAGTCAGGAGGGAGTTTTGAGCCTGGTCTAACGTGGTCCCCTCTGCTCCCTGCTGGGCTCCACATGAGATGGGGATGCTGCAGGACAGGGCAAAGGGAGCCAGGAGCCTGCATGGGCTGGTCACCCTCAGCTGTATGAGGTTTTTTAAGAAAAGCAGAGCCCTTGGCCCATCTGAGGCGGAGAGGAGGTGAACTTGTGTGTGAGACAAACCACGCTTTCAACACCAGCGCGCGGGGAGCGAGCGGCTCCGCGCTCGGGAGCCAGCCGAGAGGAGGGAGAGCAATTACAGCCCAAACTGTTTATTAAAACTTGTGGAAATTACTCATAACTCCATGTGTGCGAGGGCTTTGTAGTTGAGTGATGCTCTTTGTTTGAACACGGGGCTCTTGCAGAGGGCGTGTGTGTGTGTGTGTGTGTGTGTGTGTGTGTGCAGGGCCCGCCAGCGCATTATGTCATGGACCAAGCAGGCGCTGCACTTGAGAGAGGGAGAGGGAGAAATGTGTTTTACAGGGTGAGGTACAAACTGAAATGGCTGTGAACATCTGGAACTGATATTAGGCTTGGAAAATGTTTTCTGTCACTCCAACACTCCTCTGGAGGAAGGTTTCTGAAGTTAAGAAGCTCCAAAGGGGACGGAGGGGGAGGGATGAGGGGATAACATGGCTGTGGTGCAAAGTGCTTTTCATGTCTCCATTCTCTAAGCCAGGCCATGTCCCTGCATCTGCCAGACATGGCACTTGGGCTATCACCACTTCTCTGGCTTGGGAGGTCCCCATGACCAGCTGAGCCCCCCTAGCCTGAGCCAGCCCTGCATGGGGAGTGCAGCATCTTCCAGCCTGTGCTGGAAGACTGAAGGATCCTTGCCCTGGTTTTAGGGTTGGAACTAGGAAGCTAAGCTGAGAGGCCTTGTCTGAATGCTGAAGGGTGAAATCCTCAGGAGGAAACAGGCAGACTATGCCTGGTTTAACACCACCTGGACCTTCTCTGGGGCCCACCTGGGAGGTCGGACCCACCTGCATTTGGGGAGGCTGCTGTGAGTTTGTGTTATGCAAGGTTTAGGAGTAAAAAAGCGCTTTGAATGCGTTTGTAGAACAGTTTGGGGGATGGCTGGGGGAGGAGGAAGGGCTGGGCTTGGCTGTGATGGATTGGGGTTTGTGGGTTGGGCTGTGTTGCTCCTGGGGTGGTGGCTGTGTTGCTGCTGTGATGTTCTCAGTCCCTTTCTCAAAGTTCTCTCCCTGGTGCAGTTTTCTTCCCCTTGTGCCCACAACTCTTGTGCTCTGGGTCTCTGAACACCCATCTTTGGGGGCTTGGGGGGGCTGCCATGTGCCTGCACAGGGCATGGTGAGGAGACTGGGGAAGGGGTGGTTTGAGAGTATCTCAAAGAACTTCACTTGTGCTAAGTCACACCTTGCACACTCTGTAGTAGGAATGGACTCTCCCTTCATCTGCAAGTAGAGGGGACAAAACAAGACAAAGAGATAAAATTCCTTCTCTGAGGTCACAAGAGCCTTGAATTAATCTCAGCATGGGGCAGTACTCACTTGTGAGGGCAGAGACAGGTGCAGGTCCTGGATCCCCCAGCTTTGTGCCCTGTACTGTGGTCACTCCTCTGACAGGACCCTCAGGCTGACCATTGAGGCACTCTGCATCTCCCAGTCTTCTGCCACCCCTGTACCTGAGCACAGCACGTGCAAGAGCTGTGTCCTTGAGCATGAATCCACCTCTTCCTGCCTGTGCTTCAGCATCACAGTGGGTAGAACTGACACACAGAGAAACAAAGCATCACTTGCTGTCCCTGTGGTTGAGGGTGACGGCGAGTGTGAATGAGGTGTTGTCCCAATGCACTGCTGGCTCTGTGCTGCTGATGGCAAATCACAGAAGGATTAGGAGGCTCTTCCCCTCTCCCAGCCCTTCACCTTCTGTCCTGCTCTGTGTTGGCTCCCACACTGTGGTTTTGTCCCTCTTTTGTGGTACTTCACAGCTTGGTGTGCACTGACAGCTGAATTGGGTAGCTGAGGATGTTGTGGGGTGTTGGCTGAACAAAGGAGACAACAAACAGGGAAACAGCTCACCTGCCTCTATACAGCACTCAGTTTGGGATGCCATGTCCAAGCAGGGCAGGTGAGATCTCAGCAGAGACTCCCAGGCTTGAACTCTGATGATGTCAAGGGATCTTGGCTGCTCTGGGCCTTTCTGCCAGGACAGTGACCACAATCATAAGAAGTAGCCCACATCTAGAACAGCCTGTAATCCTCAAAGAAAGAAGGAGAACAGCAACACAGCCTGCTGGGTGAGCCTGGTGGAGACCTCAGAGCAGGAGAATGCAGAGTCTGGCAGCTCAGAGCCTTCTGCTGTGCTGGGACCCTCTACACAGGACTGTGGTGTGGAGCAGAACCAGCAGGTAACCTGGGAGGGTGTCTGGACAACAGACAGGGCAGGAAGATGTGCAGGAGTGGAGAGTGTGGTGCTATAAAACCTGAGCACATCACCACATCGGCATCCCTGACTGCTCTGGAGCAGAGCTGCTCTGCAGAGGAGCCTGTGCACATCATGCCTATAAAAGAGAGCAGGAGAGGTCAGCTCAGAAGGCTGAGTGTTTTGTACACTAGCAGGTTGTGCTCTGAATTGAGGCTTGGGAGTGTCTTATTTCTAACTTCACAGTTGTGACGTGTCTGGATGGCTGGGGATGTATGGATATAGCTATGGCAACCAGCTCTTCCAGACACCCTTTTGTGTGCAAGTTGTGCTGCTACTGCCCTGTAAAAACCTGGGGTAGGCTGGGAGAAGAGGAGAAAAGGCTGTCTGACCAGAGCAAATACTGTTCTTGTCAGAGAGGAGTCAGTGCAATCTCCATGCAACCACGTTGCACTGCCATTGTAAGCCTTAAAATCATCTTTAAGAGTGCTGGCTGACAAAGTGGCCACCACAAGGAGCAGCAGGAGGAGCTGACACTGCCCTTAGGAAGCTGCAGGAGCTTGAGGTCCAGCCAGGAGCTGGGTATATACATGAACATTGCCTCTGCCTCTTCTGCAGCTAACACATGGGTAAAGATGTTTTCAACACCCAGAGTGCCCTTCTTGAGTGCTGAATCCACTTCACTTGTTTGCAGAAGGAAAGATGATTCAAAAAGAAGCCTTTGAAGTGAAGGTCAGGTTTTTGGAAGCTGTTTCCTGGGATTTGTTGTGTAATAGCACCAAGCAAGTGCTTAATTTTGGCTATTGCCCTCACTGTAAAGCTCCTATTTCTCTCTCCCTGGGACAGCTGTCGTTATTTCCACCTACCAGTGTCATTTCTGTATCCTGGAAAGCAGAAGGGAGGTGGAGGGCTCTCAACTCTCAATTAGGATTGAGTCAGTTGCTGAAAAATTTCATTAATTCACATTTCCATACGGTTGTTCCAGGGTTTTTTATTTTTATCTGCCCAGACACCTTTTGGCCAGAACTGGGCATTATCTTTGCTTTTTCCCAAATCACTTTATAGGTGGAGACCTGGGACCGTCTGCCCTTTTCCTGCTGTCTGCAGAGGATGGAGCAGCCTGGCTGGTGCCACGAGTGTGTCATGCACTTCAGGAGCACTGTGTTTGCCAAGGGCTTTGTGCTGTCTGCTCAGAGCTGCCTCTCCCTCAAGGACAGCTGTAGATGCTGCCTTCTAGCTAAGAAGGCTCTGAACTTCTTACATGGCAGTTAATGAGGCCAGTCGTGGAGTTTTTTTACTAGTCTGTAATTTTATCCTCTAGGATTAAGTTTCTCCTGATCTGGAAAAGTCAAGGCCACAAATCCATCTTGTCAGAAAGCATCAAAAGCCAAGACTGCTAACACAGCCAGACGGATCACGGCGTGTGAGTGCAGAGCAGTGGAACTTTTTCATGGGAGCCTTTATTGACTAGACAGGCTTTTTTAATCAATAAATTGTGGCTGGAATTTGGAGGGAAGCTCAGTCTGTGTTTGCAAAGCTGGTGCTTTGGAAATGCAGCCCTGAGCTATGTGGAAAATACAGGCTCTGGGGCATCTGTGGATGCAACACAACCTGCTCTGGGAGGAAACTTGGGCATTCTCACTGAGCAAAGAATCTGGGTCTTCCCTTTGGATGGGCTCTGAATGACGCTCAGACTGAGATCCTCTGCCAGGGTAGGATCTTCCTGGAGATTTTGCATATTGCACTCATTCTGGCCAAAGCCTGGGATGATATCCTGAATGGGATGGGGAGTCTGCTTTCCAGTGCTCTGGCTGCAGTTGAGGTTTCCCATGCATTCAGTGCTGTCAGGTGGCTGAAATACAATCCAAAAAGTTAGCCAGGGTCCCTCCACGCTTCTCTGGAAGGAAATAAGGATAGAAAAGAGATCCAAAGAGGCACAAAGACTGCCTTGGGACAGCCTATTCTGTCCTGTTTGAAACCTCTCAGCACAAGAGGTCCTCTGGGGATGTTGCAGTTGTCCTGGGCTGTGGTTGTGTCTGCTCTGTCCTGCCAGCATCAGCTCTGCTCTAGCCCTCACCATTCCTCAGGCACATCCCTGTTCAATGGCACGTGGTGGCACCAGCCCTTCCCCTCTGCCTCTCCCAGGCCGGGCTGGGGACACTGTTTGTCTTGCTCTGGTCACCTTTTCATCCTCTGTTCACTAAAATGATGGGGCTTCCTCTTGTTGGGCAGTGGCTCAAGGTGGGGCCTGTCATCTATTCCCCACGTTGCTCCAGTCTGAGGGAAGTTCAGTAAAAATGGAAAGGGATTAAACCTGAGTCAGGGGATTTGCCAATTAAAATATCTGCTCCTCCTGCAGGTTTCATATGATACAAGTGAGACCCTCCCCATCTCCCCTGTGACCCCTTCCCAGTTTGTTCAGCTTGCCAGGGATTGAGATCTGGCTCTTAGAAGTGAAGGGACAGCTGGGTCTAGGTTACATTTTGTGCTGTTTAGATAGGATAAACCTTTCCTCCCCGTAATTGGGTGATTGGACTTGTGAGGTTTCCCAGATATTAATCTGGAGACCCTAGAGGGGGTCAGATTAGGTTATGGAGACAAAATAGGAAATACTGCTCTGGCTAGTTTGGGTTATGGGGGATAGGGTGGATTCTCTGCAGCATTCCCCTGCTGGGTTCCCACTGATGGGGCCTGCACTGTGGGGCCAAGGAACAGTCTTATCTCAGCATCAGCTTGACTTGGGCTTTGCTGGGAGCGACTCTCTGTGAACTCTTTCGACCCCTGTAATCCTGCTCTTCCAGAGGACAGCACCATGACCCCTCCTCTGGAGAAGGGAGGGGTGGGTGGTGCTGACCTGCTGCTGCTGGGGGTCGTTCACAGGGGAGAGGGTGTCTTTTTTCAAATGGACTCTGTGTCTCCAGGATCCTCGGGATGGAAAAACCTTTGTACTCTGAAGTGCCATTGTTTGGATCAAGTAAAGATCTTCCTCATTGCTCCCCCATGTAGTGCCAGTAGTGGGGAAGTGGTTGATGCACCCCAGAGGGGATCATTTAGTGAACATTTAAGTGCATGTGCCCCTCTGTCCCACATGAGAGATGTATTTGAGGAAGGGTGTCATGTTGATCTAGTCAGAGCCGGTGAGATGAGCTTGTCCCTGTGTCCAAATAAATGTTTTGGGGCTGGACTGGCAAGGAACCCTGCACTGAAGCAGCATCCCGAGGTGTCCTGGAGAAGGGAGAGCCACCACATTTGTGCTGCGGAGCTGTTGGTTATGTGAGTTAAACCCCCTCCTGTTCCTGCTGTGTTCTCCTCCTGTGTTTGGGAGCAGCTCTGCAAAGTTGCTGGACACAAAGTTCTGCTGAGATGAGCCTGGCTCCAGGAAACAGTCTGCAGCACTCCTTCCAGCCCTCATTTCTTTTTATTAACAGTGAGATGACAGATAGGGGATGGTCATTAATTTAATAAAGGATGTTTCTGATCACGACTGCAGAAGCAAGATCCTGAGGTTTTCCATGGTGGTCTGATGACTCACCCTGATGAAATAGGGTGAGGCTGGGATAGGAAATACCTCACTGGAGCTGGGAGTATGGCAATGGCTCTTCCCACAGGGCAGTCAGGCTCCTACAGTCATTCTGCCATCCTTGGCAGGGCTGTCCTAGAGCCTTCCCAGTATGATGATTGCCCCCACTGGGAAGAGCTGGATTTCAGCTCCAGAGATACCCATGCACCCAGTGCAGCTGGGTGAGGCTCATGTCCTGTTTCCCTGGTGCCAGCCCTGCCTGGGGTGACTGTGGGGTCAGGGAATGTTGAGGTGTGGCTGGTGGACCCCATTCCTCCCCACACACACCTTTGTGGCACACTCAGGAGGGCAGTGCAGGCTGTGCTGTGAGAGGAGAGCTTGTACAGTATAACAGATAATACCTGGCTGTCCTTTATGCTGTGCTGTCGTCTATGGCAGTCAATAAATCTCACCAACCCCATTGTTCAGATTGGGAAATTGAGGCCAAAAATCACGTGTGGACTCTAAATCCAGAAGAGCCAGGTAGGACCAAGAGCTCACAAATCATGTACAATTAACAGTTACTGTGCTGGCTGCTCTCAAGCCCCACAAGTTCACACTTGGGCTGCAGATTTTGTCAGATCTCAGTTGACAGTTCCTATAGAAAGCCTTGGAGTTGTCGTGGTAGATGGAGAGTATCAAACACAGGTGGATGTGTCCACCCTGCTAGGACACAGTGAGCAGGAGAGATAGCTACCCCCAGGCACCAAACAAACCATCCTGTCTGCCCCACCCTGATGCTGAGCTCTCATGAATGGGACGTGGCCACTCCATCTGCCTGCCCTGGGGTGTCCCAGACCCTCTGGGGACAACGTGCAGTGGCTGCAGGGATTGTTCCTCCTCAGCACCCTGACTTGATTTTGGGTTTTCCCACAGCCTTGGAGCTGATGGAGCTTCCTCTGTTGGATACCCCCAGGACAGTGGGATGGTGTCTGTAAGCACAACCCCATCTCAGCACCCTCCCCTCTGGGGATAAAGGCATGAGACCACTGTCCCCTTTTTGAAGTTAAGGGACTTTATTTGAAATCTCCCAGACCTTTTACTGTCCTCACAGATGAGCTCAGAAGAAGATGTAACAGAGCAGTAGATGTTTTAGTAGATGCTTAAAATTGGGTGCTGAAGTCCTCAGACCTCAAGAGTGGCTGTGCATTCCCTTCCCAGGGAAGCTGGGAGGATTTTTGGGCCAGCTCTGCCTGGCTCCAGCTCCCCTCCTCCCTGCTCCCTCCTGTCCCCAGAGCAGGCAAGGCATGTCAGGGCTCCTTGGGAACTGGAGAGAGGAGTGTGAGAGCCAGAGAGATGGCCTGTGATGGGAGGGGGACATTGGAAAGCCACCAGTTTGCTGGGATAGTGCCAGAGGTGGGTGACTGGACAGGCACTCCAGCTGTGTGAGGGTTGGCTGCTCAGCATCTGCTGTGTCCTCCAGCTGCAAACAGCTGGAATGTCCTTGGGAACACTGCACTGGGACCAACCCCACTCCAGGTCAGCCAGCTCCCCTTGACTCCCAGTGCTGGGCTCATGCTGCACCCTGTGTGCTGCAGGGAGGGTGCTCTGCCCTGGGGCTCCCCACAGAACTGAGATCTGAAAATAATCTGCAGCCAATGTGTGAACTTGTGGGGCTTGAGAGCAGCCAGCACAGCAACTGTTAACTGTGCATGAATTGTGAGCCCTTGCTCTTAATGGGCTCTTCTGGATTTAGAGTCCACACATGACTTTTGGCCTCAGCTTCCCAATCTGAACAGTGGAATTGGTGAGATTTATCAGTTTTCCTTCTCTGAATGGTGGGCACACAGTGCAGTGGGTGCAAAAGCTGAGCAGCAGGGTTGGGATGGGAAATACCTTCTTCCCTGCCCCTGTGCTCATCCTCAAGCACACGATAGGTTCCTTTTATCTGCTAATAAATATCAGTCATAAAACAATCCAGATCTATCCATAATCCTGTTAGAGCCTTTGACTCTTGCTCCTGTGACTCCCAGCAGCTCTAATTAAGGGTACTCACGCTGATGATTAATGACTTGGTTCATCCTCAGTGGCACCAATTTCACATGTGCAGCCCAATTGCTCCCCCACAACGATTTGTGCGAGGGGGGAAATAATCCCTGTTAAAAACCAACAGCACAGAAATGTGGTGTTGGCATTGTGCCTCCATCTGGCCCTTCTGCATCCTGTCCATCCCTTCACTCATCTCCCCTCAGCCTTTCATCTCCAAGAGAACGACCCTAATTGCCACACGCTCTAATTTTGCTGCACTGTATCCCATAAATCACTCGGATGTGTGGAGCATTTTCCTGCTCCTTAACAAAAGGAAAGAGATTTTCTCCTCTGCTGCATGTTTTACAGGTGACTAATTGCATCAAGGCACCTTTGAAGCAATGACTTCATCAATTGCTCATCCTGCAGACACATTGCTGCTTTCGTGTGCCCGATCAGAATCCTGCATTTATTAGGATTAATTTATTCTCCAATCATTTTTCATCCACCACAAGGACAGGAAAGTTGAGTGATGTTACTTGCTCAGCTACGTAAGCACGATTTCTTGCCTCATTACTGAGCCTGAGATATTTTTGCTACATACTGAAACTTCTCTAAATGAAAATGAGTAATGTTACGTCTCGGAGAGAAGTGCTCCCAGAACACCGGAGAAATCAAGTTGTTTCAGGGTGCCTACAAATTGGCTTTGGGTCTTCAACATCTTCCTTTCTAATTTTGCCCCCACATTTGTCATGGGGCAGGTCTGTGTAGGTAAGAGGATGTTTCTCCCAATTAGAGACCATCCAAAATGAGGGATTCTTGCTGTCCTGAGGAGACAGGCTCAGAAGCTGGTGCTGTTCAGCCTGGAGAAAAGAAACTTCCAGGGCCCTTCCTGTACCTAAAGGGGCTCCAAGAGAGCTGGAGAGGGACTTTGGATATGGGTTGAGAATAGGGGCACAAGGGGGAATGGCTTCAAACTAACAGAGGTAAGGGGTAGAAGGAATATTGGGAAGAAATTCTTCACTTTGATGGTGGTGAGGGTAGTGAGTTTGCCCAGAGAAGCTGTGGCTGCCCCTGGATCCCTGGAAGTATCCAAGGCCAGGCTGGATGGGGCTTGGAGCAATCTGAGATAGTGGAAGGTGTCCCTGCCCATTGCAGGGGATTAGAGCAAGATGATTTTTAAGGTCCCTTCCAACCCAAACCGTTCCACGATTCTATAATTCTGTAGGTTAGCAAATCCCCAGGAGGCTGCAGGAAAAACTCTGGGTGAGTGTAGGGTGTGGCAGGGCTGGCAGTATGGAAAGGGATGCAACAAACACAGGCTGAGCATCTCCAGGGAGGAGGATCTCTAACTGCTGGGGACAGAGAGCAGTAAACACGGGCAAATTCACACTTTTCTTAAAGGCTGTGGTCAAGTTTTTGTGGGACTAGTGGCTGATAACCACTGCCAGAAGACCTTGACTCAGCAGCTAACCTCCCACCCCCACAAAGGCTCCTCTTTTGAAAAGAAAGGAGTTTGTTTGCATCCAGGCAGGAATTTTGCCTCTGCTACTTCCAGCCTGGTGTTCATGAGTTCTGGGGAGTGGATTTTGCAGCATAGGTTATGGTCCAAATGGGATTGTTTTGAAGCAAAGCTGGGTTTAAGGTTGTTTTGGGGCTGGTGTGGCAATGCTGGGGAGTCTCACCTGCGCGATGTGCAGAGCTAGGACGAGGAGGTGCAGGAGGGAGAAGCACTGGGAGCAGATGACTTCCTTCATGGTGCCAAGGGGCTGGGAGAGGGCTTGTGCAGTGCTGGGGAGCTGGGTTTGGCAAGAGACCAGGGAAAAATTGGTGATGGCTTTGGAGAGAGGACCTGGGAAACACACCAAAGCCTGGCACTGTACAGGGACATGCTTATTTTATTTTGCCACAGCAAGCTGGCAACGTATCAGCTGTTTTGATGGCAAATCCTGTGAGATGTCCAGCCTTAGTCCATGTCACATGTAATGGGACTGCAGAGCCCTGATCCCAGCTGCCACCGAGCTCTGCAACCCCACACTCCCTCTGGCCCCGTGGTGGGGCTTGGGTTGGGGTGGATGAAGAGAGGTCGGGGAGGACAAAGAAGGGGTGAAGAAACGTGTCAAGGAGCAGAATAAGCTGGTAACTGTGGGTCTTTGCCTACAGAGGGGGCTCCTGCACTGCCCAAAGCCATCGGGGCTGGGAAGGCAGGAGAAGGGATGCAGAGGCTGCCAGCTGACCTTTCTCAAACAGTTCATGGGTTTCCAGAGCAGCCGAGGTGTCAGCGGTGTAGAGCAGTCACAGCTTCCCAGTCGCTGGAGGAGGAAGGCAGGGGGCACTCGAAAGGGGAGGAAAAGGCTCCGTCCTGGAAGGGTGGAAACCTCCCAGCCCATTAACTGTTTCTCCACGGAGAGCCGTGGAAAGCTAACAAGGGGCTGCTTCTCTCCTGCACCAGCTCGCCCACTCCCGTCCTTTCTGCCCTCCTCTCTTCTGCCCCTGCCTCACTTTCCTTTCCCTTTGTAAAGGCCAAGCCTGGGATAGTGAGGATTTGGATGCAGAACCAGCCCAAGGCCAGCAGCCCTGCCCAGAGCAGCGTGCTGGGAAACAAATTCTCGGCACCCTGGTGTCCCCAGCGTTGTGTCTGTGTGCACAGCCCTCTGCTTTGATGAACCCTCTGCAATCAGACTTAATTAGTAGGCAGGGACCCACAGAAAAAAAGCCTCTCCCAGCCCTTTGTAAGCAGCGTGTAGCGGGGTGCTCTGTGCTGTCAGATCTGGCTGAAAGCACATTTGTCTCAAGCCAGGGAAGGGGCCGAGTTGTTCCGTGACAGCCTAAAACTGAGATACTTTCCCCCCGCAGATGACAAAGCTCGGGAGTAAATTAGCAGGCAGAGTCTGTGAAAGGAAATGTTTCCTTAAACGTTTCCATAAAAGCTAATTGGCCTGTAAGAGCAGCATACCTGTGGGCCGCTGCCTCCCGGGGCTCAGGGCTTGGGGAATCTATTCCTGGCTTGACTAATAATTTTCAGTGTGACTTTGAGCAGGTCATTTCAGTTCTTTGTGCCTTGGTTTCCCTCTCTCTGAAATGAGGAGAATACTCCCTTCCAGAGCACTGATAAGGTTTAAGTACTAAAATTTTATTGCTCCGTTGAAGATCCTTGGCAAAGGGATATTATGCAGATAGAAGGTTAATGATGATGATAGGGAGAGAATAAAAGAAGAAATTGCTGTTTTATTTTTATTTTGTTCTTTAAATGATGTTTAATAGCCAGTTTTCGATTGAGGAATAAAACCCAGTCCCCTGTGACCACCAAATTATCTTGCAAATGCTGTTTTTTGCATGCTCTTAAAGCTTGCAGGGAGAATGAGGAGCCATACCCCTTCTCTCTGCTGGTAGGAGCAATCAGCAAGAGATTGCCTTTTCCCAATTAGGGAGCTTGTCTGGATTCCTGGATAATTGAGGGAGCTTCCCAAGAGTCCTCCATGCAGTGTCTGGGTCTGTTAGGGGCTGGTGGGCCCTGCTGGGATCAAGCATGGTGTGTGGTGGGGCAGCTCCTCGCCCATGGCCTGAGCAGCTGGGAGCACCTGCCTGGGGTTATTGAGTAGGTCAGGAGGGCCAGGCAAACAGGGCTTTACCTCTGCCAGAGGGAATTAAAGGCTGAACTGAGCCATTACCCCTACAAATTCACCCCACACCTTTCCAGAAGAATTTCTGGGCAAGCACATCCTGGCACTATGATGACCCACAGAGTCCAGGCACACCCTGCAGAGCCTGTGGGTGTTTGCAGTGATGCTGAGGGCTGGGGGAGATCCCTGCAGTGCCCACCAGTCCTTCACTGACCCCACAGCCTTGCCTGGCAGCAGCACTGGCCACCCCAGTTTGTCATCCCCAGCACAGCCACCGTAGGCTGTAAATGTCAACCACAGCAGAACCCGGCGCAGTCTGTGGCCGGGCCTTTGCTTATTTATTCCTTTTATTTTCATAATGTTTCTTTCACAAACATCAGCTATGTCAAGAATGGCATGTTCGTCACCCCAGACTGTTACAAAACTTAAGGTCAAATTCATGGTATAATTGTGGCTGGGGAAAAGGACAATATGGATGTGTTGGTCCCTGGTGGGTGAAGCGTAGGGGCTGGAGGATCCTGTCTCCTATTTTTCCATTGGTTGTGGATGGGGGATTTCTCTCCTGTCCAGCCATGGGGTGGAAGCTGCATCTGTGAAGATGCACTCATGGTACCTGTGCTGACTTTTTCCTGCTGAGTTCCATTCTGGAGAAATACTCAGTGAGGTGGGGTTTGTTAGGGAAGGTTATAGCTGTTGTTTGGCCAACTGTTCTACCTGGGGAAGAAAATGGGGAAAAAAAGACCAGGTTTTGGGTGCATAGTCCTCTGTTAGTCAGCAGCTAATCCCAAACACCATTCCCCCACCCTCCTCATGCTCCAGTGGCTCATTTGGGAGGTGTGAGACCTGTGCCCACCTTGCCTGTCTCCTCACACATGATCAGACCCCTCTGGCTGCCCACACAGCCCAGTGCTGTCTCCCCATGGAGACTCTCAGTGTCAGAGCTCTGGATCCTGTTTGCCATCTGCCCATGCCAGGAGCTGAGGAATTGAGGACAGGAGAGCTTGGGGCTTTGTACTGGCTCTTTTCTGGGGGAGGAATCACACCCCAGAGCCTGCATTAGGATCATGGAATAGTTTGAGTTGTAGGGGATCTTCACAGACCATGTGAAGTTTCCCTGAAGTGAGCAGAGACTTCTTCAACTCAACCAGGCTGATCAGAGCTCCATCACTCAACCCTATAATGTTAGTCCATCCCTTTTCCTCTTTGATATTGAACTCTTTAACATCCCTGAGTTTCTTCTCAATGCCTTCAAATTAATCACCCCCACAACAGGCTCCTCAACAAGGATCCTCTCACTTTCCCCATCTCCTCATCATGTTCTCTCAAAGCTTTCTCCCAAAGCTTCCATGTGTACACAAAGCCATTTTTCTCTTCATCCTTATGCCCTTCTCCCTCATTCCTCCATCTCTCTCTGAATTTGTCAGGCTGTGACTGGGAGGAGTTCAGCTCAAGGTGCAGGGTCTGTGCTGGGGAAAAAGGCCATGTTCCCCTTTTGCTCTCCCACCTCAATAAATACCTCTGTGGTAAATTTGAACCATGTGGTAAATTTGAAACTTCAAACACGTTGAAGACATGGGCTGATTTGGGTTTGCAGGGGTTTTTTTGCTGTCTGTGTCTGAACTGTGATGGTGACAATATTTCACAGAATATTTCATGTTGGAAGGGACCCATAAGGATCTCTGAGTCCAGCTCCCTGGGGCAAGAGTTGTCTGCTCGTATGCATTCATATAAAACCTTTCCCAACAAGACCCCAATCTCTTTTGGGACCTGCAGGATGAAACAATCGATCCCATTGCCCATGAAAAGGTCATGTTGCATCAGTAAAACTCCTCTGTGTGAAGAACAGGAGCTCAGTCTGTCTCTCTGTTGAAGAGCCAGGCTGCAGGTTGTTGCCAGAGGAGCTGTTTGGGTGCTTGGATGATGGGGAAAAGCTGGAGGGAAGATCCCACAAAGTGTGGGTTTGCCTTCTGCCTCCCAGCAGCCTCCCTGCCCTGCTCTGTTCCCAGTGCTTATTCATATCAGTGATAAACCCAGTCCTTTTTTGACTTTAAGTGATGTTTTAGGATTTCTTTTATTTGTGGACCTTGCCTTGGCCTTCTGTCACTATTTGTCTCTCCAAAAAAAGGATTCTGCTCTTTCAATTTCTGTCTCCAATTTGGAGGGGGGGATATTACCAATGGGGGTCAGTAAATAGCTCATCTCACTTCATAACACTTAGCATTTAGATAGTGCTTTCCACTGCCAGAGTCCTCTGCAAACTCCCAGTAATCCTCCCTGCACCCCTCCAGTTAGGTAAGTATAACTAATCCCAAACAAATAGCTTCAGTGTGGAACTAATGTAGAGAATGCATGAGAGTAATTTAAGGTTTAAAAGAAAACTAGTGGGTAATCTCACAGCAAAATTAGAAAAAAAAAAAGGGCAGAGAGAAGGGAAAGAAAAAAAAAAAAAAGACTGAGTTATTGAATGTGAAAGTTAAATCAGACTGGAATATGTTGTTAATTTGCATTTCAAGTAGCCATGTGAGGCTGTAGATATTACAACTACTTAGTGTAGGTTGTTTGGAAGTATGAAATACATCAAAGCTTCAGTGATATGTAAAATAATAAAATGTAAAATGCCCTCAAGTTTAGCCTTTTTGTGCCTATTGGATCTTATCAGGTTTTATATATATATATGTGTGTGTATATTAATCCTGCAAGCATGACTGAATTCCATATTTTTTATGTGTTTATATCCAATAAACTGTAGACTTCAGAGTCCAGAAAGTGTTCGAGACCAGGCTGGATGGGACTCTGAGTAACCTGCTGTAGTGGAAAGTGTCCCTGCCCATGGCAGGGATTTGAACAAGATGATCTCTAAAGTCTCTTCCATTCCATGATTCTATTTACTTACTAGAATCCAATTTCCTCCTTTTCCTGCCTCACATCTCTGATGACTTGGAACTCCAGAAGCTCATGCACCCTCATCAGTAATTTCATCAAAGTCTTGGAATTTGTGTTTCTCGTTTCACATTTTCCCAGGTTCAATTGAACAGTTGCATTTGGCATCAACAGAACTGATCAATCCATGTTCCATTTGGGATAAATTCCTGAAAGGATTCAAAAATCAGATTTCCTCTGGAAGCTGAGTACCTGATCTTGGCTCTCCATAATGACCTGCCTTCTTGTGTTTGCTGCCCTACGTGCAGGAAATCCCATCTGAAGGGCTTGTGAGGGATCACAGAACCATGGAATGGTTTGAGTTGGTAGAGACCTTAGGGATCACATTTTCCAAGCCCCAACCATGGACAGGGACACCTTCCACTAGACCAGGTTGCTCAGAGTCCCATATGCATTTAGAGGCTGAGATTTCCAGGCTGATGCTCAACAGCCCACTTCCCATCTGCTTTCCAGTGTCAGCCCTAGTGCTGGACCAGATCCAGGGCTCCACACCAGATCTCCTGTGAAAATGCATTTGCTTGTACAGTTATTTGCCCACCAGGAAATCCCCTGGAGGACTCAGGAACATGGAGCCAGCCTGTGGTATTCTCTAAATGGGTCTTGTATGGACTTTAAAAGATCATCTCTATGTAAAGGCACCTTTTTGGATGTCTTGTACCCAGACCCTGTGCTGTGGCAGATGTCACACGATCCAGCAGGGTTTTGCAGAGCCATTTAGCTGCAGATGCTGTTGCAGGTGCAAAAACATCTGCTAGTGCAGATGTGAACCCAAGGAGATCCAGAAGATCATCAGGATTTTTGCTGCATGTTTTTGCTCGCAAGCATTGTCCTTATCCAGGTTCCTGCCACAGTGAACACTCACAGCCCTGGTGTGTCCCAAAGCCACAAGTGTCCCTACTGAGGGGGGAGGTTAGATTACATTAGATTAGATCTTTGGGAAAATTCTTCCCTGTGAGGGTGGGAAGGCCCTTCCACAGGGTGCCCAGAGAAGCTGTGGCTGCCCCTGGATACCTGGAAGTGCCCAAGGCCAGGTTGGACAGGGCTTGGAGCAGCCTGGGACAGTGGAAGGTGTCCCAAGAAGGGGGTGGGAATGAATGGAGCCTTAAGGTTCCTTCCAACCCAAACCATTCTATGATTCTTTGATATGATGCTGATCTGTGACCCTGGATAAATGCTGATGAGGTCCTGCAGGGCAGGAACAAAGTATGCTGGGGGTGTGGGAGAGGGCACTGAGAGGGTGTGGTGGGGCTGGGAGTCCCAACTGGGACATCTCAGAAGTGGAGACTAAGGGTGAGGCAAGCTGTGGTCCCCACCAGGCTAAGCTGTGATAGCAGAACTGCAGTGGATGCTCTTCAGGGGCTTTTATCCCTTATACTCACCTGAATCCAAAATCCACTGCCTCCTGCCCCAGGTATTTCCAAGAAATGACGTATTTACCCCAGACTTTTCTTCCCCTTCATACCCAGCCACATGTTTTGGAAGGAGAGTAATGAACCATGCCTGAAGAAGACCAAGCATGACCATTTATTGTAGAGATCAGGTTCAGGAGAGGCAGGAGAGAGCCCACCCCTCCCTCATGTCCCCCACCTTCCCCTCTGCCCGCTGTACCCCTCTGCTGCAGACTTCTCAAGAAGAAAGAAAAATAAAGGTTTGGCAGGTCTATTCACACAGTGTAAAATTGAATTAGTGGAGGTATGTGAGGAACATGGCTCAATTTCCATGGGGATGAGGAGATTTTTATCACCACCCCCCCAGGATTATCCTGTACAACACAAAGCTGCTTTTGGCACTGGGAGGTGGGCATTCCCCCCCATGAGCCTCCTTGGGGTAAAACCAAGGTGATGTCTGAGTCAGGCTGGCCTTGCTGGGCTGGGGAACTGAAAGGGAAGAATGGAGCTCAGGGGAAGCTGGGATGAATATCTGCAAAGGTGGAGGCTTGAGACCAGGTGAGCAAAAGAAGCTGGGAATCTCCAGTTGTTTTCTGCCCCCTCTCCTTTGATAAGGTTCAGCACCTTTTGATGCTCTGTTGGATTTAAGAAAGTCCTGAGCCATGGCCAGGGCAGGAGGGACTGTGCCTTGGGGCAGACAATTGAGGAGATTGCATCCTAAACCCAAAAATAACAGGACTGCTTTCCCTATCCACTGCTGATGAGCTCCAACCCCTCGTGTATTCAGTGTCAGCTGAGAAAATGTCCTGGACCCAACCTGTAGAGGTTCCAGCCCTGTTGCACAGGGTTTATCATCTGTCTGTCCCAGAAAGGTCCTTGCAACCCATTCTGGGCTTATCCATCCTAGCACATGCACATCAAACCTCAGGAAAGGGCTGAAGCTTCTTCCTGAGCATGGGTGGCAGTGCCATAGGACAGATGTGACAGTGTGAATGACAGGGGAGCAGTGGGAAAGCAGTCCCAGCTTTCTGGGTTGATGGGCTCCATGTTCACTGCCCTGGACAGCGAAGTGCAAAATGGGAAGGAAAAGGCAGAGGGAAGAGCCCTGTCTGCACACTCACCCCAGCAGAGGCAAGCCAAGCCTGGGGCCAGCCAGGCGGAGTGAGCAGCCTCTGCTTCCTCCCTCCCCAGCCTGGAGGGACGTGGCTGGGTGGAGATCTGGCCAAAGCTCCTGTCCTCTCTCTCTCCAGCACAGCTCAACTGAGGCAACTGGCAGCTGGGAGAAGAGCTGTGCATCCCTACAGTGCAATGGGGACCAAGGAAATCTCCTGGAGTAGGATGGGAGAGCGTGTGGGATGGGATGTTGTGGCTTTAGGGTGTGCAGGGCAGGGTTTAAAGCAGAGTCCTGCTGTGCCAGGCAGGGAGTTGTCTCCTCACTCCATGGAGAGGATGGGAAAAGGTGCAGGGCCAAGGGAAGGGGCTGCTCAGGGCACAAGGGCACTCAGAAAAGAGAGGGAAACCATGCACAATCTCCCAGAACAAACTCATAAAGGGGATGGGGAGCAGGGAGGAGCAGCATGGCTCCAGATGGAACAAGAAGGCTGGAGAAGCTGCCCAGCCCTTTGGTCCTCCACTCTCCATCAGCTGGATCTGCCACTCACAGTGTCTTTTTCTCATCTCAGGGTGATTTTCCTCCACTTCCTGCAGTAGGGCAGCAGCCCAGTTCTCATGAGGAGCCCTGTCAGATCTGCTCAGCAGCATCTGCCCACCCCAGGCTGGGGAAATCAGTCCCAAAATAACATTGGATGAGCAAATATTCCCCATGGGCTGCTGCCCACCCTGGGTGTCCCAGGCTCCATCAGCACAGTCCCATGTACTGCACACTGACAAGCCTCATCTCTATAATTTGGAAGAGGCTGTTTCATTTAGGTGTGACCTTTCACCATCTTAAAACTTAAATATCTTATTTTCCAGGGACTTGGGAACAATCTCTATGGCTGGGGCAGTTCCTGACTCAGCATGGCCCCTTAGGGCCTCGTTCACACCTCCATCCTCCCCCAAAATGGCAACCAAGGGCTCTGAACACTGGTGCTTTATTTTTCCAGTGAGGAGCTGCTGATAACCCTACACTTCTATACAGAACCTGTGTGCAAGGATCATGCAAACCCTGACATCCAAGCGCTCTCCAAAATGGGTGGGAAGTCTGCAAGATACATTTGGGGAGCTGCTGCAGGACTTCACCCGTGGAGCTGCTTTAGCAAGGTGGGGTTACAGTAATTACTGTCTCACATGTTGGGACGAGGCAGAGGAGCTTTTCACCCTGCTCACTGGTTTCTGTAACTGTGGCTGTGTCAGCAGCAGGGTCAGGAACAAAACCCAGCCCTGCCTTTGGGAACCACTGGCTGCTCCCTCTCCCCTTCCAAGGCAGCTGTCCCTGTATCCCACAGCCCCACAGGACTCCTTTCTGATGCCAACACACTCAGGTGGTGAAATGTTCAGTTCCCAGACTAGCAAAGGGTTAAAAGCATCCCTGTTTGTGGGCACAGTGCTGCTGCCCAGGGGCCCCTGGGTGCTGAGCCAGCCAGGATGGGGAGCACAGGGCTGCCCAGCTGCAGTGCCAGCTCAAGCCCGTGGCATTTGCCACCACACGCCTTCCCCTGTCCCCAGGCAGCAAAGCACACGACCCTTTTGCTTGTTTTGTTTTGTCCTGTAACCAGTCTGTTTATTGTTCTGAAAAGGTTAAATTGGTCAGGGGAAAAAAAAAAAAAGGATAGACTTCTTTTTTTTTTCTTCCTCTTTCTAATGAGAGTCTGGGGACCTTTTCCCTGCTGACGTCAGAGTCATATCCAATAGCCTTTGCAGTGAGGCCTGATTTGCAAAGGACACCCTGGGGAAAAGCAAAAATCTTGGTGAAACCTTTAAAAAGAAAAAAGCACCCTTTGAGACGATTTTCTGCTTCTTTTATGTCCTGATTTCACCTTCTAATTACTAATTCCTTACTCCCTTTTTTTTTTTATCCCCCCCAAGCTGAGGGAATGTTGGAGGGGAGGGTGTTTGCAGCCCCCTGTGCATGCACACACGCTCCCTGTCTCTCCCTGTGCTTGGCTCTCCCCCCCAGCTGCCATGCAAGGAGAAGCCAAGCCCCAGCAGCTGGGCTGCTCCGTCCTGCCTTGGCTGGGAAGCTGAGGGGGCCCTGTCTGGGTCGCTCTGTGCTCAGGCAGCCCCAGCCCTGCCATTCACTGTGTGCTCCTTGCCTTGCCTTGCCTTGCCTTGCCTTGCCTTGCCTTGCCTTGCCTTGCCCTGGCATTGTTGCCTGGAAGGTTGACCTGAAACAGAGACTGGACAGAACTAGAGAATAAAGTAGGTGTTTATTGAAAGGCCTCCAGGATCCACCCTAAACAGGACAGGAGCCTGACCAAGGCTGTGCCCAGGGTGGACCAAGAATAGTCACAAAAAATGGCATCCCGGTCATGAGATCTTACACTTTTATAAGTTTTGTTCCATTTGCATATTGGGGTTTAATTGTCCAATTACAGCTTCAGATTGTGAGGTCTCATCCTTCTTGTTCCTCCCTTCAGTCCAGCATTGTTTGTGCTTTTAGGCCTGAAAGGTGTCTTTGGTGTGCAGCAGGAAAAGGATTTGTTTAGTCTCCCTACTCTGTGAAAAGAGCTTACTGCCACTTAATATGAGGTTCAGAACTACATCCCTAGGCAGCACAGAATCTGCAAACATGAAAACTAAAACTTAAGGCATCAGCATCCTACCTCGGCAGGTAGGCAGGAGCAGGCAGGGCTGAGGTGGATTTGCAGCTCTGCCCGTGTTTCCTGCCCATCCAGGCTTTCCAAACAAGACTGGCATCTCTGGCATCGTGTCCAGGCTGTGCTCTGCAGACCCCACCTCCCCACAGCTGTGCCCTGTCCCTGCAGCAGGACCAGAGAGGGTGTCAATGGCACCATTTCAGGTGGTCCCATTTCAGGGACATCATTTTAGCTCACTGAGTGTCCCTCTGGGGAAAGCTGCCAGGACACCCCAGCTGGAGACCCGTGTGTGTGCAGTGAGGCTGTGGGAGATGCCCACACTGATGGGGGGGTCAGGAGGAACTCCTGGCTGGAAGTGGCATTTCCAAGATGCTGCTGTGGTCACTACGGCTCTCTCATAGCCACAGCCCATGGGTGGCTGTGGTTGTGGTCAGGAATTTGACTCAATGCTCTTAATTACACCCAGCACAAATGGTGATTTGTGATCCCACGGGCCAAGGATCCCCAGGGGTGAGGGGCTCCTTTGCAGAGCTGAGTCATTCAATACCTTTTGGGCAGAGGTTCTACATGTTCAGCTGCCTCTTCCCCCAGGGACAGAGGATTCCTGCTGTTGAAAGGTGGTCTTGGAGTGCTCCTCTCCCCTCCTGCCTGGCTGCAGCAGCCTGGCATGTGCAGGCACACCCTGGCCTCCAAGATGTGCTTCTGTGGTGGCTTTCTGGGTAACCTGTTTGCTGCTTTTGAGGATGTTCAGGGGAAGATGTGTCTCATCATCATTATATCTGACCTTGGCGAGGTTTGGTGGGCTCAGAGGTTCCTTGTCCACAGAACACAAAGTAATGCTGGCCACAGGGTGAGGGCATTTGGTTACTCTCCCATGTCCAGAGCATGAAGTGTGTTGGAGTGGGAGCAATTAGGGTGGGCTGCAGTGTGAGTATGGAGATCCCACCTGCCATCACCAGTGGGTGCTTCCTCATAGGATGGGTGCCAACAAAATCCCAGCAGTACAAACTCAGTAGAAGTTTAGTGTTGGATCCAAACTTCACGGTTGTTCTCTTCCCAAGGAGCTGAATCTTTTTCCAGTTGAATACATCCAAACTTTGAGTGAGCTCAGCTCCTGGTCTGGCTCTTAAGGCAAGCTTTGTAGATTCAACCTCTCCTTTCTCCTGCTTTGCTCTGGATGTATTTCAACACTAGGCAGGAGATCTGGGTGCAATAGCCATGCTGTCCTCATCCTCCCCAAAGCTTTTCCTGTCTGGCAACAGTGGACCCACTTGGGTTTTGTGTGCTGAGCCACGTATAACTCCTTTACAGAATCATAGAGTGGGTCACGTTGGAAGAGACCACATTGGATCATCTGTTCCCACCTCCCTGCTCACACACAGCCTTCCTAGATCACATGGCACAGGATTATGTCCAAATGGTTCTGGAATATCCCTAGTGAGGGAGACTCCACAGCCTCAACCTTTGCTCTACTCTGGTGTGCAAGGTCTGGACCCACCAGGGGGAGTGGACAAGTGTCTGGGTGTCCTCACAGGCACTGGGGTATGGGACACTTGCACCTCAATGATAAAATTAGCAGAACTTGCTGTGAACCTCCCTAATTAACATCTTAAGGCTTCCTGAGTGCAGGCTGTGGCCATGCACTCGACTGGCTGCAAACATCCTTGGTTGGACAGATCTGCTTGTTCCTCTGCTGAGTGCCCCCCTTGAGGAAACCCTGCTGGCAAAAGGGGTCTCCTGAAAAAATGAGTCTCTCTGTGCCCTGCTACCAGGGCTGTCTCTGTATGGGGGCTCTCAGGCAGCTGAACATGTAGAATGTAATGCTCTGCTGATATCCAGGACCCTTTTTACTGCAGATACCTCTGCAATAAAACAGGTACCCATGGGGGTGGCAAGAGCCTTCACAAGAACAGAGGACAGGGCTTTAGTATGATGGAAAAAAGCTCAGCATCTCACATGTCTATTTTAGGGCAAGATTTGTGTCACCGTGTTTGTGTCAGAACATCACTCTTTGGGGTGAATGAAACAAGTGGGGAGCAGCATCTGTCTCCAAGATAAACACCCTGGCTGCTGTGGTCAAGCAAGAGGCTAGAGGGGATGAGTGTGGTGGTGTGACACAGGTGGTGAGGAGGTCCTGGTGACAGCTCATCCAACCCCACTGCCCTCACACTGCGCTTGCTCCTTGCTGCAAAGCTGCTGCCCAGCCCAGTTTGTCTTGAACAGCCACAACACACTGGGAAGGTTGGGAGCACCCTCTGCCTGCCCCTCCTCCTTGTTTTCCCTCGTGTCTCTTGTCAGCTTCCTCCCCCTCTGCCCCACCATCCCTTTCTGCCTCTGCTTCTCACTTTGTTACCTTCAGCAAACCCCGCTGCGTCCTGCCCCAGCCAGCTCAAAAGCAGCTCCAGCCCCCGTGGCCAAGTGCAGGCTTAGAGGCAGAGCACAGACACAGCTCCATTAAGCCAGGCTGAGCCTTACGGGAATCGTTCCTGGCCAGGGCTTGAAAAACAAATATAGCACGTTGGTTTGCTTTGGCTGCGCCAGGAGGGTCACGCAGGGACGCAGGTTTTCTGCTCGGATGGGGAGGCAAGGTCCAAGGAGCAGAGTAATAGGCTGG
This sequence comes from Trochalopteron elliotii, assembly GCA_024734555.1. Classification (NCBI taxonomy): domain Eukaryota; kingdom Metazoa; phylum Chordata; class Aves; order Passeriformes; family Leiothrichidae; genus Trochalopteron; species Trochalopteron elliotii. The sequence continues at coordinate 1,804,609 of JANPWX010000103.1, forward strand.
AGAGCCGTGGAAATGGTATGTCATTATTTACATGTCAGGGCTGGAGCCAGCAGCGAAGGCGGAGGGTGTGCTCGGAGGGATGGCCCACGTTCGTGCTCGTGCTCATCACGTGCAGGGAACCGTGGAGCCTTGAGGGGTCTCAGCCACGTGCCCAGCCAGAGCAGGTCCTGTAGGGCAGGGGTGGGTGACAGCCAGACCCCATCCTGGAAGGAAGAGCAGTGTCCCATCTTTTGGCATTCACTCTACACCCCTACACCCGCCTGGGCGTCCCAAAGCGCCACAGCTCCGCTCCAAGGCAAAGCACCCCAAGTTTCCCCAAGGTTTCCTGGATTTCAGCAGAGGCTTATCCACCATGGATGTGTCCCAGGTGCTTCTCCTGCCTTGGGTGCAGCAAGGGAAGATGTGGAGGTGCTGGCAGAGGTGGTTCAGTCCTGCAGGCTTTCTTTGAGCACGGGATTTACTCCGCCCCTGGACACGCAACCTGGGCAATGCGACTTTTCTCCCAGTTGTGCTACATCCTAAACTGTTTAAATTGCCAGTTCTTTGGGGTAGGAATTATTCATCCATAAAGCATCCAGCATGTGTTGGTTATTATTTGGATATGTTATTATGAGTCAAATAGGCAGCAATAATTTATGCTGGAGCTGGAGCTGACCTTTGTACACCAGGGAAACCAACCTGAAGAGGGAAAACAGTGACGACATCCACTGTGTTTACTGACATTTTGGCTTTTTACTGGCATGTTTTCAAGCACCAAAAAAAGTCACTAAATGAACTCACTATAAGTACACTTAGATGTAGTATATAAACATGATGTATAAGCATGGGGTTTGGTTCTATATATTTTTTGTGTGTGTGAATACATATTTATATATACATAAAAATGCAGGCGTCAGGTTTGCAATATTAATATCTAAATGATTTTCTGTTTGCACGTTTTCTATTTATGCCCAAAACATGACTTCTTTTTCTTTCATAACCCTGAATTTAACAGAAAAACAAAAAAAACCCCATAAATCTAGATTATATATAAAACATTCTCATATCATCTTAAAGAAGACTAAGAGGGGAAAAAAAAATACCTTAAAGTTAATTTACCATTTTTATTACCATGTTCAGGATGAGGGGAGGAGGAATATGGACTAGTACCAAGTTCAGCCTTTGATTTTCCTTCTTTTCTTTACACCTCCTCTGGGTGATTTCAGAGGTGGTTGCTGGCCTCGTGCAGGAGGTGGGCATGGACGTGCCTGAGGGCACGCACACATGCACAGCCCATCTCTCTCCTCTCCTCCATGCTCACATCCAGCCCAGCCCATGTTCAGCTGTTCAGTCATCACCTTATAAATAGCTTTTCCTCCACGCACTTGGCCAAGTGTATAATGCACTGAGTGATACCCAAAGCTCCTTGGATTCTGCTTGCAGGTTTGCTGCTGAGCCTTTTTGAGGGGGTTTCAGCTCTGGATTTGCTCCTTAGATACTAATTCATCCTTTGGTTTGTTCTTTTGGGATCAGGAACTGTCCAGGACAGAGATTGTGTCTACATGCCCAGAACAACCAGGTATTAATTAAACCTGGGTAGGGCCTGGATGTTGAGTCTGGAAAGAGGTGTTTATGGATATATACATGTGTATATATGCACAACATGCATGTGTTTAATTATGACCAAAAGGAACAGTTACCCTTCTTGCCTTCTAAAATAACTCAAAATATTCCATTAAATAAAATCTGCCCTTTACAGCCCCTACCTCCCATCCTTGCCCACTCATAAAACCCACTTAGGGCTAATTTAAAGGTTTTGTTGGGCAAAAGTGAAAAGTTTTTTTTCTTTTCCTGACCTTTTAAAAACTTGGTATTTTTAACCATTGGTGATTGTCTTTAAAAAAGTCATTTTGAAAGTTAGAATAGAATAGAATTGTTCCATTCCAAATAATGTCATAATGGGGCAGTTTCAATGCTACCAGAGGGATTGCCTCACTTTGTTTCCCCCAACCCAAGATTTCTTAGACTTGTATGTCTGTTTCTGAACCTATTGCTTTTAATAGAAGGACTTTTTTTTTTTTTTTTTTGCTGTGCAGCTGGTTTTCAGCTCAAATTCCTAGCTAGTCCTTTTCATAACTGATGCCTGGTCTCTTGGGAGATCCTGGAGTTCCTTGGGGGTGATGCTGGAGGTTGGACACCAGTTTTGGGATCATTTGAGTTCCCCACCAAAGCTGCAAAGCAAGGGAGGTTCTTGGGCTTGGGCATGGCCACATCAATGCCAAGTCCCACCACCCCCCAGCCCAGGTACTCAGAACTGCCCTGAGCTGAGCTTGTGCCAGCCCAAGAAGAGGTGACTCAAACACCACAGAACTGGTGTAAACTGGGAGCCCCTACACAGTGCCAGGCACGAGCACTGGTGTGCAGGTACACGCCTGGAGCCTTGGTTTGTTGTCATGTGTTGTGACCACCTCCCCTGGTTAGCCAGGGACGTGTCCTTCTCCTCCTGTGCCACAGCTCCCTGTTGGTTTCCCTCACATGAGGCTTTTCATGTTTGCTCCTGTGGTCCCTCTTGGGGTTTCTCCAAGCCTGAGATATTTTTGTGCTCTTTTGCCATAATTTTTTTTGTTGTTGTTGTTTTGCATCATCTTTGCAAGGTGAGCTGGCCCAGCTGACAGGCTGTGCCTTCAGACTTCTCCTCCTTCTCCTGCCCACTCCTCATGTGGACCCCCTGCCATCCCTCCCTGGGTGTGTGTGAGCCCCCCTTGGCTGCCCCCAGCCCCGTGGTGTGAACGTGCTGGGAAATAGCTGCAGCAGCACCTTTCCTAAATCATGTGCATTACATCCAGCCTGGATGTTCGCTGGGAGGCCACTGGAATGGCTGGGAGGGATTTACCAGGTCCAAATTCACTTGACAGAAAAACAAAATTCCAGCCTAATTTTAACCAGCTGTGGTGGGAGAGTGAAAGAGAGAGAGAGAAAGAGAGAGGGAAGGGGAAGGAGAGCTGGGAGTGGGGACAGAGCGGGAAGGGAGGTGGGAGAAGGGAGGTTGGTGCTGCCAAGGGGCTGCTCTGGAGAAGCCCTGGTGTGGACTGGTGACAGTGAGGACACCGTGTCTGCCTTCCCCATGGTGGCCATGGCCTCTTTGCTGTCACAGTGGGTGGTTTTGTGCAGCTGAGCCATCCCAGCCATTTTCCTGGCAGGGTGGTGGGCTTCCTTCCCCCTCTGGACAGAGCAGATCCACACCATGCTCATCTCATCTTCAGTACCACAGTGGAGAGTGTGCATATGGTGTTAAAAAGATTGTCTAAAAATCCAGCTGATGTTTAAAAATGGAGGAAAAAAAAATAAAAGAGCTGAAAGAGAAAAGGGAGTTCCATGACTTCAATATTTAGCTTTATTTTTATATTCTTTGGTAGTACAGGATGAGGATGGCATGTCCCCTAAATACATATGGCAAAAAAAAAATACATTTAGTTTCAGTATGACTTTAATTTTAAATTTAATTGAAATTACATAAAAATATATTTTACAGTGAAATAATGTACTTTATACATGTAAATGTCGCGTGTATTTTGTAGGTGTAATTGGAACAATGCAAATTTAAATTAAATATGAGCTACTTCTCAGTCTAGCTACTTCTCTATTTTCTCTGTGAAAATACATGTTCATGATTTCAAAAGTTAGGGAACTTACAAAGAGAGATTCTTTTCAATAACCTGAAATGTTTATAGACATTTTTATTACATTTTTATTATGTATCCCATCCCGTTTCCATTTTAGACTGCATGTACCAAGCAAGTCAAACATCTGATGGATCTGGGGACTCCTGTTTGAACCCTAGTGCTATGTAATAATTTTTCCAGATCCATAAAACATAAGCACAGCCTCAGCCTCTTCAGCAAGCTGCTGCTGAAAAGCTCATTGGAACCAGGAAGATCTCAGGCATACACAAAGCTGTGCCCGTGTTGAGAATTTGCAGGATGAGGGCAATGTGTTATGATGCATAAATGTTGGTAAAAATGAGTTCTTGTAGACATAAATTAAGGAGAATGTTCACACCATTTGCAAGGGAAAGCTGCACTGTTCATGCTGATAAAAGTACCCAAGTGAATGCTGTCCTGTGGGGAGGGACATCCTGCTCAATTGAGGTGAAATTCATTGAAGATAAATGAGCTGAGCATCCTGCGATTCCTGCTGATAATTTCCATGGAAGTAAAACAAGCATTCTTATTTTGTTTTGTTTTACTTTTTAAAGAGGAGCAGCACAGCTATGTCACCATGTTTGGCTTGGTGAGGGCTCCTGTGGGCAGCAAATTTGTTGGAAGCAGGAAATGGGGTGTGGTGGGGCTGGGCTGGAGCAGGAAGGCAGAAGGTTGGTGAAATCTGCCTGATCTGTGCTGCACAAGAGGCTGGTGCTGGGGCAGCTGTCCAGGATGTCCTGCAGCATGTCAAGGTGTCTCAGAGTCCTTGTTCCTCCTTTGTTCCCACTGCTGTGTTCCCCGTTTTCCCCAGTGATGCTGGGGAGGTGTGGTTTGAGACAGGTCCATGTACTCATCTCTGAGTGTGGCAGTTGTGTCTGGAACCTTCTGAAACCCCCAGCAGACACTGTTTGTCCCATGGACTGTGTCCCCACAGAGCCTTGGACTGTGTGCCTGCCCTTCATTTCTCCTTCCCATGCATCACATGGTTCCTGTCAGACCAAATGGCCCAAGCAGGCTTCATGCAATCATTTTTTACCCCAATATACATGCCTGACTTTGTTTCTATCTGCTCCTTCGTGGCTGGGGAAGAGATGAGAGAACTTGGGGAGGTCAGCTCTGTTATACATAGGACTGTTTTACTTACAGCAACATCTGTTCAACTCAGTCCCGTTCAGCACCCAACAGGTCAGGAGCAGGGAGACTAAGACATGGCAGCAAACAAGTTGGGATGTGAATTTCCCATGGATTTCTGAGGTGCCCCTTTCCTCCAGCTGTCCTGGGGATGTTGACATCACCGCTTCTGGAGATTCTGCTGTCTTAAATATGATTTAATGGGAAAAAAACTAAGCTTAGATGTAATATGTCTAAAAGGATCTGCCTTCCCCTGGGAGCATGGAGGTGTTGACTCTCTCTGATCACTCATTCCTGGGCTCTCACCCACGGATAATTACATTCTTCCATGCATGATGCAGAAGGCCAAATTCTGCTGGAGCAGGAGGACGTGCAGGTGGGCAGTGGTCAGCTCTTCACCTCGTGCTTTGTACAGCTGCTGCTGCAGCCACTCTGGTTTTCTGTCTAGGGAGGATCAGAGAAGGGAAAATAAACCTCTTGATGTAACTGTCCCTCTTTTCCCTGTTCAGTAGCAGCAGTGAAATTCATGATCCATTCCTGTTGGCGCTGAGCTACCCTTGATGGCTTCTCACAGGAGCACTCAGGGCTTTGGCTCAGCCTAAAGGGTGACACAAAGCAAAACACTTTGTACCTCAGCCTGCAGTGATCCTTGGACTTGGAGCCGGGCTGCTGTGGTGACCACCTCCCTGGAGATACTTAAATCAGTTAGGCAGGGACACATCATCCCTGGTCTCTCAACTTTTTCCCAGTTGCCCTCCCCCATCCCATCCCGCTGCATGTTCTGTGCGGATACCTACCACTCCCAGCCGGTAATGACTTCCACATGGGGCTGGACCTTGTGGACAAATCCCCCGTAACAATAGGAAATATTCCTTGGTCTCTCATTGTGTCTGTCTTTGGGAAGGAGGAGAAGGCGTTGACGACAAGCCGAAGAGCTCTAATATTCCTCCCGGACAGCTGATTAATTCCATCCTCTGCATCCGCTCTGGACCATCCCGCCCCGCCCCGCGCCTTCTGCTTTTTATTGTTCTCTCCACCTGGCTCCCTCTGGCAAGGAAGCCGATGGGAGTTTGTGCCACGTGGAGCTCCAAGTGGAAAACCCGAGCTGCAGGAGCCTCCTCTCCCCCCGCAGACCAGGCCCAGTGGCTCTTGCTGGAGGAGGAGAGGCTGCACCTTCCTCACAGCCAAGTCGGAGCACTGGAACGGAGACGCAGCATTCCTCCCCGGCACGTCTGCTCCCGCCTGGGAGAGACCAGACCCTGCCTTTTCCCACCCCTTCCCCCACCATCATCCTCTCTTTGTGGATAGCTACAGGCTCACTCTCACACTCAGACCTTCTTCCTACATGTATGGCCACATTCTTCCTTAGAAGTGTCCAGGATCCTGCCAGGATATGCCCAGGATCCTGCCAGGATATGCCCACCCTTGCTGGCTGAAGAGTCCCCTGTGCTCACTCCTCCTGCTCATGTCCTTTGTTCACTCAGAGGTGACATGGTCAGTGCTGTGGTGGCTCACACATGAACAGGGGTTTGCACACTCCCTTGCCACAGCTGGGCTTCACCTCCAGTCCTTGCCATTCCCTCCCACCAGGCTCCTGCTCCAGCCTCACTGCTCAGCTGTGATCCATGGAAGAGGAGGGAAGAAAGAGAGACAAGGGCATTTTGATTATGGAGTTGATTTATTAGAATCATTTTAAAACACAAAGCCATCTGTGTGCCTCTTCCCCATCCAAGATTTATAAAAGACGAAACCATCCATCTGACCCCCAGCTCTCCCTCCCTTCCTCTTCCCCCGCCTCATCCTCGCCTTCCATTCTCCTTTGTGGCTCTCTTGCCAAAACACTTGCCCATACTTAATTCTCCTCCCAGAGAGACAATGCTTTGCATTTTTGCATTGGAAGCCAAAAAAAAAAAAAAAAAAGAAGACAATTCTATTCTGTCTCTGCTCTGCTGAGTTACTTTCCCAAGAGTCTGTGTTTAAAAAAAAAAAAAAAAAAAGATAAAGGAAAAGACAAGTTGGTGCTGAAAGGTGCTGGAACATCGTTGTGTGGGGGTAACTTTTATTCACTCCACATATCAAACAGCCACTGGCAGGCCATCCCCAGGCAGGGTGGGTGGGGCTGCAGCCTCTTCCAAAGGGCTCACCTTTAGGGCGGAAAGACACTTTTGGACTCTGTCTCCCATCCTTCCTTTGCTCCCCTTGGAGGGCCTTGGCTCAAGTTCTCAGGGGTTGAGGTGTGCTGACAGATTCTCCAAGTTGGGGGAGCCAGTGGCTGAAGTCCAGAGCAGGAGGAGAGCTGAGGTCTGAGTTTCCTGGACTCGCCTTGTGACAAGCAGGAAGAGGCTCAGCCCTCCTCTTCCTCACTGCTCTCCTCGATGTCAGTCCAGCCTCCCTGGGGCACTGACGTCAGAGGAGCTGTGTTGAGACCCCTCTTGTCCAGGCCCCACCATGACCAAGTCTTTTCACCTCTTCCAGATCTCCAATGCTTCAGGCATTTCTGTGGTCACCAGGAAAGCTCAACCAGCATTGTCTGCTGGCAGTTGAGGACTTTTATGTCATCCATCTCACAATGCTGGAAGGTTGGGAGCAGATCTAGAGCTCTGGAGCTCCTGGAGCTAAAGGGAGTATTAGTATGCAGTTAAAGGAAGTTTGAAATTACCTAATGCATGTCCAGCCTTTTCTTATTTACACATCAGGGAAGCATTTTCCTCAGTTTCAGCACATTAATTTGTAGCCCATGTCCAGCATTCAAAGTCACAGTGATGGTGGGAAAAGGTCACGGGTGGTGGTGATCTCAATTCTGAACAGCACTGTTTTGACTTTGATTTTATTTGTGTGTGCTTGGGTACAAACAAAACCTTTCTGGGGTTTGTAACTATTCTTTTGAACTTCATTTTTCCATATAAATCTCATTTTTATGTTGTTAGTGATTCCCATATGAGATCTGACATTTGTTATTTGATCCTGGCAGAGGAGAATGAAACCTATTAGCAGAGGCTCATGGGTTCAACAGGATCCTAGGGAATAAGAGCAGGGCTTGTGAAAAGACCTGAGGATTTAGTGTCACTGTCATCTGCTCAAGCTTTTGAATCTCTTTCCTGACCCCTTTCTAGCCACAGAATTGTCTGTCTTCAGTTTTCCTGATTCCAGGTGTATATTAATTGAAGCTGATCACTTACCCACTTTATTGGACACTAAATCACCCAAGTGCTGAGTGTCCTCCAGGACCTCTTCACAATTCCCTTATGCCTGCTTAGAACAAATAAGCATAACCTCATGTATTTCTTTTGGAAAGAGACAAAAAAGGAGTTTTACTAGGAGCACAAAACTACTGTGGTTTGTGTGGCACCTCTTTGCACCAAGGCTCCTCTCACTCTTCTTCAGGAAAGAAATCTTGTAGAGGAAAGGCATTACTCAGCTGGACTACAATCTATCAGGAATGCTAGGAAAGAGCTGGAAGTCATGGTCCTCCAGGCCTGGAGCCAAATAACCTTGCTTAGACCAGCCAGGACAAGGGTCCAACCAGCAGCTTTCCCAGAGCATCCACATCTACATTGAAATACCAGGACATGAGGAGGCCTTACAGCCGATTCCCCCATTTATAGATCCCAAAACAAGTGAGGTCACGAATCTTACTCTAGGATCAAAGTGCAAAGATCCCTGATTGCTCCATGAATGCAGACAGAAAAAAGGGAATTTCCAGGCCGTATTCCCAACATTCTCAGCTTGTCCCCTTTGATATCTCTTGAGCGCGCCGTTCATCTCCCCGTCCGGTCCAGCGCTGCTGTCTCATGGATTAAACAGCTGCCACGTCCCACCCTGGAGGCAGCTGTGTCTCGGGGCTGCCTCAGGAGCACAGGGCTCTGTGCCCTGACACTGGTCCCGCTGTTCCAGCAGGATGCTGCCCTGCCATGGTGCAGCTCTGGCTGGAGGGATGGGGCAGGACTGTGCCAGCCCATCCGCTGGTCGTCCTTCACACTTTACAGTCTGGTACAGAGATGCCTTTTCTCCTCTTTTTTTTTTCCCCTTTCCTTTTTTTTTCTTTATTTTTCTCTCCTTTTTTCCCTTTTTTTTTTTTTTTTTTCCTTTCCATTGGTTGTTTGGATTAAGGGGCCTTAAAGGGGCCAGACATTTTTTGTGTTCTCTCATACCCTATAAATAACCGGCACCTCTCCAGTGCTCCAACTCCACCCTTCAGTTGCAGATTCCACTGTCTAGCTGCCACCGCTCCGCATGGCCTTTCACACTCTTCCTTTTTGTTTAATATGGAAATATTAGTAAAAAAAGAGAAGCCTTGCTGTCACCAATCCTCCAAGAGGAGGAGGGGGGAAAGGGAGGGAGAGGTGGGAGCTGGGAGGAAAGGACACAACCAGCCAAAAAGAGTATCCGGAGGAATGTTCTTCTCCCTCCCAGGTTTACAGCAATGCCTTTCCATCCAGAGTCATCTGTTTTGTTTTCCTTCTCCCTCAGCCTGAGAGTGCTGCTGCATTATCATGTAATGTTGCTTAATGGGACTGAAGAAGGCTTCGAGTCGCCTCACGGACCGCAAGCATAGCCCAAATTCCAGGCCAGCAGTGTCTTGATGCCTGCGGTGTCTCATGAAAGCAGAGGACTTGCAGCCCTCTGTCTGTCCCATGAATGGTTGGTTGGGTTTTTGTTTCTTTCCTTTTTTTCCTTTTCTTCTATTTTTTTTTTTTCCTCTCCCCAAGGGCATGCCGCCACCCTATCCGGGCAGGGATTTTGTAACCGCCGGCATATCTGGGAGGTATGCGTGGAATCTTCCAAGTGCTTGGTCAGTCCTCTGTGGTTTCCTTTGAGCAACTGCCCACCCTGCCAGCTCCCACCACCCCTTCCCAAGCCCCCTGACATGCAACCCATTGCGCCACTCGTGCCATAGTTTCACATGACAGTTGTCTCCTCTGGATTTCTCTCTGTTCCTTCCTGCTGGCACGTTTCCTGGTGCTGGTGAGGGAGCAGAGGGTAGGAGCCCTGAAGGCTGAAGCTGTCTTGAAGACCACAGGGCAGACACAAATAAAGACAAGCTCTTACTTACCAAGTGTCCCAATTTAGGGAGTGAGGTGTAAGCCCCACTTGGTTCTAGGTGGCACCAAGAATTTGAGTGAGGGAAGTGGGATACTCCAGCAGATGAATTTTTGACTTCTTGCTCCGAGGTGTTATTCCATCAGTATTTAATCTCTGGTGATTTTTTTTTTTTTTTATTTTTCTGAGCACCCATCTCTGGGACAGGGAATTCTTGTGATTCCCATTTAGGGAAGGGAGAGTTGAAGCATACAGCCCTGGAGAGAAGAGCTGGCTTGAGCATTGCTCTTTGCCTGGGCTTTCCACCCCAGCTGGTGCCCACGGGCCAGGGTGATGAGCTCTGACCCTGTGGATGCCAGTTTTCATGGGGCAATGTCCACGTGGCTCTGCAGATGTGCTGCTGGGTTATGCTGTCTGTGGTTTTGGTCTCAAAGTCTAAGTGGGTGGCACGTGGGGCTATGGGGTGGCATCTGATGGTCCTCCACACCTTCCACTGTCCCAGGCTGCTCCAAGTCCCATCCAACCTGACCTTGTACACCTCCAGGGATCCAGGGGCAGCCACAGCTTCTGTAAGCAACCTATGCCAGGACCTCACCACCCTCACAATGAAGAATTTCTTCCCAGTATCTCATCTACCCTGCCCTCTGGCAGTTTGAAGCCATTCCCCTTGTCCTGCCACTCCAGTCTCTTGTCACAAGTGCTTCTCCAGCTTCCTTGGAGCCCCTTCAGGCACTGAAAGGCCACATCCTGGTACAAATGGCATATCCATGCTTTGAACACTGTGGCTTCATAACAAAAGGTATAAGTTAGTTTTTCAGCTTTTTTTTTTTTTTTACCATTAAGAAAATTATAGTTTCTCCCAGCTTCCTTGCTGGAATTGGATGGATTTCTTTTATTCTGAAACTTAAAAAAAAAAAAAAATTCAGCCAGAGGTAGATACCCAGTGTGGAAAATTTCAACCCAAGCAGTTGAAGTTTGGCAGTTTTGTGAGAGCTGAGCATAGGGAAGGTGCTCAGGTAGTGGGCAGAGGCCATGCTACCTGCTCAGCTCAGGGAGTCCCCATGGGGATCCCCATCCCAGACAGCTGAACATGGGTCTGGCCTCATGTAGAGGTGCAGTGAGGGGTGGAAACATCTATATGGGGTTATGGGAGGCTGACCATAAAGTAGGAATTTCATTACTGGATCCTGCTGAGTCATCTTCACAGAGGTGCTGCAGTGAGATGAGCCAGGTGGGCTAGATCACACCTGGCTGCCTTTGGGGCAGGATGGGTGACTGGAATGAGGAGAGGAACTCTCCCTGCCCCTGGTCCCTCTGACAGAGGGTTGCACCAGGTGCTGGCAGTGGCATTAACCCGTCAGAGCTCGTGTCCCACATGTCTGCTCACATCCCAGTGGCACCCAAACATGCCTGCTGTGCTGGAAAGAAGTTTCCAGCATGGCCACCAGCCCACCCAGAAGGGAGCAGTGGTTTTATGTTCCCTCCATGGCATCAGCATCAAACAGAGCCATGATTTTGGCCTGGTATTCCAGCAGGATGAGCACTGCTGAATGCTGAGGGGTCCAGCTTCTGTGCCAGCTCTCTCCCAAAACCCTGTGAGCACCAAGATTCCTGTCACTCCATTTTTTGCTCTTGGGTTCTGTGAGCATAGGGTTCAGGGTTCTGTTCTTGCTGTTCTTAATGGTACCTGCAACCTTTTTGAGAGACTGGTTAATAATGTTCAGAACCTGTTTGGGTGTCTCAGCGGGGCAGAATGCACTGGGCATTTATTTTCCCCAGGTTGTGGGGCAGGAAGAGGGGATCTGCTCTCCTCTCTGCCTTCTCTCTCAGTGCCCCTGTCTGAAAACACCCGGCCCTGAGCAGTGCTCAGCTTTTCTCTTCCCTGCCCTCCACTTCCTCCTGCAGATGCACACTGTCCCCATCACGTCCCTGGGAGCCACCAGCTCTCCTGTCACCCATCCTTGCAAGCTGCACAGGGACAGCCACATGCACAGGATGATGTGTTACCTCAGACAACATGAGTGATTACTTTTGTTAATTAATCTGGCTTTCCTTCCCTCCTTCTCTTCTATTTCCATCCCCAAAGTCCAGCACCAGTCACTGTCGGATGGTTTGCATGGGCAGGGTGACATCAGCTCCTTTTCTTTGGGATAGTGCTTTACAGCCATGTTTTTGGGGTCTGTTTTCATTAAAATAGCTTTTGGAAATGGTTAAGTAATAATTTGCTGAATCGAGCCCTGAGGTGCTCAGTTTAACAAATTGTTATTTATTTTTATAAGGACTACAAGCAAAGAGAATGGAAAATAGCCAGGTCGGAGGAGGCTGGATGTTAATTCCAGTTCAGTGTCACCACCATCTTCGTGGTCATGGTTTAGTCATGTCCTCCTTTGCATAATAATTAAACTGATGGGTCAGTAAGTGTTATAAGTACAGACTTGAATACTGTTTGTTTTTTTGCTTCTACAGTGTTGCTTTTGCAACATTTGTTTAGTTTTCATTCAATGCATAAAATATGGAGGGAACAAAAAGCTCATGCACATTGCATCGTGTAATTAGACGAGTAACCAGATGTTAATTAATATATGAATATCGTTTTTATTTCCAATCGTCTGGCTGTGGTTTGAGCAAACCTATGTCCCCCAGCTGTTGCTACATGAGACACAGCCAGAGCAAAAACAGAGCTCGAGTTCAGCTGCTGTGTTCCCAGAGCACAAAGCATTGCCCCAGCTGAAAGAGGAGACGCTTGGGGGATGTGCTGTCCCCAGACATGACACAGCAGTGTGACATTCTCCTGCTATCCAGTGGAGGGCAACAGGGGATGTGCTCCCAGCTGTCTCCTCCAGCCAGTTTGGTCACCCCGTGGTGCCCTAGACTCTCCTCCCGTGGGATTTCAGCTCCTGAAGAGTGGTGGTTTAAACACCAGCTGTGTGGCTCATGGATGAGTCCCTGTAACTTTCCAAAATTCAGCCATGCCCTGTCCCCACATTTGGTCCTGCTTTGGAGAGGTTGAACTGGAGACTCAGTGATTTTCTGGTGAGGCAGGTGATGGGCCACCACATTCAGCCTTTTGCTGTCACAGGATTTGATTATTCCTAATTTCACCAGGAAGATCCTTTTAAAGGGATCCACAAACTTCTTTTCCTTTTCTCCAGCTCCCATGTGGTTTTGCTGAAACCAGCCAGTGCATCCAGGTATTCCTCCTTCTCCTCCTTTGTTTCTGTCTGGAGAAGTTCCTGCTAACAAAAGAACTATTTTATTATCATCTTTAACCTAATTTGCATTTTTAAATATTAAAATTAATTCCATTTCATTGCTATAGCCCTCAAGTTTTTCTTAATTTCTTTTGACTGATCCTCTGGGGCCCTAATAATGCACCACTTCATCAGTGCTAAAACTACTGCTGCATTTTCAGTGAGAAATAAGATTGATTACAAGGCTGATCATTGAGGAGCTCTGGTAGTGATAACTCAGTTCCCATCACTCTCTTCTCAGCATTGCCTGTTTTCATCTGTCCATACTCAGTCCCTTACCTGCTGTATAATTCTGCTAATTCCCATATTTTCAAGCTTGCCTAATAATTACCTGTGTCACATCACGGTGCCTCTGGATACCCAGATAAATTAGATTGTACCACAGTTTTCCTGTCTAGGGAATGAACTGTCTCACTGAAGAAATTCATCAGGCTCTTCTTACACAATTTACTAAACCTGGGGTTGCAGTTTATTCTCCTTGACTTCATCTCATTAAAAGAAGAAAAAAAAAAAAGAAGAAAAAAGGATTTTATAATGACATAAATTTCTATCTCAAAGTTACCCCTGTGCCTTGAATATCAGCAAGGAAGGCTGGGCTATCCAGCCTCTTTGCCCATCATGTGTCCATGGAAGCATTGACTTTCTCCAGGCATCTCATCTCCTGCTAAGCCAAGATGAAAGCCTGTGACTCTCTCAAAATTGTCTGCAAACTCCCTGACACTCTTTCACTTTTCTGCTTTTCCTTCTCTCCCTCCCGCCCTCCCTCCCTCCCAGTAGCTGGCACAAGGAGAATAACAGTGGAATCACCCACATTGCTGTGGTCTGAGCAGGTTTCTCTCATATTATGTCTAAATAAATATCAATAAGAAAAATGGAATAAGAGCTCATTGACAAATTTGGCAAATATTTGCCTCTGCCTTCCCTTTCCAGCCACCTGGCTCCTGCAGGAAAGCTTTGCCCCTTCTCAGACCAGGGCATTCAGGAAATAAACACTTGGTTTATTTTTTGGGGGGAAGAAGGAGGAAAATGCAAATAGCATTATGGGACCTGAAGTCCACCCCTCACATTTTGGGTGGCTGGAAACAACTGCTGCTTTGAGCCATGGCTTTTGTCTATGCCTTCCAGTGATAAGTTATCACAGAGGTGGCCAGGATGGCCTTGAATGGTGCCCATGAGCCCACCTTGATGACCTGGAGTGCTTTCCCACACCCACGGAGGTACTGTGTATGTACAAAGCTCCCAGAATTAAGAGGCTGAGTCTTCAAGCTGATCACTGCACTTGACAAATTGAAACAGCAGGAATGGGCAGAAGGAATGAAGAGAAGGAAAAACAAGGATGTAACAGTGTCTGCTCAGTGGCACTCAGTTCTCTGGCCCAGCTGACAAGGTGGGGATTGGTCAAAGCTTGGATTCAATCATCTTAGGAGTCTTTCCCAGTCCTAATGATTCCATGATTCTGTGATGCTTGTCTGGCAGCTGCCCAGGGCCACGTGGCATCCCAGCTCCCTGCAGCTCCTCCAGCCCAGCCCTGGCTGCTCCCTGCCATGGTTTGCACCCCAGGTGCTTGCTGGGCAGAGAGTGGGCTAAAATTATTCCTAAGATACCATGTGGTGGCATTCTTTAGCCCAGCAAAGATGGAGTGGTGCATCCCACTGTTCTCTGAACAAGACTGACTAATCATTTATTGCAAAGGAGGTTGCAGGAATCTAGGGTGGAAACTGCTCCCCAGGCCACCTAACTCATATCTCAGCACCCCAGGCTGTTTTCAAGGCACAGCACAAGCTGCAGGGATCAGACCTGCTGCTGGGAGGCTCCAGGCGTGGGACCAAGGCTGCTTTATCCATGTGTGTCAGTGGTACTGTGTATATATATATATATATATGTATGTGTATAAAAAGTGCATGTGTGTCTGTGTGTGTGTGTATTTTACTATGTTCAGCCATAAACTGTATGGGTTAGGTATGAATTAGAACCTTATAAAATGTGTTTACTCATTCTGCCTAACTCAAAGCAGGGATTAAACAGTAGGAAAAACTGACCGGGAGAATTTTCCAAGCAGAAAAAGTTTTACAGCTCTCATTGTGAAGTGCAGAGAGAGGACTTTTTTTTGTTGTTGTTCCCCTCTTTTTTTTTTTTTTTTTTCCTTTTTTTCTGTTTAGGTTTTTTTTCTTTTCAGGGCAAGTATTTTCTGTTTGAATTTTTATGGTCATTAGATAAAAGGAGAGCAAGGGGGGCAGCTGAAGAGGAAGGAGAAATGGAGGAATAGCAGGAGAGCATTCTGACAGGCAGAATTCACCCCAGGCACCTGCGCCCCATATTCTCCTCTCCATCTCTTGTGACAATGTACTTTCTCTGCCAGTGGCATCCTGGAGGGCCTCCCCATGGCATGCTGTGCTCCTAAATAAGCCCTGCTTTTCTCATCTCCTTGAAGGCATCTTTTGTAGGGAAAAGAGTCACATAATGCTGCCAAATGTAAAGGGAATGGGTGTAGGAAAGGAGCAGTGGAAGCAGAAGCAACAGGGAGATGAGGCTCTCAGTGAGTGAGCATCTCAGAAGGAGGGAGAAGAGAGAGAGGAGCAGGAAATGGGGATGGATTGAAGTCTTACAGGCTGTTGGCTCTCCTTCTCATAAAGAAACTCTGGACAAAGCACACAGCGAATATCTCCCCATTATCAAGTGACTCATCCTAGGTCAGTTGAGCAATGTTTGATAAAGAGCAAGGTGTCTTGAAACATGGAACCATTTAATTTATTATTTCCTTCCCTCCTTTTGTACAACTTTGGTTCTGCACCCTCTGTTTGGTTTCTTCTACCTTGCAGTTCTTGCTGCCTTGGTGAATCATCCCTGTCTGCAGGACTGGTGATCATTGTTGGCTAACAGAGCCTGACTCATTCTCCTCTATATGTTATTTCCACAGAAGGCTGGGTTTGAGTTGTTGGGGTTTGGGTTAGGGTTGTTTTGTTTTTTTTTTCCCCACTTCACTTTATGAACATTTTCCAGGGGACTGGGGAAAGGGAGAGGAGAAGAGAGACCTGAGAGGGTTCATTGTTTGGGTAATTTTCCCAACTGCTAAATGTCAACATCCTACGCTTGATGCTTCGGATACGGAGTAGCAGGGCTTCTATTTTGGGCTTTGCAAGGGATGGGAGAGACTCATCTTATCTCTTTAACATGCCCCAAGTGATGTTTGGGTTCTATTTAGGGATTTGAAGAAAAGAGGGAAGTGATAACCCCACTGTATGAGCTCCGGATTGGGTACCTGGCCCTGGCTTCCCTCGTCAGCACAGATCCTGGAACAGCCCTGGAATCCATTTACCACTTGGCTTAATCCTGCTCTGTTCATTCTGGAAATCTGTCTTTTGTCATCTGAGTGGTCAGATGTTGCACAGTTGCTGGTGATGACACGTCCCCAACGAACCATCCTGGAGGGATCAGTGGTCCTGGGGGTGGGAAGTGTGCCCAGATACCTCACTTTGCCAAGGACATTTAGGAGTCAAAGAGCTGTTCCCACCATGGAGTGCCTTTGGTGAGATGGGCTCCCAGGGCACATCGTCCATCAGATCTGACTACTAACATCTCCCCTTCCCTGTGGATGACAGGATTCACCATGGTTTCTAGGATGGCTTGAAATTGGGAGCAGAAGGCATTGCCATGCCAACGTCCTGCTGTGTGCCAGTGGCAGGTGTCCTCAGCGCCTGGAGTTTTGTAAGGAAGGATTAATGGTCCTTTAGGGATGGAAATCAGCTGTTAGTGGTGAGAGAGCTGGGTTGGGCCTCTGGTTGTAGCCTCAGATTTGCCTTTTCCTTGCTATGTTGGAAAAGTAATTTCTCTGCACTTCTGTCTTTGCCTGCAGTCTGTCCTGACACTGCAGCCACTGTGACACAGGTGTGTCACAACAGAGCTCCTGTCTTGGCTGAGGGGTGTAAATGACACTGTCAAATGTATTAATGGCCTATGTGGAATCTCCACGTCAGACACCTCACTGGCACGAGTTTGGTCCTCGAGATCACCTCAATTTAAGAAATTATGGATTATATTCTGTCGTTGTGAGCAGAGGGTCTGTGCAGTGGGGCAAGAGATCCTGTCTTGCCTTGCAGTCTTAGTGGAAAAGATGGGAGGGATTGCTGAGATGATGATGATGGGTGCTGAGGTAGACTCCTCACAAACAAGAGATTCCCAGCTCTTTCCTCATTTCTTGAGCCTTCTAATGGATGAAAACTGTGAAGAAAAATGTTAACTCCATTATTGGAAAATCACTAAGTGAATGATTCATGAGCTGTGTTAGGAAAGCTGCTGTGATACTCCAGTAATTCAGGTAATTCCTTGTTCAAGAACTGATGTCAACTCTTGCATATGTTAGTCCTGACCAAGTGGGTCTTTTCTGCCTTCTGAGTTGGATCAGGTAATTGCTTACTTTTTCAGTTTTATCTTGGTATCACCTTTGGCTTCTCTTGTGATGCCTGCTTGGATAAATGGAGTTATGGGGAGAGGCACAGCCAAATGACAGGCTTTCTCCTCTGAGTCTGAGGTAACAACGTATCTACAAAAATATTTAGAACTCGCTGTGTTTGCACAAGTTTTAACCTCGGTTCTGCAAGCATGTACATCAGTTTATCTGGCACATGAGTGTAATGGAACAACTCACAAGAGTAAAGCTAAACATGTGTAAATGTTTGCAAGATACGGGTCAATAATTCTTTTGGAAATCATAGCAAACCAACCCTCTATTTTCTTACACAGTGCTGTTCTCTTGTCCACCTCAGACAAGTGATCAAGAATATCTGTAATAATCATTATGGTGTCGTTGTTCCAAAGAGCTCACAGCCAGGATGCAGAAACTCAACAAGTGTAAATTGTTATTGTTCCATTGACTTCAAGGGAGCTACAGGAGATTTTATGAGCTGAGGATCTGTCCCCCCATTCTCAAATGTCCAAAACTGCAGAATAGGGCCAAATAAGAGCTCTGCTTCCATGCAGGTTCCTCCATAAGGACCAATTTTTTAAGTCTTGGTTGGATAGCAGCCTGCAGATTTGGCTGCAGCTGGGTTTGCTGAGTCCTTTGGAATGTGCTGGTCCAAAGTCTTATCACTGATTCATCAGCATCTCTGCACATGACCTCTATTTAGAATAAATGGGGCCAAAAATATTTAAATGTTTAAATATTTAAAATATTTAAAGAAGATTTTCTTTAAATTTGTCGCCATTACAGAGAGTGGTTTGGTCCACTTTCCAGGACTGGGCTCTGAAGTGTAAGAAGGGACTGGGAACAGGGTCAGGCAACAGTGGCAATATAAAAGCCATAAATTCCATTTTCCCAATAAGTGCAAGGAGATATGAAGCACAGACCAGCTGAGGACCTTTCACCATAGGTTGACATGAATTTGATTTGACAAATTACTTAAGATAATGATGGTTTTAGCAATTAATTGCACACTGAGTTTCATTGTAGTTATTGTTCCTTTCCCTTCCTGCTGGTCTGGTATTCCAGTATTTGTGAATACCAATATTCAAATGTAGCTGTCTGAATCCCAGCAGGAGATGGAACCTCCCAGCTCTCTGGAGTGGTGGAGCTCAGGTCCTTGGTGCAGTGTTTGCATCCAAAATGTGGTGGTCATTTTCGGATAGTAGCGCATTCCCCCAGGAGCTAGGAGAGTGCCCTGGTGCATTTAAGGAGAGTGAGATTATGATTCAGGTTTTGTTGCCATCTCTGCAGTGTCTGACACACCAGTTTGTGCTGGAGAAGAGCTCTGGGGCTGGAGCAGGGCTGGTGGGATTCCTGGTGAACGTAATGCTCCATGCAGTCCTTGGATCTGCTAAGGCTGCCAGCTATGGGCCTTGGGGACCACCAAGTGGTCTGGACCACTGGTCCATTGTTAGAAATCTCTAATTTAAAAGAAGCTAAATATGCAAAAAAAAGCAAGAATGAGAGTTGAAATGAGACTGTGGCGATGAGAGTGAAAACTCATTCTGTGGTGATGGACAAAATCTTCTGCCAGACAAGAAGGATCTGAGGACAAAGATTTGCCTGCACAGCTCCCAGTACAAATGGGTTCCCACTTTGCCTTGAAATCAAGTAACTATTTTAACATGCTGCAGAGCCCGAGACAAACTCCAGGGAATAGAGACATTCACTTGGACTTTCCACCGTGCTAATGTGAGTACGTGGCTTTGAGATTGGAGCTGGCTCATGCCTGGATGTCTCCGAGCGCAGCAGAGTCAGCTCGTGTCTGGCTGGGGCTGACCCTTAGCAGCCTAGTGAACCCTGAGAAATCCTGGAGGGCTCACAGCACAGAATGAAATGCTTTAATTCTCCCTCTCCTCCAGCAGCATGCTGCCTTGGAGATGTGTTTTTACATGAGTAAAAGCATTTTTTTTTCTGGGGTCTTAGATATTGTGAAAGACCTGTGATAAGCAGTCTATGAAGAGCTCAGATGAAGGAGCATGGAGTCCTATTGATGACTCTGAGAGAAGAATACACTCATGATTAACCTTGTGCATCGAAGAGCATTGCAGGTCATGCTAATTAAGACCATTTCACTCTTTTTGACTGGCCCTCTTGATGAGAACAGCTCATCTTTCAGTTCCATGTGGTGACTCCATGCAAGTTCCATCTCTGAAGAGCACCAGTGAAGGCATTTAAGTGACTGCTGTGACACTGGAATGAAATTTTTGCTCTTAGCTCAACTAAAATCTTGCTCCCTCAATTTAGCCATCTACAAATGTTGTCTTCCATCAGCAGAGGACCTGGTGATGGAAACCTAGAGGAGATGGAGGCCCAGAGGAGATGGAAGCCCAGAGTAAAGCTCTTCATTATTATTAATGTCTGGTAGCATACACACCTAGGAAGAAAATTCTCCCAAAATTCATAACTTCAAAAAGGTGAAGCTGTTCAGGGAACTGCAATTTGCACCTTTGTACAAGTTGGGAAATGAAGCACAAGCTGTGCCCAAAGTTGGAGCATAATCACTGGCTTTTCTGCATCAGGCTAGACAACCTGTGCCCAGCCAGAGAGATTTCTGATGGATATGTCTCTGAGAAAAGCCAAAAAAATTATTTCTGAGGCTACAGGATTTTGGGGTGTGGGATTTAGGCTCCCAACTAACATGAGAGGCTGGCATGCATGGATGCTCCCAGAATGTGGGCAGAAAATTTTTAGTAATAACTGGGCCTTTTTTATTTCTTTTATAATCTGGCAAGCCATGTAGGGAAGGAGGTTTTGACATCATTCCACCAGGATCAGTAGGGATGGTTTGCTTTTAATGATCTAGGCAGCGAGACAGACCATCTGCTGATGTAAATCGGAACAGCTCCGTCGCCTGAAGTTATGTTACACTAATTTAAATCAGCCCATCATTTCCAAGACAAACCAACCACCTTTCACTGCCTTTCCCCACTGAGTGCCAGGTCCAAAGCACATTAAACCCAGGTACAACCTCACGGTGGAGGAACCACCCTGCAAACCTGTGCTCCACATCCACTCACCAAAAACCCAGTCCAAGCCTTCTGCTCACAGCCTTCCTCTGACCCTCCCATCCTTGGAGGGAAAGCCCCAGGAGAAGAGGAGGGTGAGGCAAGGACCCCCAAAAGGTGACAGACTTGGAGGGCTGAGCGTGCCATTTGTTTCCTCATTTCAGGAACCAAAACCTGGCAAGGGGAAGTGGAGTAAGGTCTCTTTCTCCATCTGCTGCGCTGGCATTGCTCTGGAGGTCACTGCTGGGGACGGAGGTCCTCGCTGGGCCCCATCTGCCTTCTCTTGGCTCCCTCATTTATGCCCACTTGGGCCTCTGACATTCTACTCTGTTTTTCTTTCCTTGAAAATGGATGGGGAATTGGGAGCCGCTGCGCAGGAACGCGCCTGTTCCCCATTACAGCTCCACCGGGGCTGTAACACGATCGTGCCTGCTCCATACCCACACAGATATTTATTTATCCATACAGCCTTTCTCCTTGTTTTCATTAAGTTAGGCAGAAAAGGTTAATCTTTCTTCTGCTAAAGCTTCAAAACCAACCAAACTAAATAAAATATGATTTCTTTCATTTCTTTTTTAAAGGACACTCTCACTCTTCCCCCCCTCCCCGCCCTTAAGTACCAGAATGAGGTCACAGTCAGAGATGCCACAAGAGTAAATTGAAAACAGGTTGAAAAAAAGCAAAGGGGAGAAAGACAGGGAGAGAAAACCACAATCAAGGGAAAGCGCCTGGTAACGTTGCAGGGTTGGTTTCATCCAACCCAGTAAAGAAGCTGTCAAGACAGAGACATTGGTGCCTTCCTACTTTCCCCTTTGTGCTCTTTCTAGGAATCTTGAAGATGAATGGCAGCAGGGAGGTCTCCTCTCGTCTTAATTTCCACTTTGGTTTGCAGTGCCTGGGTTTTCTCCATGCTGCTCTTGGCACGGGGACATGGGCTGAAGGTGTGGGAACGCCTGCAAGGGTCCCAGAGCTTCCTTTTGCTCCTCAAGCCTCCTGGAGGCTCCTGGCCTGGCTCTCTTGTTTAGTCTGGTTGAACTCAGCGCCATAGCTCGCGTTGTCCTCGCTGGGATGGTTGGTGGGTGATTCATCCAGCCTGCTGTCCGCAACTGCTGGGCACTGGCACGGCCACAGTGGAAGGACTGAGGCAGACTGAGGCTGTTGGATGCTGTGTGTGAGTGCTCTGAGCCTGCTCCCAGCCATTTTCATTCCTCAGCCCCCGTTCCTGCCCCTCTGAGCCTCCTGCCATGAGAAATGTGCTCTCTGGAGAGCTCATGGCCAGCTCAGCCTTGCAGAGAGACAGCTGAGCTGGGGATGTCCTCCTCCTCCTTCTCCTCCTCCTCCTCCTCCTCCTCCTTGTCCTCCAGAGATGGAATTGAGTTGCTGGCCAGATTGCCACCAGTGGGATGACCCCTGGCTATGCCTGCTGTGGCCAGGAGAAGTCTGCAAGGCTTCCCAGAATGGCAACCCCTCTGCAAGCTCCTAGTTTGCTGATATTTTCCGCTGTTTTAAGGAGAGCCACACCACCAGAGTCAGTGTAAAAGATGCTTAGAAAACCCAAAAGAGGATATTTGCCAAATTTCACAGCCTGTGGATGAGGATGAGGCAGTAGCAAGGGATTGCACTGGGCAGAGAAGGGAAATGCCACCTGCATCTTCCTGACAGTTATTAGTAGAGCAGAGATGGATTTTCAAAAGCTGCCTGGGGAAGTGGATGGTTTGGGGCAGATCAGCCCGGGGAAGGCATGGAAATGAGGGAGAAGAAAGTCTTGCAAGGTTATTAACTACTTACACTTAGGACTGTCAGCATCCCATTGCTGAACACAAATGTCCTGTAATTTGTAATCAGTGAGCAGCAAGTGACAGTTTTTGCCCTGTGCACAGCATTTTCCATAGTGATATTGAGCTCTGCTCTGGGCTTTTTACTACTGAGAAGTGAACACAGGTGAGGCATCCTCAGAGGAGCCAGTTATTTGTCCTTGATATCTGTAACAGCTTATAGCTTTATTTAGTGTGACATCAATTATTTATTACTATTAATGAAGGACACAGATGTCTGTCTGGTCAATAAAATATCTTCTACTCCACAGAGATGATCTACTTAGCTATCATTTACTCTGCAGAGAACCTTTGGATTCTTTCTGAAATTTAATAACACGAGCAAAGATACTCAGGCAATCTAGAAGGTTTGTGCTTCAGGGCTGCTTTGGGAGGCTGAAATCCTTCTTTATATTTGCTGGCGGGAAGTGTGAGAACACAAGCCCAGATGGGAAAAAAGAAGCCCCTTTGCTTTCCATCACGAGCTACTTATCCATGTAATCCCTTTTATAAAGTGATCAAACTCCTTCCTAAAAGATGATCGGGTTATTTGCCCTTTGCAGGAGTAGACTGACCATTTATCTATGTCCAATTTACTTTGTCTTGCTATTACTGTCCATTAACCTAACTGTTTATTTTTCCAGCTGAGTGCCTGCCCTGTTCATGTGTTCACAGTCGTGTGTCTCTATTTGGCCTTTTTTTTTCCCTGTTTTTATTGGTAAATTTGGCCTTTTTGTTCTTTCCCTGTGAAATCTTCTCTCCTGCTTTTCCTGTGCCTTGGTCTCGAGCACAGTTGAGGAATGCTGTGCACTTAGTTCTCACATGGCCTTGTGCAGTTAGGTCAGTGTTCTTCTCCTACTACATGATCCCAGGATCACTTCTTGGTAGGGCAACATTACTGGTAAATCAAGTGTCCCAAGTGTCCAAAGCCAGGTTGGACAAGGCTTGAAGAAACCAGGTCTAGTGGAAGGTCCCTGCCCGTGGCTGGGGGTGAGGTGAAAGGAGGTGACCTTGCTTGTCCTTCCACTCCAAACCATTCTCTGATTTATGATAATTCTCTCAGCATTCCACCAAAAGCAGCTGTTGCTTTAGCTCTGTTCCAGTGACAAGGTCCCAGTCTAAATCTAGGCAAAAACTTGTTTTCTGCTCCTAAGGAACACACAGAAAATTTCATTCCAGCTGTTTTCAGACCTGAGAGAATGCATGGTCTCTGCCTTCTCTTTTGTGAGATGAACACATACAGTCTCCATGTGCTCTGCTTTGCCCAGGGGAGAGCACAGAAGAGCAGCTCCCTGTGCTGGCTGCAGACTGACAGCTCTGGGGAGCTGGCTTGTCCCCAGGGTGTCCCTTGCCTGTCTTTGCTCCATGGTCTGTGCAGTCTGGCACCACCACTGATCTCACTGCTGCTTGTACAGGTACAGAAGAACTCACAGTCTTGGGGCTGAGATTCCAGCATCTTTGTTAGCATTTATTTTGCTGTTTTTATAATAACCTCTTTGCTTTGCAGAGCCAGCAAGAAGGGCCAGTTCCCCAGAGATTTGGGATTGAGCAAAAAGCACCCTCTTGCTTTGTGGATTTTATTGCAAGGGTTTTGGCTCAAGCCAAGTGGAGATGCTGTTGGCAGACCCTGCAATCTTCATTTCCTCCAGTGCAAGGGGGCAGAAATGCACTCCACTGCCTGGTGAGGTCTGATCCATGACAAACCAGACCACTTCAGAAGCAGCTGCTGCTGCATGTCAGGGCAGTGCTCCCTGCCAGTCTGTTCCCTCAAAACTACCCAGAAAGACCATGGAAGATGAGCTTTCAGACATTAGTGCATGTCCTGGAGAAAGTTAGCTGTGCAATTTTAATCGTAGAAGAAAGAGTCTGTGTTGGAAAGGACCTGAAAGATCATCTCATTTCAACCTCCCTGCCGTGGGCCTGTCCTGCCCTTCCACTAGACCAGGTTGCTGCAAGCCCCATCCAACCTGGCCTTGATAAATTCTTCGATTCAGTGGTTGCACATGACATTTTCCATCTCATTTCCAGTCTCCTGTAAGTCTGGTTCCATCCTCTCCCTGTCTCAGCCCGTCCCATCTCTTGTGCTCCCTGGCAGAGATTTTCTGGCTGATGCTCCTACCTGGGGACTGCCCAGTCCAAATCTCTCCTTGGCCTTGCCCAGCTCTCACTGCAATCTCTGCCCAGCTGTTTTCTTTCCTAGCCCTCATCAGCTGCCTAGAGGAAGGTGTGAGATCCCACAGCCTTTGTCCATGGGATGATCTGTTCCCCCATGAAGCTTCTTCCTGGTCAGAAGGGAAGTTGCTTAAGGCTGGAAGAGCCTTAAAGCCCCTTGCTCTACTTGAACAACACATTCTGGTCCTGCTTCTTTGTTGGTGATTCATCAGGTTTGTAAGTCACAGCAGAGTCTGTTCTCAATGGCTCCTGGTGACAGGGAGTTCCCCAATCCAGCCCAAAGTCATAGGAAAAGGGATGGAAATGAAAATTGGAAATGAGTAATAGAGGTTTGTTTGTTTGCTTAAACCATAAACCCAGAGCTGAGGGACTTGCTGAATGCTGGGCAGCGCTCGTGACTTCCAGGCAGAGATTTTCCTGCTGCCAGCTCAACCTGCCTGTTGAGTTGTCTTGGGATTTGGGACAGACCTGAGTCCAGGAGCTGGGCTGAGCTACAGAGACCGGTGACAAAGCTGCCTGAAAAAAGTTTGGAAAGAACAAGTCGTGCTGGGAGCATTAAAATGAATAATTAAGGCTTGGATTCCTTCAGGGAGGAAAAGAATTTATTGCTGCTCTTTTCTCTAGCCAAGGGGGACATTTGTTACCGAGTTGTGTATTTTGAGACAAGACTCAAATGCAGTTTAGGGGGCTGGGGATGAAGGAATCTTTTTCTTCTATCTGGATAATTCAGCTTCACAGTGGGATGTTCTGGGCTGGTTATACCACTGGCTTGTTCCTTAGGGTCTGTACCAAGAACCTGGACTGGTGCTTCGTTTCAGTGCTCCTCAGTCACTTTTGCCTTTAGAAAGACAAAGTGCTGAGAAGGGAATTCTCCTCCTCCCTCTGCTGCCATGTCTTGACATTTCCCATG